>OY740776.1:46967118-47241024 GCA_963513935.1 Aphrophora alni | reverse complement strand
CGTGTGTACATAATGTGTTTTAGATAATTAACTAAAACAAACTTCTGCCCACTGGGAACATATGACTGGACAAATACAGATTACATTTGAAAGTTGTTTACAATCAATATTAGCCAAACTGTCGCAAAGTGTTGTACAAATATCAAGACCACTTTCACTGAGATAACAAAACAATGGCAGTCGAAATGTATGTTTCAATTATTCAGCAATAAATTATTTGGAAATCAAACAAACGTAAAATTGTACATTTTGCCCTTTCCCTCTAGTTCGCTCTCTCTCTCTCTCTCTCTCTCTCTCTCTCTCTCTCTCTCTCTCTCTCTCTCTCTCTCTCTCTCTCTCTCTCTCTCTCTCTCTCTCTTGTGTACCCCTTTCCCCCTTCATTAATCGTTTTCTCTTTTCACACCCTCTAAAACCCTCGTTTCTTCCAGCATTCCTTTTCTCCCTCATCCACCCCTCATTTTCCCTCCTTTTCTAATATCTAACCTTTCCTTATCTTCGTTTCTTTTTACTGCTTTCTTCCACGATCTTTACTTCGTATATTCCATCATTCTTTCTGCTTTTTTATTTCTCATTTCTCCCCTTTATTCTCCCTATTTCGCCTTCCTACTTTATCTCTCGTGTCTGTTTCCCCCATTTTGTTATGTTTCTTCCTCTCTCTTCACTCTTTAATTTTTCCTTTTCCCTTCTTCTTGATATCACTTTTTTTCTCGTCCTGCTGTTTAGCTTTCACCCTCTTTAAACCTCAATTCTCCCTGCCAACCACTCCACGTTTAATCTTTCTCTCTCTTTTTTCCAGTTTGCCATCTTTGTCATTTCTTCCTTTTCGCCCACATTTCTTACTCACTCCCTCGTTTCTCTAGCCATGCTGTCTTTCCTATGGTCTCTTTAACATCATTTTTATCCACCTTTTCTTCACGTTTTTAACCACATTCATGCACCTTTATCCCTCTCCATTTACCACTCGTTTTCCCCTTCCATTTTTCTCTTTTTTCTCCCCCTTCCTCTCTATTTTCTTTCTCTTTTTTTTATGTAAAACTAAGTTCTCTCCAATTTTAAATAACCTCAAGAGACTGCATCAAAGTGAGACGAAATTGTTCCATTCAAATAATTATTATAATCCCTTTCTTTCTTATTTAATAAGCAACGATCAATGCACATTCCATACTCACGGACGACTGATGTAATACCTATATTTTATCTTCTAGAACAGATGACTTCACTGCCTAGGACAGGACAGACTAGAGTGACGGGTTGTCATGGAGACAGGCAGTTATTAATAAAAAGATATGATGGACAGAAAGACATGTTGGCCTCAAGGATTGACTTTAGCAATGGTTGATGTGTAGACCTTGGTACTCCGTCACGCTGGACGCGAATTTCTCTTGTCTGTAGTTCCTCAAGCTGCACAAAATGAGCCCATAACAGGGTGTGTCACGAATAAAGGGGGAAACTTTCAGAGGTTTCATATATTGAAGAAAGAAGTTCATATAAACATAGGTCTGAAAAGTCTTTCCGCCATTTTCTTTTTCTCTTTTAACAACAAACAAAACAATTTTAATTTTTTTTTCTGCACGTCAAAGGATAAGAGAATTATTAACAAATAAATAAAAATTAAAGTTGTAGTAAAATAATTTTCCCTTGGTATTAAAACAATTTTTGGATTAGTTTAAGATTTTCAAATTTCTGTATCTTCACTCTAATATAATAGAAAAGATTTTGTAAATCTTAGGTGTTTTATACAATTATTAAGAAATATAATTTTTAGTTTTTTATTTAACGTTAAATATTTTAAACAGTAGCAATTTTGATTTATTTCCAAAGTTATAAAGTTTTTACGTAAAAAACAAAATGGCGGAAACTAAACGTTTTCGGTCGTATACATGTTTCTCTAAAACATGTTTCTCTGGTTTTTCAAGAGTCGTCCTGTAGATAAGAAGAAACCGATTAATTGAGTCGTCCTGTTGAAGTTTACAAATTTTCCAAACACATGTTTTTGGATACAATCGTGTTCAAGGAATAGTTAAAACTTACATAGAAAATAAACACTGCAAAAACATTGCACAAATTTTCTAATTCACGTACCTAAACTAAATCCCAGTTTATGTATAACAAATATTTAAGGTTATTTTATTTTTGTAGGAAAAATTTAAGGTTATTTTAAAATTTAAAATCCAATTTATCCAGAACAAATATTTTACGTTATTTATATATTCTGCAAATATTTTGAGGTTATTTTATATTCTGTAGAATTTATTTGAGGCTATTTTATTTTATAGAAATATTTTGAAGATATTTTTTATTTTGAGGTTATTTTATTTTGTAAAAATATTTTAAGGTTGTGTTAAAACTAAACTTCAATTTATCCAGAATAAATAGTTGAGGTTATTTTATATTAGTAGGAAAAATTTAAGGTTATGTTAAATCTAAACTCCAATTTATCCAGAACAAATATTTTACGTTATTTATATATTCTGCAAATATTTTAAGTTATTTTATATTTTGAGTTTATTTTATTTTGTAAAAATATTTTAAGGTTGTGTTAAAACTAAACTTCAATAATTTATCCAGAACAAATATTTGAGGTTATTTTATATTTTGTAAAAATATTTTGAGGTTATCTTATTCTGTAGAATTATTTTAAAGTTGTGTTATATTTCGAGGATATATTTTGAGGATATTTTATAATCTATAGATTTATATTGTGATATTATTTTTTGAAATATTTTTAGGTTATTTTACATTTTGTAGAAATATTTTGAGGTTATTTTATATTCTATAGATTTCTTTTTAATTTAGTGGTTATACTAAAAAATAAAAATGATATTATAAGGTCAAAACTAATCTCTAATTATTCAATAACTAACAATTGAGAATATTTTATTCTTTGTAGAAATGTTTTAGGGTAGTATCAAATATTTAAGTTTCTAGAATCTGTTTTATAATTTTTAATAATATTTAAAGTTCATGTTAAGTATTTGATGTTATGATACATCAATAGTAGTCACATTTTGAGGATTTCTTAATCTAAAAATTCAATTAAAAACAAAATATTTTAAGTTGTTTCAAAAAGCGACTTACCTTAAAAAGAAATTATCCCAACTTAACCACACGGGCACACAACACAAACACGCACACACACACACACACGCGCGGTATAAAGACAGTATAGCGCGGAGTGCGACAGAGAGCGTTAAAGGGAAGAGTGTTGTACGATGATTAAGTCTAACGCCGAGTTGAGGTGTGGAGGGGGGGTTGCAAGGTCATAATGCGACCTCGGTAGAGACACTTCCGAGCTTTCGCTGGATCCGGAGTGAGTGAGAGAGATATGTGTCTTGGTCTAGAGGCCAGAATGAGATGACCTTGGGGTGAGGATTGTGTTTTGGTTGAGGTGACATTGTTGGGCGAAAGGTAGGCGGTGGTTTTGGTAGACAAGAAAGAATGGTTGAAAAATATCAGTTCATGTTGGTTTCATTCGAACTGTTCCAGTCTTCTATTTAACTGTCATACTATTATTTTCTTTAGTTAAATTATATATGTGCGCGCGCGCGCGCGTGTGTGTGTGTGTGTGTGTGTTTATAATCCATTTTATATCCCCAGTAAAAATCGAGTTTTAAATTTTTGCCATTAAAGGTTCACATTTGTTTTTTTCCAATCTTATATTTAATGGACTAAGGAATTTCTGCTCCAGTCGAGTATTTCTTTACCACAGGGTCGATTTTTATTATTATACAGCTGTTTTAAATTATTTTTAGGTTAACTTATGTAGTCCTTATTTTATTTGTACGTATTTACGTTGTGTTGTGATTGATTGCTTACATCACGTAAAACTAAACGGTTTATCTGGCTTATTGTTAATGCGTGACAATTGAATATGATTTTTTTTATCTCCCAAAAGTTAACAACTTAACTGTACATACTGTATAGCGCTTACTTTATTTGTGATTGTTTGTTTACATCTCGTAAAAGTTAACGGTTTGTGTGGCTTATTGGTTATTCAAAACTGTTATTGACATGGAACGACTAGTTATAATTAAACTGTAATATTATTACTTAGGTCATGTAAATCTTCACCTTCAACTAAAGTTTGAATGAAATTGGTTGAGCCGATTTTTAGAAATTACAATTTTACAATAAACCCCGTGCTAGATTTTTTCTATTTCAACTATAACTCACACAATGGCATTTTGGAAGAGAAGCATACTTAGGGACTACACATCGTCAGTGCCAATTTTTTTGATAAGTTTACATTTTAAATTAGCATAAAAACCTTTCGAGATACGCTCATATACTAAATTTGATAAAAATCTGTTCACACGTTTAGGCGATATCTCCGCTAACAGTTTTCTATACTAGAAAGTCAACCATAAACTTCTTCCATATTACGCTGATATGATCGGTTTACATTTCATAGCCTGAAGTATCGACGTTTCCACACACGCATCGCCACTTTAAAAAGACTTTAGTTATTGATAAATAGAGAAATAATAACAGACGCACCTACCCCCACGCACACCTCTATGCAATAGTGCGTGACACGTTAAACGTGCGTCTACAAAATTATAGTTTTTACGACAAGGTTTGCCCCTGGCCTTGTTTGTCAATAATTTGACCTTTTCCGCACCATTGCTTTGATCATCATTTAGTTTCGTTGTCATCTGTGACGTCATAGCAATCGCTTTAATTCTTATCTATATTGTATAGAAAAAACTAAACGTTTGTTGAAGTAAAGTAGTAGGCCTAATTGAAAGTTTTTAAAATACTTTTAGTCTGCTTATTGATGGGAGGAGCCTCGTGTGGGATTTTCATGTGAGCGCGTAAAACACCAACGAGTGTTTCATTATACTTCACAGATAATATAACATACTGTTAACTCATTACAACATTTTATTGAAGCAAACTTGCCTGGAATTATAATTTTATGTTGATAGTAGGAATTTGTGTTGTTTTGGATGTTTAAGCTTTCAATCAGCAATGCATTTTGGTGGACGGAGAGATGTTTCGGATTATAAAATTGAAGGGCTGCCTCACAAACGTCTATAGACTCAATAATTTGTTGTGTCAACTAATTTATTGACTTGGCATAATATTTTACTTGTGACAGTTTTATTATTGGATAATGTTCGTGAAACTTCTACCTTGTGGCGCACAGAATCCTTCTACATTGTTGTTGAAGATCGCCCCATCCTCCAATCATTTTTAGACTCAATAAATCCCTTCCTCCTTCTGTCGACATTGATGCTGATAATCTTCTAAAACAAGAATTTAAGGTTTAAATATTTGCAAAATTATTTGGAACTGCAGCGATAGTATAGCTTTCTTAAATGCTGAGTAAAACATTATCCAATCAAAAAATCTTCTGCTCTTCATATTTTGGTGCCTTAGAGCCATATATCTATACTATTATATAAAAATCTAATGGTGTTTGTGTGTGTGTGCGTGCGTGCGAGCGTGCGTGTGTGTGCGTGCGTGCGAGCGTGCGTGTGTGTGTTTTACTCAATCACGTAAAAACTACTGGACCCATTTAGCTGAAAATTGTACATGGACATTCTTAGGGTCCCTGGTTAACACATAGGCTTGTTTTTATTTAGAAATTCCATCAGGGCACCGCCCCACTGGCCTTGAAAACTCCCTTAACTCTCAATTATCTATACTCCATTATATACTTGGCCTAATCAGCAGATAGTAAATGTGTTTTTAATTATCTGTAAAATTCACTTTTAAATACATTTAAACAGTTGAAACGCGTACGAAGGAGGGGTACTTTGCTAGTTCACGATATAAATCACAGGGGTGAACACAATATTTACATTTATTTGAGGTTAATAATCAAACTGAAGTAACGGCAATAAAAATAAGTCTGTTATTGTTGAAATCAGCTGATGCACGGTAAATTTTCTGTCTAGTACAAGGTAAAGAAGAATTTTCTTGTCTTTGAACAGACTAAGGAAACAGCTGTTTTCCGTGTAGTGTAATGAAATAAAGAATAGGCATATTACAATTCTGCAATTATTGATCAAACGAGCCTTGAATGATGTCATCAAAAGATCAATTTTAATTATACACAAGCTTAATCAGTTTAGGCCCTTTGTATACAGGGTGTCACAACTAAAGTGAAGCAAATAAGTATGTTAACAATATAGGCCTATCTGAGAGCTTTCTTCTAATGGGTGACTCCCCTTGTTTTTATGTGGCATTTTTTTGGGGATGAATTCTAATTTTAATAATTATCCGCTATTTTCCAATATGCCACCCAAACTTGAACATTTCTTATGGAAACCCACATATTTTATGATGGTTTCAGATGGGAAATATAATTTTGAGCCTTTTTTATTCGTTGTTTTTTTTTCCATCCATAAACGTAACCGCGTTTAGGCTATATATATATATATATATATATATATATATATATATATATATATATATATATATATATAACAGTCGATTCATATATTACTAGAATAATTTCATATATTACTGAAACATTTGACTTAAAATACTGGAAATATACAAAGCGGAATAGGTTAGGCTTCATCAGGGGACCCACTCTCATATTCAGTTACTGTGAGAATATTGTCATTTTTTGTTTTTTTAAACTACCTTTACATCAAAGCCCTCTTTGGTTTGCACAAGATTTACCCCTTGTTAGGTTTGATGAAACCCCTCGAATTCTAAAAGTGCCAGTGTTGGATGAGAACAAGTGTCAAGAGAACCCGAATTGGAACGATAAAATAAAGGGCTCTAACAAAAGACTCGATGAAGACCTAACCTAACCTAACACAAGACTCGATGAAGAAAAGTGTATATCGAGCTAGGCTACTTCGGGACTCACTATAAATAATAATAACAGATTTCTTTTAATTTGGGAATACACATTAAAATAGATTGTATTTAGGATGAGTCTCCTGGGGTGTGATTGTACCAGAATAAAATAAAAATAGGCTACATATAATATCAGGATTAATTATATTTGAGCGAAATCGTTGCATCCGATTATGAGAAAAATTTGTTTTTGTATTTAAAAAAATATTGACAAATTTTAGGAAAGAAAGAAGAATGCCCCCACCGTACCTGCCAAGCCAGATTCACGACCGAGGCGCTATCTATCCTGGGTCTTAACACATATATCACGCGCACTGCGCTAGGCCATTACAAAGCCTATAATTATCTTCTTATCTTCTAACCTGAGCATCAATTACCATATTATCTCGTAGTGGACGCCTCAAGGCATGGAATTTTAAAAAACATTTATCAATTTACAATCCCCTAATATTTTCTCTAAACAACTGCACTTACTTCTTTAACTTAAATCATCGGGTTTTACTATGTATAGAGTGGCCCGAAAGTACCAGTCATACTTTTAGTCAATGTTTACACCTAAAATCATGAAATGTTCACTGATCCTCCCACTGAGTAATTTGGTATCATTTTCGGCTTACTGCATCTACATATATTTTTAGGAATTCTGTTGGGTGAGTTTCAAAATGGCGCCCAATTTACAAATATTAAAAACGTTAATTTTAAAAATGGTGTCTGATTAACAAATGTTAAAAACGCTAAATTAAAAAAATGGTGTCTGATTAACAAATATTAAAAACGCTAAATTTAAAAATGACGTCTGATTAACAAATATTAAAAATGCTAAATTCAAAAATGGTGTCTTATTAACAAATATTAAAAACGATAAATTTAAAAATGGTGTCTTATTAACAAATATTAAAAACGCTAAATTCAAAAATGGTGTTTTATTAACAAATATTAAAAACGCTAAATTCAAAAATGGTGTCTGATTAACAAATATTAAAAACGCTAAATTTAAAAATGACGTCTGATTAACAAATATTGAAAACGATAAATTCAAAAATGGTGTCTTATTAACAAATATTAAAAACGCTAAATTCAAAAATGGTGTCTTATTAACAAATATTAATAACGCTAAATTAAAAAATGGTGCCTGAATAACAATTATTAAAAACGCTAAATTAAAAAAATGGTGTCTGATTAACAAATATTAAAAACGCTAAATTAAAAAATGGTGTCTGTTTAACAATTATTAAAAACGCTAAATTAAAAAAATGGTGTCTGATTAACAAATATTAAAAACGCTAAATTAAAAAATGGTGTCTGATTAACAATTATTAAAAACGCTAAATTAAAAAAAATGGTGTCTGATTAACAAATATTAAAAACGCTAAATTAAAAAATGGTGTCTGATTAACAATTATTAAATACGCTAAATTAAAAATGGTGTCTGATTAACAAATGTTAAAAACGCTAAATTAAAAAAATGGTGTCTGATTAACAATTATTAAAAACGCTAAATTTAAAAATGGTGTCTGATTAACAAATATTAAAAACGATAAATTTCAAAAATGTTGCCGCTTGTCAAATATTAAATAGTATAAATTAAAAAATGATGGCCCTTTTACAAATACAGTATTAAAAAGGATAAATTTCAAAATGGCGGTCTTTTTACAAATATTAAAAATCATAAATTTTAAATGGACTCCGATTTACAAAATATTAAAATTTTATATGGGGGCTGATTTTCAAATAGTTAAAACTATAAATTTCAAAATGGCGGCCGATTTACAAATATAAATTATTTATTTCAAAATAGTTGGTGATTTATAAATATTATAAAAATTAAATTTCAAAATGGCGTCTAATTTCAAATATGAAAAACAATAAATTAAAAATTAGCGGCCGTTTTATAGATATTAAAAATGGCGTAGCCTAAATTTCGTAATACAGGGCGATTAACAAATATTGAAAAACAATATCTCGAAAAGGCTGTCGATTTTAATTTAAAATAATTAATTTTAAAATTTTGGTCGATTTGAAATATAATCAAACTTTAAAATAGCGGTCGATTTTTAAAATTGCCATAAAATTTGAACCGATTTACCAAATATCAAAAAACAGGGTTTTTAAGGATAATTATTTACTTGTAAAACGTACAACATCCTTATATCTCATTTTGTATAACTAAAAACCAGCAACAAATGATTCCTAAACGGCTTTCTATAAGATAATTTTTGATAACTTTTATTTGAAATTTTAAAATGTAAACAACTCCTCACAGTTCTACTATAGTGAGGATGGGCTTGGCAATCCCGAGGGTTGGCTGGATCTACACTCTTTTTATCTAATCACTTTTATCTTTCCTTTTAATATCTCTCTCTTGACTAACTCTTGATCTTTTCCAACCCTATATTTATTTCATGTTCTCTTCTTCTTTTTTACAGGACGATGGTGACCCAGAAGTGTTTGCCTTTAATCAAAACCTAGCTATTTGACCATGTCGTTACGAAGGTTGAGGTCAACAGTTGTATTGAATTAGCATCTTGTCAACTCAATTTAGAGGTTAGTTTACACGTTGTTCAAAACAAATACCGAACATATTAGCTAGTTGTTAATTAGTAGTGATGATTCATTATTTAATCTGTAATACTATCACGGTGATTGAAAAATCACTGTTATTGGTGATTGTTAATGTTAACTGTGATTTTATCGGCGCTATTAACTAGCTCAGTTCTTTCTGATTTGTCTATAGCCTATTGTTGATTTAGGTACCTACAGTGTTTAGCCAAAGTATAATGACACGAACTGAGTAAATATTTTGATTGTGAATTCTTATACAGAGTGGAATTAAAGTCTCTCACCCCCCCCCCCTAGTTTTTTTCCGCAGTTTTTTTTTCATCAATTTCGGACTAAAAGAAGTTTTTATTACTTGTACTACGTTTTATGATATGTAAAAATATTCGACCACCATCTTGAAATCGCCATTTGAATTTTTTTAAATTGCAATATGATTTAACTTCGTTATTCAACCCTGAGTTTATTGTTTTAAATATTTGTTTTAATATCCCTCACCCATCTCCAGTTATTCACAAACAACCATTGGAAATGTAAGATATTTGACTTTTTTGAATACTGCAAATTAAATGTTTTAATTGTGTAAGCCCCATATTACTGTGGACTAGTTATATTAAACATTTTTTTTTAGCTAACGGTTTTGAAGATAATCAACTTTTGATTAAAAGTTTCAAACCCGCCATTTTGAAAATTATAAAAATAAAATCTTTGGTACACTTGTAAAACGTAAACTACTGAATGTTTCTTATCTATTTCTAGAGTTATGTTTTATTGTAAAAGAACAAAATGGCGGATAGAAGGTTAATACGACTGTATATTATTTTGACATTTTTCGTTAGCCAGTTAACTTTCTTCAGGACACCCTGTATATGTGAAGAAAAATAAACAGGAAAAATAATGATCCTTAGGTTTTGAATACTCGAATAACGTCAAAATGGGGCAGAGAACAAGAGTTGGTTAAAACAGATCATTATAGGAAAGATGAACGAAAGGGATCTAACCCAAGAATACGTGAAAGGAGGTGAACGTCTAGGTAGGAACCTTCGGGATTACCAGGTCCTTACTCACTGTAGTGACCCTCTGGAGACGTTTTGTTACGAAGCGATTCTTGAGGTACATTTCTATTTTAATAACTTCTTGAGATTTTCTAATTTAACTGGAGTAGACAAATTCACAAACACTTGTTAGCAATATAACGGTAAGAAAGCTAAAAATCACCTTATAAAATCACTGTGATTTATCACTACTTTCACTGTTAAAATCACCATCAATTCCAACACATCTAATTATGCAAAATAAGGACCTTAATTTTCTCTTTCAATTATCCCCTCCTTTGGGAGACAATGAGAAGGGGAGGGAGGAGAGAGAGATAGAGGTTATATGTGTCCGTGAGAGAGAGACAGAGAAGAACGTGGAAGACTACCAACACAAAATTAATATCTTGACTAAAACTTCTTTCTTAACCGCCTGTATCAAATGAAATCTCCAACTCTTGCAGTATTACGCAATCCCTTTGTTCTAATGTACGGGTCAGTCAATGTTGACACAGGCAAGGCCCTATTAAGCTATTCTTGACCTCCTTGTTAGAAGTGCGGGTATTTAATTGCTATTGTGAAATCCAAACTCCATCCGGGCTGTTTTCCACAGCCTTCTCTTCCACGATGACTTCCTCTGCGTGCAGTTGATTCTTGGACATGATGGGAGTATTCTTTTGTTTTGACGACCTCAACCTTGACATGTAGATTGCTGATTACACAGTTTAAAATGTCCGCCATTTTTAAATTTTGTTTAATTTGATGAAAATTCAATTAAAATTTCAACTATTAAAGATAATTACTAATTTTGAGGAATTCAGGTTTTTGTGAAAGGTAAGCAAGAAAGTTTGTTTTGGTACAGTTTATTAACTAATCAGTAAGTTACGTTTCATGATCAATCAAATTGAACGATTGTTTTGTCTGTATAAAAATATTTTAAAGTAATTAATGATTATGAAGTCGGAACGCTGACGCGTTCCTAGGCCGAACCTCTAATTGTTACAGTCGTTCTGGGTACAATTGAGTGAAAAAAGTTTGTGCACTGTTTTGTACAGTTTTTTATTTCAAATTATTGGCGAATTACAATTTCAGTTAGTGAATCAATTTGATTTAAATTGGTTGAAATGTTTTTTTACAAATTGTGAGCTATTTTTTAGAACTGATATCAACAATGGATGTTCTCTTTGTTTATTTATTCGGTTTGATTTGTCTGTTGCTACGTTTGGTATAACAATTTACTTTCTTTCTTAAATAAACAGCGATGTTGCTTTCTAACCACTACTCTGACATCCAATACAATCAGAATGTACAGAAAAATTCAACCGTCTTCCTTAGAAAGTTATCGCCAAGTTGAACTTTAGTGGTTGAAAAAACGTTCTTGGCTATGCAATGGCACAGCTTTTAATCCAAGGCTACCTTGATATTTAATTGACTTTTAAAGAAACAAAGAGGTTAAAATATATAGTCTCGAAGAGCATTTCTCACGCTGTCGACAAGTAAGGTAACTGATAAATAGATTAACTTTTTTACTGTTTATTCGACGCTTTTAGCCTTGTATAGAAAATAATTATCACAGAAAGGGTTCCATCGTGACTGGCTGTTGGTGTGAGAGAAATGAATGGTGGGGTCTGTACGAACGCGTGTGATTATACTCGAATAATAGTGGTGACCAGCCATGAATGTGGTTAAATATAAAAATAGGTCGTGTGGCACATCATTGTTAAGCGTAAAGACAAAGTATGGACAATCAAAATTTTGAAAAATATGGCCACATGATCTACCCCCTCCCCTCAATCCTACAAACATCATACACTGTCAGATATGTCAAAAAACCGCTCTGTTATCCACCACAAGGCATAGAAAGCTCTGTTAATTTATTTTAATCAATACAAAAATTTAAATGGTTTAAGGGACTTTTTGAACACTCTGTATAATATATAGCCTATATATATATATATTTATTTATTTATTTATTTGTGGAAGCCTAACTGGATTCTTAATAACATAATATATTTCCTAGAATTTTCGTCAAACAATCCTTGGTTTTTTCATTATTTATTACATAACGGCCGTTTCGGCGTTTTGTTCAGTCATTGTCAGTTGCTGGTAGTTCTAATCAGTCTACAAACACAAACTTTGTCGCAAATTAAAACGATTTTTTTGACATGAAACTGCCGTCATCCATTAAAATCGTAAAAACCGGGGATTTTTTTGACGGAAATTCAAAGTTATTTATTATTTAAAATAGTCTGAAATAAAGTTTTTTCATTTTAATTTTATTTACGATTTTTCACACTGTTTGGATTATTAATCTTTACATTTCCGAAAATTTTTAACGAAATCTGTAGAGATGTTTTTGTGGAATTACGATTTTTATAATAAATCTATGGGGGATTTCGTTTGTGTTTATTGATAACTTACGAACCGATAATGTTGGAGAGATGAAGACCAAGTGGTATTGTTTGGATGTTTAGGAACTAGATTTTAGCAAAATTTGATCAAAATCTTTTGGGGGAAAAAAATCCTAATTTTGTTTCTTGTGACAACTACCACCAAAATTTGACTTGTCGAAAAGTTATAAATCATGGATTTCAGTATTTTTGAAAAAATAGCGACCCATACGTTTTGTTTTGTACACTTGAACAAAATTTAATTAAAATCTGTAAAGCCGATTTTGAGAACAGTAATTTTGAGTTTTTTCTTGTGGCATTGGAAACGTTATTTCCAATATAAGAGATATGATTAAAAACTGTCCACTCATTCAGTCTGTAGAGTGTGTAACACTGCATAAACGACAAAGTAACATCATTCAAAAATGACTACATCCAGTAATGCTGTAATAATATTTGGCAGCTGTTTCAAGTGTCATTTTTATAAATTACATCAAATATCAACCGAAGTCATGGGGCAAGTACGTCAAACGAAAATATTAACAAGTTTGGTCGCGCTCTAAGGGCGACCGGAAAATAAACACCAAAAATCGAAAGGAGTCTTTATTTATGTTCCTTAATTCCTTATAAGACAATAATGACCGAGAAACTTTATTAATGGCGTCTTTTAATCGGCATTATAAAATATAGTATAAAATAATATAAGAAATTGCAAAAGAATTCATCTCACAAATAAAATAATGTAAGAAATTCATCTCACGACACTCTTGCGTCCGCTGTGACAATTATCTCCCATTTAAGTTGCTATAGATGTTTCTCTATTGCCAATAGGTAATCCAACTATGCGGATATACTCCTAGATGCGTCCTCGGAACACGTGATTCATATATCTTGGAAATAAAATGTCGTAAAAGTGAAAGTACTAAGAGACCTTGAAATTTCCAGTCGATAAGGCCGTGGCGATTGTACATTACCTATCAAGGTGGTCGTGGATCATAATGGCCGTGGATGATCGTTCACGTAATAGTTTATCTTATTTATATACAGAGTGGTACAGAGTTCCTGCACTTAATGTTTAACAAATACATACTTGAGGGCAGCTGATCTATTTTACTTGTTTATAGTAGGTTTATAATGAGTGAAAGAAAACGATGAAGAGGTTTTTGGGGATATATACATTTTGAAGTCTCCTGAATATAAAAAAAGTGGTTTTTGGAATGGCTGTCTGTCTATGGAGCTATATAGTCCAACCCCTTGGAACGATTTTAATGTAATTTTGTACGTGGGCATATTTTTTGTAACTCAAAATTTAGGTGTAGCTACTATAAGAAAGAAAAATATTTTAAAAATGCTTTCTTTCAACTGAAGCCTCTAAAACGTACTTGTTTTCATCTTTCCAAAAATTCCAGTTCTCAAGTTATCAATAGAAACTCCACGGAGTTGTTTTTAAATACGTAATTTCTCAATATCGGGTCTACCGATTTCTTTAACATTGAATTAAATGAAAAATTGATATATGTACTTACTTAAAGTAGGCCTACATTTTCTAAATATTAAAAATTTTCTCAGCTATTATGGCCTTATAATTAGCATAATCTCTTCTAAGCGGGATACCCTACGGTGCGTTGGTAGTCCTATGGTGTGATTTAGATCTAGAAATGAGCTTAGGCCAAAGCAGTATCGTTTTCCACAATGTAGACCCAAGATATAAGTTAAATTGTAAAAAAAAGAAAAGGGGTGAAACAAAGACACTTAGTCGTCGAACAATTTAATACCTTTAGAATCGGGAAAGAACAAGAGTTGGTCAAGAGAAACTGGATAGGAGAGGGATCCAATCAAAGAGTAGAAAAATTGTGTAGAACCAGCTAAGTTGCTCGGGATTGCCACTATAATGAGCCTCTGAAGGTTTCTTAAGTACAAAAATAAACCGATTCGAAAATAATTGGCATGTTTTTAGGTTGAATTTACTGTCATCGATCAAATCTTAAGGATCACAAAGACTACAATCCCCTCAAGGGCGGACTTGTAGTGTTTCTATCTGGATCTACACTTTACTTCTTATCCTCCTTCCTATTAGATCTGTTTAATCCCATCCTCAACACATAATCATCCATCATTACTATGAGTTCCGATGGAACTCCACTTGGTACGGCTACTTAACCAAGAATTCCCTTCAAAACTGATTACATGTATGGTTTCAACCTTTCCGAAGCTGTAGCCAAGCCAAACTGGATTGGTCTAATCCCATCCTCAACACATAATCATCCATCATTACTATGAGTTCCGATGGAACTCCACTTGGTACGGTTACTTAACCAAGAATTCCCTTCAAAACTGATTACATGTATGGTTTCAACCCTTCCGAAGTTGTAGCCAAGCCAAACTGGATTGGTCTAATCCCATCCTCAACACATAATCATCCATCATTACTATGAGTTCCGATGGAACTCCACTTGGTACGGTTACTTAACCAAGAATTCCCTTCAAAACTGATTACATGTATGGTTTCAACCCTTCCGAAGTTGTAGCCAAGCCAAACTGGATTGGTCTAATCCCATCCTCAACACATAATCATCCATCATTACTATGAGTTCCGATGGAACTCCACTTGGTACGGTTACTTAACCAAGAATTCCCTTCAAAACTGATTACATGTATGGTTTCAACCCTTCCGAAGTTGTAGCCAAGCCAAACTGGATTGGTCTAATCCCATCCTCAACACATAATCATCCATCATTACTATGAGTTCCGATGGAACTCCACTTGGTACGGTTACTTAACCAAGAATTCCCTTCAAAACTGATTACATGTATGGTTTCAACCCTTCCGAAGTTGTAGCCAAGCCAAACTGGATTGGTCTAATCCCATCCTCAACACATAATCATCCATCATTACTATGAGTTCCGATGGAACTCCACTTGGTACGGTTACTTAACCAAGAATTCCCTTCAAAACTGATTACATGTATGGTTTCAACCCTTCCGAAGCTGTAGCCAAGCCAAACTGGATTGGTCTAATCTCATCCTCAACACATAATCATCCATCATTACTATGAGTTCCGATGGAACTCCACTTGGTACGGCTACTTAACCAAGAATTCCCTTCAAAAGTGATTACATGTATGGTTTCAACCTTTCCGAAGCTGGATTGGTCTAATTTCGCGCGTTTTGTTTGTGGCTCTTTCTGAGAGGTACGGTTTGAACCCAAGCCGAGAAAAGTAAAACCGAGAGGTTTCACGGTTTCTTGCTCATCGTTCTAACGCTCATAAGTCACTGTAAAACTCATTGGAGTAATTTTAAAGATAAAATGGAATACAATTGAACTTTAATGAAAATCCAGTGGAAGTATTTTCTGGTCCTCCATTATTATCAAATTCTAAATTCCATCATTAGTATTATTGGAACTAGATATTGATAATTATTAAACCAGGTCTCTTTTGACCAACTCTTGTACTCTTTAGGGCCTAAGAGTATTCGAAAGTTAAGGATTTGTTTTCGTAGTTTTTTTAATGAGGCGATGATTCAATGTTTTAAATACAAAAAGAAAGAACATTTTTGTTATTTTTCTTTTGTTTGAAACGATGATTTTGTATTTTGTATATGATGAAGATGTGATCTAACCGAAACACGACAAACTATGGACGAAGTTAGCAAAGGCAGATATCATTAATGAATGAAGACTTTAGGAATATTAACTATTTTGTTTTTATCCTCTTCCCCTCTCCCCGACATTTGTAGTTAGATGGGAAATATTTTCATCTCAGAATATTTCATGCTACCGCTTTTAAATTTACTTCACTCCTTCTGAGTATTAAACTAGGTACAAGTATGCTACATTTATCACTGCTTCATGCTTAGCCATAAACTAGGCTTTATTTCCCAGCCTACGCTATGATGTCATTCATCCAAGCCATTGTCCAGCGTCTCATCGTGTTACTCAATACTGTATACATTATTAGTTTGGTTCACAGTAGGTTGCGTATAGGCGCGAAGCGTTGCCAATTGGGGGGAATGTTTCTGTCCATTCTAAAAAATTAATAAAAAGCAAACAAATATTATTTGTTACGAGAAATCTTACTTGGGTTGTTGTGAATTAAAAAGTGAAAAAGCATCAAGGACGCTGTCCATTTAATTATAAGGTGTAAACTTGCTTCGTTTGTGCCATATAAATGTGTCTTCGGAGTAAATCGGTTTTTATTAGAATCAAGATTTAAATGTGGCCAGTCAAGGGCTCAATTTTGAAATGTAATTTTTTTTATTTACGATTTTGCATACATTAAATGAAATCGGTAGAGTTGATTTTGAGAAATTATGTTTTTCATTGCAACACCATTGTTAATATTTTGGTTATTTCCCGATAACTAACGAACCAAAATTTTTGGAGCTATGGAGACCTGCACGTTTTGTTTGGTTCCTTTGATTCTACACTTGAGAAAAATTTGATCAGTATCGTTGGAGCCGATTTTGATAAAATAGTAATTTTGTGTTTTTTGTTGTTAGTGGTTATGCCAAATTTTGAGTTATAAAAAAATGGTGGGAAACGCCCCGAAATATACCCACAAACCAAATTTCATTAAAATCGGTTCACGAGTTTGTTCTGTTGAACACTCCAGATACTTACACCATTCAAAAAACTAGGAACTAAAATGGATATATATATATATATATATATATATATATATATATATATATATATATATAATGATTGGACATATTAGCCTATCTATATTCTCTATATGCGAGAAAATATAAGATAAAAAAATTATCAACTCTGTTTTAATTTGTAGTAGAAATGAGAAAGTTAGTGCTGAATATGGGTTCATATTTTACGTTTCATCTCACCCTTATGATTAAGAATATTCCAAAAAAGCTATCAATGAAATAAGCGACCACAATGGAATGTGCTAAATAAGGGGCTAAACTATGGATAAAGGTGATGTAATGAATTTAGATTGATTGGTGATTAAATGCAAGATGTATCTTTCTTTAAATTGGACGATTGTGTCTAACTTAACCTAACCTACCCTCCGTATACTTAAACAAAGAAAATCTAATCTCTATAGATAAAAGTAATATTTTGGATTTAGTTTGATTGCTGATCAAATAATTATCTTTGTATCTTTCTTTAAACAGAAAGCTATATTGGAAGAGTTGAAGTGTATCTAACCTAACCTACCCTCCGTATACTTAAACAAAGAAAATCTAATCTCTATAGATAAAAGTAATATTTTGGATTTAGTTTGATTGCTGATCAAATTATCTTTGTATGTTTCTTTAAACAGAAAGCTATATTGGAAGAAGTGAAGTGTATCTAACCTAACCTACCCTCCGTAGCCTATACCTGAACAAACAAACAAACCCTCCGTGTACTTGAACAAAAACAAACTTAATAAAAAAAGGTGATGATACATTGAATTTAGATTGATTGGTGATTAAATGTAGACTAATATGTATCTTTCTTTAAATTGAACGACATATTGGAAGAAGTGAAGTGTGTCTAACCTAACCTAACCTACTCAAATACCAAATACTTGAACAAATAAAAACTTACTGTCAATTTAGATTGAATGCTGATCAAATTCCATTTATATTGTTCTTTAAACTGAAAGCCATTCTAGACGAGGTGAAATGTGTGTAACTTAATATAACCTACCCTCCTTATTCCTAAACAAAAAAAAATATAGATAAAGATGATACTGTATATTGGATTTAGATTGATTGCTGATCAAATTTAATCTGTATCTTTCTTTAAATTGAACGACATATTGGAAGAGGTGAAGTGTATCTAACCTAACCTACCTTTCAAAAGTTTTAGAAAATTCTTCCACCTACTGATTCACGAAAAGTATTTCCTCTTGTTGACCTTGTGACAGCTTTTATTCGCGACACGGTTGGTTACAGGCGAAAAAAACGACAGAGGTCATCATCTTCTAATAAGCAAAATGAAGGAAAGTAGATAAAATAAAAACCTTTAGTTTCTAGTAACTTCAGAATCTAAAGAAAACAAGAAGTAGTTAAGATAAACTGATAACAAAGATAAAAGAGAAGGATCAGAATGTGTAAATCCAGCTAGGACCATCGGGATTCCGATCTTGTCTCAATAAATCTGAACTGTTATTGTTTGGTAATTAGAGTTAACAATTCAATTTTTCGGCGGGGATTAGAAAAAACATTTTTACAAAATTAAGGACTGTAAATTCGGAACGTTGCGGCGTTCCTAAATTGACTTTTTGTTAAAACATACAGTTTTGGTTGGATTGCATGGTTTTGAGGATGAGTTAATGAGAACATTTCTACAATTTTTTAGGTTATGTTCACAATGCGCAGAACGTCTGCGCAGACCATGTATTATTGTAAAAACGATTATGCAGTTTTATTTCAGTAGATATTTGATTTGTTAATGCTATAAGTACAGAGTCTCCCTCTGGGCCTCGAGGCTTAACAGTTAATTGGAAAAGCCTCTCAGAACTGGTTTAGTCTTCCTACTTTCTAACCGACTTTCTTTACAGATCCTTGTACACCCACCAGTCATTGAAATACTGGATTTGAAGTTCGGGGTTATGTGTAGTACACTAAACAGTTAATCATTAGAGTTAGGATGGATGTTTTTATAATTTTCAAAATGGCGGCCGTTAAAAGTTTATAAACGTCGAATATCTCCAAAACTGTTAACTTTATAACGGACGCCATTTTGAAAATTATAAAAAATAAAGTATTTGTGTTTGGTACACTTGTAATTCGTAACTTACAAAATGCTTACACCAATTTTGAACTACATATCTTATCTATTTATGGAGGTACAGTGAGTTTTTGTAAAAAAAAAATTAGCGGATTGCGATTAAATGTTACAGACAGACACGCAGGTGAAATATAAATGTCTTTGTTTTTACTTGGAGTCTAAAAAATACGAATAATTGGCCTTTTCAGAAATAATTGGGGAAAACAAAAATAAATCTTTACGTGTCATTAAAACTGAATAGAAGCAAGTTTAGGTATTTATTTAAATATATAAATATTTCTTCAAAGATTAGCGTACAATCATTTTCACTTTTTGACAACTTTGTTGTTGTTTTTGTTTGGTTTTCGGTTAAGTGAGAAAGTTTTTCAATTTTTTTTACACACCATTTACGTTTTTGCAATCTCAATATTTTCTCCGTAATATGTGAATGCGATAAAATAATAAAAAAATCAAAACACTTTGCGTTCCCTCGTCGCGTGTCGACAAATTGTTAACTTTTCCTCATCACTTAAGGTGACAGTATTGTTTGAAGAAAGCGGTGAAACTTCTACATTCTTGGTTTTTTTAAGCCAAACAACACTTCTTTGCCCTCATGAAAGGAAATTTAGTTTTTTGTGTGAATACGCACGGATTGAAATTAGGTCTTGGCGAAATATTCTAAATACAGTTTAGTATGGTAAAAGTAGCGCTATAGTTCTCTAAAAAAGGAAACACATTAAAGTGACAAAAACTATTGAAAATTGCTTCAAAACAGTTTTTGTTTAAAATACAATAAGTTCCGAGTTGTGTCGTCTTTATAAAAAAAGAAATGAAAAGGTTAGAAATGTAAAATAAAAATTGGCATTAACCGTGTTCACGTAAGCTGCTATATACAAGTAGTTAATTTTTCTTAAACGTGGCCTTGGAAGAGGTTAACGTCTTGAAAAGAGCACCGCCCCAAAAGGAACTAAAGTTCTGGAAAGGACCATCGCCGCGATAGAGCCTAACATCCCGGAAGGGAATTTCGCCCTAAAAAGGCTTATAGTTCAAGAACGGACCACTGCTGTGAAAGTGACTAACGAACCAGAGAGAAGTACTGCCTCAAAAGGGGTTAACATTACGGAAGAGGTCGTGGCCTCATAAGGGGTTAACATTCCGGAAGGGAACATCGCAGCGAAAGAACTAACGTCTCGGAATAGACGACTTCTCCGAAAGGTGCAAACGTCGTGTGAGGAACCTACGTCCAAAAAGAACCTACGTTCAAGAACGACCACCGCTACGCAAGTGACTAACGAACTGGAAAGGAGTCAACACTCCGGAAGGGAGCATTACCCCAAAAGGAGCTAATAACCAGGACGGGATTATCGCCCCAAAAGGGTCTAACATTCCGGAAGGTTCCATTGGAACGAAAAGATAATCGTTCCGAAACAGATGTCCGCTCCTAGGAGGGACCATCGTCCAAAATGGCGCTACGTTCACGAACGACCACCGATATGCAAGTGACTAACGACCCAGAAAGGACCACTAATATACCAAAGGTACTATCGTCCCGGAAAGGACCACCATTTTAAAAGGACTAACGTCCCAGAAGACACTAACGCTCCAAAAGGAAACAACGTCCCAGAAGGGAACACCACTCCTAAAGAGTAACATCGCTTCAAAAGGAGTAATGTCCTGGAAAGAATCGCCGTTGCTACGAAAAGAGTTAACGTCCCCAGAAGGTACATAGTCTAGGAATAAATATACGTTCATAGAGGGATACAGTTTAAAAGGATATTATTAAACTTCCAAACTGTTATTAAGAGTCACATTATTGTCTAATCACCCTTGGTAGAACCTAAACACCCTCAACTGTGTCGTTACTTGTTATTTGCTCTTGAAGTCTAGTAACCTAGTTCTAGTTACACCAGAGCAAGGACGTTTCCTGTTTATAGACCTCAACATTTATTACACTTCCGGTTCATAGATTGACCTATAACTATTATAATACACATTACATTTATAACAACATAAAGTACAAAGCCACTCGAGTTGGCTGTATACTGGTTGGCCTTGTACTTATTCAGGTTTAAATAGAATTTTCACTCGCTTCGCTTGTGTCTTGAACGTGAAATCATTTCGCTTTATTTTTACTTTCTCATGTAGATGTGATGGGTCAAAAAAGATGTCAAGCTCTTTGCTGAACATATCCGTTGATTGAGTTGAAAAAGTTGTCTGTACAAGAAGAGGACCGCCACTCGTAAACGATTTTATAAATAGAACAGACAGAACAGTTGTTGGCGTGTATTATTAAGTAGAGTATTTTACCAGGAACAGAAAGAATGTGGATCCAGTAGAGATTTGTTAAAGTCCTACTTATGTGAATTCATGTGGCGCCGTAGATACAAGGATGAAGATTTGTTTGGTACAATCTGGAAGGACATTAATTTATATTGGGATGCAGAACAATAAAGTGTGTATTCATATATTATAGTTTGTTGGGTTAGGAAACCTTCTGGGTGCCACTGTTTGAGTGGTAGTCCTCTTCTTGAACAGAGCCAAAGTTTTTTTTTGGAATGACATCTGTCTGGCGTCTGTTGTGTGTGCAGTGTGACGTGTGGACCGATTTTGATCAAATTTTTCTCAAGTGTAGCTTCTAAGGATACAAAAAAGTATTGGTAGTTATTTTCCCGGTAATTATATAGCAGAGTAGCCTCACTTCAAAATCATTTTTTATGGGTTTTATTCGTCAAATAAATGTTGGAAAAATATTTTACTATCGAAAAAAAGTGTCGGAAAGATGATTACATAATACAATAATACAATTACATATTATACTCACACAATTACATAGTGTTATCTTTCATACTCATGACATTCACTTCAATAAACGTACGGAAGGTTTGGCCAGGTGGTTATATATATATATATATATATATATATATATATATATATATATAGCAACCTGGCCAAACCTTTCGTGACATATAATAATACAGCCCTACATATGCGTACACTGAAGCACATACGCAGACAATTGAACGTCAATGGAGGGAAGTGCGAGGAAATGTGCCGCGATATGGAAATTCAAAACAACATTTCCATGGCCATATAGCCGAATTTATGTTTAAGAGAAAGTACAATGAGTATAATACTCGTTTTCATCATTTATGGCCAATTACGAGTGAAATGCATTTAAATTCAATAAATTCCTCTTCTACTGAATTTGCAGCAGAATTTGACTCTGATTAAGATTTTCTTGTGTAATTATATTATGTAATCATCTTTCCGACACTTTTTTTCGATAATAAAATATTTTTCCAACATTTATTTGACGAATAAAACCTTTAAAAATTGATTTTGAAGTGAGGCAGCTCTGCTATATAATTACCATTTTCCCAAAATAGACACCTTTAGGCAGGCAGACATCATTCCGGAAACCACCTATTAGACTCAAAATACCTTAAAACGAATATTTCAGTGAATTTGACTTCGGTTTTTTGACCCACCACATAACATTATCTATACTACGTAAACAAAGTGGTTTTAATATCCCCCCCCCCCAATGTTTTGTACATTTTATATCAGTAAAAATACTAACTTTATAAGTATTTGGTCATTTCATTGGATCAGTCTAGGTCCAAGATGTAGGAGGTAACTTCAAAAATCTTAATAAGAAAGTGGTAATGTGACATATCTTTTTCAAGTCTTTAACTAACAAAAACAGTGGTTGAATCAAAACTTAATAAGGTTTTACCGTTTTCGAGATATCAGTAGTTTTAAACATTTAGGAGTCGACTTGAAAGTTGTAATGAGAAAGCGGTCATGCGACATATCGTTTAACACTGTATTTATATTCTAAAAACAACGATTCAATCAAAACTTAATAAGGTTTTACCGTTTTCGAGTTATCAGTAGTTTTAAACATTTAGTAGTCGACTTGAAAGATGTAATGAGAAAGCGGTCATGCGACATATCGTTTAACACTGTATTTATATTCTAAAAACAATGGTTCAATCAAAACTTAATAAGGTTTTACCGTTTTCGAGATATCAGTAGTTTTAAACATTTAGGAGTCGACTTGAAAGTTGTAATGAGAAAGCGGTCATGCGACATATCGTTTAACACTGTATTTATATTCTAAAAACAATGGTTCAATCAAAACTTAATAAGGTTTTACCGTTTTCGAGATATTAATAGTTTTAAACATTTAGGAGTCGACTTGAAAGTTGTAATGAGAAAGCGGTCATGCGACATATCGTTTAACACTGTATTTATATTCTAAAAACAATGGTTCAATCAAAACTTAATAAGGTTTTACCGTTTTCCAGATATCAGTAGGTTTAAAATTTAGGAGTCGAAATTTGTAACGAAAAAGCGGTCATGTGACATATGATTTAAAGGGGAAGTACTCCTTTCACGACCTGATAAAAAAATCATTAAAAAGTGTAAACTTTGAATTACTTTTCTAAAATCGATTACGCATGCGTATATTTATCTATACAAATTTCCCTACGCGTGGATGAATGCGCGCGCATCATCTAACTACAAGTTGACAACAGAAAGCAAAATCCTTCACTAAGAACCAACGAAGCGGGTAATCCGATGCTCACGTTTTCCACGTTATTACGAATCACTCTAAACGTTTTTACTGACAGCGACATTTATATGCCGTCATTTCTGAGCGAAGCGACGGTCACGCAATCCCCAAGTGACGGATTGAGTCATAGAGTTGACCTATAATTGTTTGAAGATCATGCAACAGATCGTCAGAGTGTCAAATATCCAGTTCTTGTAACCGTGTGCAATATTTGTAATGCAATGTAGGCGGGATTTGTTTATACACATCCAAACTGTTAATCTTGTCCATATAAGCTGTGAAATTCGAGTTGTTAATTTTTAATGAAGGTGCTTCCAGAAGGGACCATTGGTTCGAAAAGGGCTAACGTTTCGGAGAGACCGTTGCCGCGAAAATGGGAAGGAAAGGATCATCACCCTGAAAGGGACGGACTAACCTCCAGGAAGGTACAATCGCCCAGATAAGGGTAAACGTCCAAAATTGGGACTGTTTATGAAGCCTCAAATATCTTTAGTTACTTTCTGAAGAGACCTTTTTGAATGTTTACCCCATCCGGGGTGATGTTCTCTTGCGGGTTATTAGCCCCTTCTGCGGTTAGAGCCCTTATCATAGCGATGTTTTTCTCTCTTGAGACGTTTGTTCCTTCCGGAGCGATGGTCTCTTTCAGTACGTTAGCACCTACCGGGAAAAGTGCCCTTGTCAGAGCGGTGTACCCTCTTGAGACGTTTGCTCCATCCGGAGATGTGGTTCCTTTTAGGACGTTAGCACCTACCGGGGAAAGACCCCTGTCAGAGCGGTGTACCCTCTTGAGACGTTTGCCCCTTCCAGAGCGATGGTACTTTTATGGACGTTAGCACCTACCGGGGAAAGTGCCCCTGTCAAAGCAGTGTTCCCTCTTGAGACGATGGTCCCTTTCAGGACGTTATCACCTACCAGGGAAAGTGCCCCCGTCAGGGTGGTGTTCCCTCTTGAGACGTTTGTCCCTCCCAGAGCGATGGTCCCTTTCAGGACGTTAGCACTTACCGGGGAAAGTGCTCCTGTCAGGGCGATGTTCCCTCTTAAGATTTTTGTCCCTTCCAGAGCGATGGTCCTTTTCTGGACGTTGGCATCTACTGGGGAAAGTGCCCCTCTCAGGGCGGTGTTCCCTCTTGAGACGTTTACCTCTTCCATCTCTTCGATCGTGCAACTACACTTAGACAGACTTTTAAAATATTTCCAACTTTACCCTCTTTTTAGGATTTTATTAAGATTTAGTTAGAGGGTACAATTAAGTTACAATTTTGTTCCGACAACAGTTACCAGAGTCTAAACAATTGTTACCATAAGATGTAAAAAGTTAGGTAACCGCTGAGCTTGGGGTAAATCAATCAGAGAGCGGACCTGGAGGTAGACAGTGAGGCTGCCGGAAGAAAGCGAGACCGTCGAACGTTGCCAGAGTGCCATCCACGTCGTTGGGCAGTCCGGGGAATCATGGAATACAGTCTAGTCCGGACACGGTTAAGCTCCAGTAACAGAGGTGAGCAAGCTTCGTGTACTCTGTTCTTGTATTGACGAAGAGAGATTAATTAAACTAACTTTCTTGTCGCAACATTGTTTTCGCTTTGAGTTGAAGATAGTATAACCATTGTATTAGATAACAAGGTTATATTAAAAGAAGTTAATTGAACCATCGATTGTTGTTAAATTTAACCCCGAACACATAATCCGTATTATAACACTCCTCCTCCCTTTTCAGATATGAAATGGTCGCTTTCTATTTGATCTATAACTTTTCCAATATCTAGTTTTTAACTATAACTCAAGAGCCGGCATTTTTGGAGAGATGGCGACCGATACATTATATATAGGTACTTAGAAGTTTGATTTCAGCAAAATTTTATCAAAATCGTTAGAGCCGATGTTGAGAAAATCGTAAGTTATGTTTTGTATGGTAGCTGCTCCTAAATTTTTAATTATCATACAAATTAAATAAAAACCTCCCTAGATATGCCCAAATTTGATTAAAATTGGTTCACCCTTTTGTACTACACAGACGACAGACAGACATCATCCCCAAACATTCATCAATATATAAGTAAAAAATAAACAATAGTCAGATCACTTACGATCCAACGAAGTGCTCAGTCTACTATTCACAATCACACCACAAAGTTCATCTTTCACTTAACCTGCTATATACTTATGCAACTAATTATTTTATTTATTGGCTATCATTTAAAGAGCGTGATGTTGGCGCGTGACGATAGATAGCAGCACTGCACTGATTGTTCCCCTTACGACATTGGTTCCACAAATGCAATTTAATTGGCTGTCTTGTACATGAGGAATAATCCTGATGTTTGTGGTTCTCTCTGCTCGCTTCGCTCCTTCGTTATGACGTGTTAAAACAACTTCCGGGGGAATAAATTTAATTGGCTTAGGTTGTTATGATCTGTTGAGTGGTTGTGGTCACCCGTAGCGTTGTGGTCAGTGTGGATAACAAGTTATTAAATTATATTTTAATTTAGTGGCCGATAAATTGTAGACGTGACTTTCATAATACTAAAAGTAAAATATTGTTGAAATGAAAGACGGAACATAGCTGAAGAGAGGCGCGCCGTGCTGCAGCGTAGGGGACGCATAGTATAGGGTGGATGTGTGAGTAGAGGATGCTGAACGTAGTGGGCCCCAGATGTAGGAGATACCAGGTCCATGCAATTCATATAGAGAAGTGTAGTGTCGGGTATAGTAAGGGATGCTGGATGTAGTGAGCACTAGTTGAAGGGAGGCCTGCTAGGTATAGCGGATACCAGATGTAAGAGCGTTCCAGTAAAATAGAGGAGCATAGATGCGTGTGTAGTGTATGGGGGGCTGTGACTAGGGGATGCTGGACGTAGTGGGGACTAGTTGAAGGGAGGGGCGCCAAGAGTAGCGAATGCCGGATGTAAGGACGTGCTGGTTATATATAGGAGCATAGTGTCGGGTGTAGGAGGGGTGTTGTGACTATAGGATGCTGGACTTAGGGGGCGCTGTGAGTAGGGGATGCTGGACGTAGTTAACGTTAGTTGACGGAGGGGTGTCAGGTGTAGCGGATGCCGGATGTAAGGGCGTGCTGGTATATAAAGAAGCATAGTGTCGGGTGTAGGAGGGGTGTTGTGACTAGGATGCTGGACTTAGGGGGCGCTGTGAGTAGGGGATCCTGGACGTAGTTGGCGTTAGTTGACGGGAGGGGTGTCAGGTGTCAGGGATGCCGGATGTAAGGGCGTGCTGGTTATATAAAGAAGCATAGTGACGGGTGTAGGAGGGGTGTTGTGACTATGAGATGCTGGACTTAGGGGGCGTTGTGAGTAGGGGATCCTGGACGTAGTTAGCGTTAGTTGAAGAGAGGGGTGTCAGATTTAGCGGATGCCGGATGTAAGTGTGTGCTGGTTATATAAAGAAGCATAGTGACGGGTGTAGGAGGGGTGTTGTGACTATGAGATGCTGGACTTAGGGGGCGCTGTGACTAGGGGATGCTGTACGTAGTGGGGACTAGTTGAAGGGAGGGGTGTCAGGTTTAGCGGATGCCGGATGTAAGGACGTGCTGGTTATATAAAGAAGCATAGTGGCGGGTGTAAAAGGGTAGTTGTGACTATGGGATGCTGGACTTAGAGGGTGATGTGAGTAGGGGATCCTGGACGTAGTTGGCGTTAGTTGAAGGGAGGGGTGTCAGGTGTCAGGGATGCCGGATGTAAGTGCGTGCTAGTTATATAAAGAAGCATAGTGACGGGTGTAGGAGGGGTGTTGTGACTATGAGATGCTGGACTTAGGGGGCGCTGTGACTAGGGGATGCTGTACGTAGTGGGGACTAGTTGAAGGGAGGGGTGTCAGGTTTAGCGGATGCCGGATGTAAGGGCGTGCTGGTTATATAAAGAAGCATAGTGGCGGGTGTAAAAGGGTAGTTGTGACTATGGGATGCTGGACTTAGAGGGTGATGTGAGTAGGGGATCCTGGACGTAGTTGGCGTTAGTTGAAGGGAGGGGTGTCAGGTGTCAGGGATGCCGGATGTAAGTGCGTGCTAGTTATATAAAGAAGCATAGTGACGGGTGTAGGAGGGGTGTTGTGACTATGGGATGCTGGACTTAGAGGGTGATGTGAGTAGGGGATCCTGGACGTAGTTGGCGTTAGTTGAAGGGAGGGGTGTCAGGTGTCAGGGATGCAGGATGTAAGGGCGTGCTGGTTATATAAAGAAGCATAGTGACGGGTGTAGAAGGGGCGCTGTGACTAGATGCTGAATGGAGAGGGGGGCAGGTGTCAGGGATGCCGGATGTATGGGTGTACAGGTTATAAAGAAGAGCATAGTGTAGAGTGTAAAAGGGGTGATGTGAGTAGGGGTGCATAGGGGGCGCTGTGGTTAGGGGATGCCGGATTGTAAAGCACTACACTACAGATCATAGCTGGACGCCACGCATAAGCCACTTTATGGGGGGATTTTAATGACTTCCAAACAGTGTTATATATGCAAAATTCTTTATTTAATCATGACATTACTTACTCTATACCTACCTATAGTTTGATTTTTCGGGGATGGAACCTGGCGGCTTAGCGACCCTTACTACCACACACAGACAAATTAATTAAAAATGTTGTTGTTGTGCTTTGAGAACCAACTGATTATACGCTGCAGGCAGGCAGGCCGGGGGCTGCGCGCGTTCCTGCCAGTGTGCGTGTGAGAGCTAAGGGTCGCTAAGCCGCCAGGTTCCATCCCCGAAAAATCAAACTATAATGCGAGAAAATAAAAATTACAGTTTGGTTTCAACATGGCGGATAGAAATTTCAAATAGTGTGTTTGTATCTCTTTTTATCAACCCATTCTGGTTTCTAATATTATTCCAGAATTTCGAACACTCTATACTAGTAAACTACCATAATGTAATGCTTTGTTTAACATTCCATGCGCACTTATCTCCTCAACTGAAGAGACTATTAAAATAAAATTAATTTGATTGCGCAAGAAAGACCTGCGATCTGGTGGCTAATTGAAAAACTGTTTAGCTTGCGAATCTGTAACATCTAACTTGCACTTTATCTCTGTCTCTCTTTCAAACAACATATCTTCATATCTGCCCTCTTCGTCTTTTAATGCATTTCTCATATAAACAGAGAAATGTCTATACATTATAAACGGTTGAATCACTAGATCTGAATTGACATTTTTAAAGAGAAGTTGACCTTCTGTGTTATTTGGATTCTTAGAGATAAATTAGATCCAAATTTGTTTTTATCTTTCGCTCGTGTTTACAAAATTCAGTACCACAATAATTTCCACAGCCACTGTTTACGTAAATAGACAATTTTACACGCTGTTGAAGTAAACACTATTCCATTGATGACGTCATCATTTTGTAATAATGTAAACAAAACCCTGTCCCAACCTTGACCCAAAACGCGTCCAACATGACAGGCCATCCGTCACTAACACTAGCGCCCACGTGATTCTTGTCAGAACTAATTGCCATGCTGTCTGATCCACGATTTAAAATATCAGATGTACTAATTTCATTTTTTCTTTTACTTCTTCTTTACAACATTTTCTTTATCTGATGTGTTGAACGTTCCTGCTTTCGTTCTGCATGTCGTGAAAAACTTTAGTAGTCAAGTTATTTAATAAGTTATTTACGAGTCTAGGTAACGAGGTCTAGAAGGGTAACGAGGTCTAGAAGGGTAACGAGGTCTAGAAGGGTAACGAGGTCTCGAAGGGTAACGAGGTCTAGAAGGGTAACGAGGTCTAGAAGGGTAACGAGGTCTAGAAGGGTAACGAGGTCTAGAAGGGTAACGAGGTCTAGAAGGGTAACGAGGTCTCGAAGGGTAACGAGGTCTAGAAGGGTAACGAGGTCTCGAAGGGTAACGAGGTCTAGAAGGGTAACGAGGTCTAGAAGGGTAACGAGGTCTAGAAGGGTAACGAGGTCTAGAAGGCCGCGTTACTTTTAAGAGAAAAGCGAGTGAAACATAATATATTCAATGCTCAAGTATTTGAAAAAACCTCGTTACCTAGTTTCTATACTATTTGGTAAAGAGTTAAATTCCAAACAAACGTTCTTCAAAGTTGCAGCCATAAGTTCGACAGTCATAAGATCGACACTGAAAAAAATATTGCTTTTTCCCGACTTTTTGAAATTATGTCATGACTCAAAAATCTGTTTACTTCTAGTGTCGTCTTTATGCATTTTTTTAATGTTCCACACTGTGAGTTGGCCATAGTGAACTCAAATCTTAAAATTACAGCCCATTAAATGATTCTGTACTCTGCAATAGGCAAGAAAGACTACTTATTTAGAAATCGGAAATCATTTTAAGCTGTGAAGAAGCCCAAATATACTTCGAAACTTGAGCTTTCTATAAGTTCGACACCCTGAATTTTAACGACAAAATAAATATATTGTATGAAATCTTTTAAATTTAATATTTTTTTTATAATGTCGACGATATGACTTGTTTTGTAAGTTGAACACTTTGTAGTGTTCAGTTAAACGTAGTCACGCCATTGCTATAATCTACAAGTTACAAAGAATCTGTTACAAGTTCGATATTCATAAGATCGACAATAATATAGTGTCGACAAAATAAAGATAAAAAACAGTACCACGTTTGTCCCGTATCAATCGGATCATATTTACAGATTATCTAAGCTTTGCTATGTCTAGTCATACATGACTATTGTATTTTGCAACGTCTTAATTTGGGTTCAATCAAAACAAAATGGTGACTATTGGACCGTTTATAATCCACTTTGTGTGTTATACGGTTATAATTAAATCTTGTTAGCATTAACAACTCCTCGTCACCTTAGATAAAATCCCAGAAATCAAAATAATTCTCAAACCTAAATTGTAAACATTTTAAGGTTATCTAAAACATCTGTTCTTACAAAGCTTCTATTTACTAGTAATAGTGAAGTATGCGGGATTCAAGGTTCATCTTTCACAATAACAACTACAATTGGCAGTGAAAGCAGTGAAGATCAGACTCCAGTGAAAGCTGTAGATTGGGCGCATGCGTATTACAGTGGTCGCCAAAACACAGGTTGACATACTTTGAGAAATCGAGAAGGGAAAAATGGAGATTTTTATTTTGGAAACACTGTATAATAAAACTAATTGTAGAAAAACTCTGCCCAAAATAAAATAAAAAAGTGTCACCAAAAATATCATTTTGGTAGTTGTCAATAAAAAAAGTTAAAATGAACCATGGATGCCAACTTTGAAAAAAAAAAATTTAATTTTGCCTTAAAATTTCATCATTAAGTGTCATAAACACGTCATCATCTTCAACGGAAATTGTTTCTATTCAATCAGGCTTTTAATGAAGCGTCAAGGTTATTCCTGAATTGTTTTTATTATCAATATCTCAATTTTAACCACAGGTTTGGATCATTAATCTTCACATTTTGCTAAAATTTCAACGTAATCGGTAGAGCCGTTGTTGAGAAATTACCTATTTAAAACTGTCACTTGGCTTTTTTGATTTAATATAATCATGAACTATTAAAGGCTTACTTTTTTTATTTTCTGGGAAGTGAGTTACTCCCTTGACACCTCAGCCTAAAAGACTTGTTGTGCACTTCCTTATCCAGGTTAGTTCTATGTCCTTTCTAAGTCTCAGAATCTGCTTCGCTAGGTTTCCAAATACTGTAGGAGCTCCTGTTGGTTCGAAAATCACGAATCCGCTCCAGAGCTTCAGATTTCAGGAGTATGTGTTCTGCCGTTACCAAGTACTTGTTGCCAAGTCTGCATTTTAACCATCCTTGGGTTATACCTAATCTGTTGAGATGCTCCATGACCAGTCACAAAGCTCAGGAATTTTCTTTCGTCACACCTAATTAAGTGTGGAAATATCCGTTGAAAGTTTGTAGTTAGGATGATACAAAGACCCATAGAGATTTTATTTTGAGGTCCCTTTTCAGTGTAATTCTTGCACTTTTGGTTACGCCACAGACAGTTTCAGGACTATATGGAGTGTCTCAGTTCGTCAGCCTCCTCATTTCCCTCATATCCTGTGTGACGGAATCTACATATCTTCAATCAATTGATGATTAAGAGCTTAGTTAAGGTTTGATGACTACTATGGTTAAGAGCTTAGTTAAGGTTTGATGACTTCTATGGTTAAGAGTTTAGTTAAGGTTTGATGACTACTATGGTTAAGAGCTTAGTTAAGGTTTGATGACTACTATGGTTAAGAGCTTAGTTAAGGTTTGATGACTACTATGGTTAAGAGCTTAGTTAAGGTTTGATGACTTCTATGGTTAAGAGTTTAGTTAAGGTTTGATGACTTCTATGGTTAAGAGCTTAGTAAGGTTTGAGGACTTCTATGGTTAAGAGCTTAATTAAGGTTTGATGACTTCTATGGTTAAGAGCTTAGTTAAGGTTTGATGACTACTATGGTTAAGAGCTTAGTTAAGGTTTGATGACTTCTATGGTTAAGAGTTTAGTTAAGGTTTGATGACTTCTATGGTTAAGAGCTTAGTAAGGTTTGAGGACTTCTATGGTTAAGAGCTTAATTAAGGTTTGATGACTTCTATGGTTAAGAGCTTAGTTAAGGTTTGATGACTACTATGATTAAGAGCTTAGTTAAGGTTTGATGACTTCTATGGTTAAGAGCTGAGTTAAGGTTTGATGACTTCTATGGTTAAGAGCTTAGTTAAGGTTTGATGACTTCTATGGTTAGGAGCTTAGTAAGGTTTGATGACTTCTATGGTTAAGAGCTTAGTTAAGGTTTGATGACTTCTATGGTTAAGAGCTTAGTTAAGGTTTGATGACTTCTATGGTTAAGAGCTTAGTTAAGGTTTGATGACTTCTATGGTTAAGAGCTTAGTTAAGGTTTGATGACTTCTATGGTTAAGAGCTGAGTTAAGGTTTGATGACTTCTATGGTTAAGAGCTGAGTTAAGGTTTGATGACTTCTATGGTTAAGAGCTGAGTTAAGGTTTGATGACTTCTATGGTTAAGAGCTTAGTTAAGGTTTGATGACTTCTATGGTTAAGAGCTTAGTTAAGCTTTGATGACTTCTATGGTTAAGAGCTTAGTTAAGGTTTGATAACTACTATGGTTAAGATCTTAGTTAAGGTCTGACGACTTTTATGGTTAAGAGCTTAGTTAAGGTTTGATGACTTCTATGGTTAAGAGCTTAGTTAAGGTCTGACGACTTCTATGGTTAAGAGCTTAGTTAAGCTTTGACGACTTCTATGGTTAAGAGCTTAGTTAAGGTCTGACGACTTTTATGGTTAAGAGCTTAGTTAAGGTTTGTGACTTCTATGGTTAAGAGTTTAGTTAAGGTTTGATGACTTTTATGGTTAAGAGCTTAGTTAAGGTTTGATGAATTTTATGGTTAAGAGTTTAGTTAAGGTTTGATGACTTCTATGGTTAAGAGCTTAGTTAAGGTTTGATGACTTCTATGGTTAAGAGCTTAGTTAAGGTTTGATGAATTCTATGGTTAAGAGCTTAGTTAAGGTTTGATGACTTCTATGGTTAAGAGCTTAGTTAAGGTTTGATGACTTCTATGGTTAAGAGCTTAGTTAAGGTTTGATGATCTATGGTTAAGAGCTTAGTTAAGGGTTGATGACTTCTATGGTTAAGAGCTTAGTTAGGGTTTGATGACTACTATGGTTAAGAGCTTAGTTAAGGTTTGATGTCTTCTATGGTTAAGAGCTTAGTTAAGGTTTGATGTCTTCTATGGTTAAGAGCTTAGTTAAGGGTTGATGACTTCTATGGTTAAGAGCTTAGTTAAGGTTTGATGACTTCTATGGTTAAGAGCTTAGTTAAGGTTTGATGACTTCTATGGTTAAGAGCTTAGTTAAGGTTTGGCGACTTCTAGGATTCTACTTGTTAAAAACTACAAGCCAAGAGAATTATTTAATAAATATGATACCCCGTGCGAGGCTACATAGATTCTGAAAGAAATAACATTGCACATCTTTCTTTTCTCTCATTATTCTGTTGGCAATACTGTATCTATTCTCACAGTCAGCTGTTGTTTTGTGGGACTGAGAATGACCTATAAAATAACGCTACGTCACGCAATCCGTTTAAAACTGATAATTTAACCAAAAGACCCTTAATACTGCAAACTCAGAATAATTATAAATGCTGTCTGTGAAATACGCGAATAAATTTGTAAGAGAATTTCTCAAATAAAAATAAATTTAATAACGCACTAACTTTCTAACAAATACTTTCTAACATGGTAGGCCTACATACCCAGCCCTATCAAACAATGTAATACAAGCTACTTTAGATGTAATACCCAAAAGTTGGTTTCTTGAGCCTTGTAGGAAGTGTTAAATTGTATTGGTAGATCAAGGGTCGCTTCGCTCGGGTTAGTCTCTCGACCCTAACGAGACTCGAAACTATATATGTATATATATAGAAGCCTCCACTCGCTACGCTCGTGTCGGACCTTGATCTCCTAGTGAGACTCATCTATACAATTTCTAACCTACATCCAGATGAGCTAAAAACTTATATATCTTTAGCCTGTAACCGATGGACAAATTCCAAAAAGTTATTTAAAAAAAAAAATTTTTTAACTCGAAAAATTTTCATAATGAACGAAATTTTAAAATCAGCGTAGACTTTTTGGAGGTTTATTGTGGCTAAACCGTAAGACCTATCAAACAACGTATTAAACCACAAGTTTGTTTCTAAGAATGTTTCGTATACTTTAAATAGAGCTAGATTTTTTGATTTTGATTTTAGGTTAATCTTTGTACATTTCCCATAAATTATTTAATCTTTTGACATACTTATAGGAGAGTTAGAAACATCAAATTCGACACGCTTATGGAAGTTAGTTGTGCCAATATGCCTGTCAAATTTGATGATTCTAGATGTTTTATAAGTGAGTCAAAAAATTAATAATGTATGGAAATGATTAAGTTTTGATCTACAACTTTGATCCAATGATTGTGTCCATATTCCACTGTGTCTTTAAACCTATGGCGAAGCCCCGAACGAGCGAAACTATTGAGAATTGATATCATCCCAGTTTCCACTCGCAAGAAGGAAGTTGAGTTTTGACAATAAAAGGTTTTCCCATTATGAAATGGCAGCCGTAAAGGTCGATCTTTGTTCGCGGTAATCACAGCATCTACTGGACCGATGTTAATTTAACTTTGCAAGCTTATAGTGGTATTTATAAAGAAGGTTTGTTACATATTGACATCTTGAAAAGATACTGAGTTATCTGTAGCTGTCAACGTTTGCACATGCGCAGTAGGTAAATCAAGAATTACTCGGCAACTATAGTGGAACAGGCCTAAGAAGGCACTTCGCAGATCGGGTGAAAACGCTGTACTATTCTCGAAGTAAAAGTTAAGGGGTGCGAGGAGGGCAAGTCTCAGATAGCTGGCGATTCGGAGGCAAAGTCAATGTTTGTGGAACGGTGTTATTTTCCGACATAATCCACCTCTTCCTCTACCGCCCCGCACCGGACTTAGGGCTGTTCCACTATACTCTGTGATTCTGTGTTGAACAAACCTAATGTATGCCAAAGAAACATTTTATCTTTAAAATTCAGTGCGACAGTATCACATGTCTTCTAATTTTCTTTACTAACCAGACTAAGCGTATTTTTAAACAGTTGGTAAATATGCAATCTATTAGCGCTCAGAAAGCGAGTATTAATGATATTACAACAAACAAATTAAGTTACCATAGCAACCAATATAATAATATTCACTTATAACAGCTGATTAGGTCCATCAGCTTTAATTAGTTCAACATAAAGTTTGGTTAAGTCTAACCTAGACCAGTGTGAAATATAAATGTCCATGTTTGTGTGCATGCGTGTGTAGAAAAATAAATAATTTGTTTTGGTTTTATATTTAGCTTTGAATCTGTAAAAGGGTAAAATTTGGGTACTTGTGTATTATACGATCCCTTCTGTTTATACATCGAATAAAAATTAATTGAAATAATACTGAAATTTTAGTATTATGTATGATAACCTAACCTATTTGTGGTGATTCTTGTTACCATAAATCTAATCTATATTTTAGTTTATCAAAAACTTAAATAGGTTAGGTTAGGTCAAGTTGTATTTTATATTCAAATACACTTATGAAATTATTCAGTTTAAAACCATAAGTAATAAGCAAAATAACAACAAAAACTGCTATTAAATATAAACAGTGATTCGCGTATGAGTGTTGCAGGAGTATTGACCTTGTAGTGACGGGATCGTAGGTTGAATGACCTTGAAAGGACCAAAGTCGCCATGGTTCATTTTCATTTTTTTGATTTAATTTCGGGGATGGGTGAGTGGGAAATTTAATGCAATGTGTTTGCAGCGTTTATTAAAATCTATTTTCACTGCACTATAAGTATGTTTGACGGGCGGGTACACGCGGTGTTTGACGCAAGACTCCTATTGTGTTATCAAGTAAATTCCAATAGGACACGCTTTCCTGCGCCGTCAAACAATTTGTGAAGCTATCGCTTTCATCGAATAAGTAGTGTCATCAACGCAATCTGGTGGGAGAGGGAAAAGTTACACGATTTGTGTGCCGGGAAAGATGGCACGAAATTTACCGCTTAAATAATCCGTGAGAATTTTTCTGTCGACCAATTATGGTGTAGTAACTGCTATTGAACAACTGTTAGTTTTCTCTGTCTACAGAGTGTCCTGAAATTGTGTTAGTTTTTAAATAAACGGTATTGACGCATTGACAAAACTTCGTCACACCCTGTGAGGTACACCTTTAGTGAGTAATGGCTTAGCAATCCCAAGGTTCCTAGCTGGATCTACACCTTTATACATGTAGTCTTGGGTTGGATTTCCTTTTTTTCATATATCGTATCGTTTCTCTTGACCAACTCTTGTTCTTTTCCAACCAGGAGGCTATTAGAGTATTGTAGGGTTAGGGTTAGGTTAGGTTAGGTTAGGTTAGGTTAGGTTATGTTAGGTTAGGTTAGGTTAGGTTAGGTTAGGTTAGGTTAGTTTAGGTTAGGTTAGGTTAGGTTAGGTTAGGTTAGGTTGGGTTAGATTAGGTTAGGTTAGGTTAGGTTAGGTTAGGTTAGGTTAGGTTAGGTTAGGTTGGGTTAGGTTAGGTTAGTTTAGGTTAGGTTAGGTTAGGTTAGGTTAGGTTAGGTTAGGTTAGGTTAGTTTAGGTTAGGTTAGGTTAGGTTAGGTTAGGTTAGGTTAGTTTAGGTTAGGTTAGGTTAGGTTAGTTTAGGTTAGGTTAGGTTAGGTTAGGTTAGGTTAGGTTAGGTTAGGTTAGGTTAGGTTAGGTTAGGTTGAGTTAGAGTATGTTCGGTTAGGTTAGTTTAGGTTAGGTTAGGTTAGGTTAGGTTGGGTTAGGTTAGGTTAGGTTAGGTTAGGTTAGGTTAGGTTATGTTAGGTTAGGTTAGGTTAGGTTCCTACAACTTGTCTTGGGTTAGATTCATCTCTTAACAACAAATCTTGTTCTCTTCCTACCCTGACACTATTAGATTATAAGGGATAGGGTTAGGGGTAATTATTTTATGATATTTTCTTACTTTTTTTTTATAAGGCGACGATAAGCGAGAAATTTTTTTGTCTTTAAACAAGGGTGAACACATAATTTGTATTTTTTTTTTTTCAAAATTGGTTCTTACAATTTTGATTAAACTTTGCTGACAAGTTCGCTCTACATTGTCAAATAAACTGTATTTCTCACAACGCAAATAAATGTTTTCGTATTGATTTAATAAACGTGTAAAAAACACTGCACAAACTTTCACACTTGCTCATCCCCAAAACCAACCAAAACTAATCGACACCAAAAATCTCAATTAGGTAGTTGACAGTCTAAAATTGATAATAAATCTTGAATGTTGCCTTTGAACGAAATGGGTTTACGTCTTTTAAAAGCCAAAGGTCGATTTTTATTTCTTTATTTGATAATCCACGAACTGACATGTTTAGAATGATATACTAAGAAAACAACCTGTGGAATAAGTGACAATAATAGATTGTGTGAAATAACCAACCAAAACTATTTACGCCCTAACCTAACCTATCCTAAACTATGCTACCCTAACCTTCTCTAAACTACACTAACCTAACCTACTCTAACTCAACCTAACCTAACCTAACCTTCTCTAAACTACACTAACCTAACCTACTCTAACTCAACCTAACCTAACCTAACCTTCTCTAAACTGCAATAACCTAACCTACTCTAACTCAACCTAACCTAACCTAACCTACTCTAACTCAACCTAACCTAACCTAACCTTCTCTAAACTGCAATAACCTAAACTACTCTAACTCAACCTAACCTAACCTAACCTTCTCTAAACTGCAATAACCTAACCTACTCTAACTCAACCTAACCTAACCTTCTTTAAACTACACTAACCGAACATACTCTAACTCAAACTAACCTAACCTAACCTACTCTAAACTATACTAAATTAACCTACTCTAACTCAACCTAACCTAACCTAACCAAACCTATCCTAAACTAACCTAACCTTCTCTAAACTACACTAACCTATCCTACTCTAACTCAACCTAACCTAACCTTCTCTAAACTACACTAAATTGACCTACTCTAACTCAACCTAACCTAACCTAAATTCTCTAAACTACACTAACCTAACCTACTATAACTCAACCTAACCTAACCTTCTCTAAACTACACTAACCTATCCTACTCTAACTCAACCTAACCTTCTCTAAACTACACTAAATTAACCTACTCTAACTCAACCTAACCTAACCTAACCTTCTCTAAACTACACTAACCTATCCTACTCTAACTCAACCTAACCTAACCTAACCTTCTCTAAACTACACTAACCTATCCTACTCTAACTCAACCTAACCTAACCTAACCTTCTCTAAACTACACTAACCTAACCTACTCTAACTCAACCTAACCTAACCTTCTCTAAACTACACTAAATTGACCTACTCTAACTCAACCTAACCTAACCTAACCTTCTCTAAACTACACTAACCTAACCTACTATAACTCAAGCTAACCTAACCTTCTCTAAACTACACTAACCTATCCTACTCTAACTCAACCTAACCTAACCTAACCTTCTATAAACTACACTAAATTAACCTACTCTAACTCAACCTAACCTAACCTACTCTAACTCAACCTAACCTAACCTTCTCTAAACTACACTAAATTGACCTACTCTAACTCAACCTAACCTAACCTAACCTAACCTACTCTAACTCAACCTAACCTAACCTTCTCTAAACTACACTAACCTAACCTACTATAACTCAACCTAACCTAACCTAACCTTCTCTAAACTACACTAAATTGACCTACTCTAACTCAACCTAACCTAACCTAACCTAACCTAACCTAACCTACTCTAACTCAACCTAACCTAACCTAACCTTCTCTAAACTACACTAACCTAACCTACTATAACTCAACCTAACCTAACCTAACCTAACCTACTCTAACTCAACCTAACCTAACCTAACCTTCTCTAAACTACACTAACCTAACCTACTATAACTCAACCTAACCTAACCTAACCTTCTCTAAACTACACTAACCTAACCTACTCTAACTCAACCTAACCTAACCTAACCTTCTCTAAACTACACTAACCTAACCTACTATAACTCAACCTAACCTAACCGTTCATGGCAACGTACCCTAACTTACCCTAACCTAACGTACCCAAACATAACATAACCAAACTACACTCCAAAACAACTGCCCTGATCACAGACCAATAAAAACAATGAAGCTATCCAATTTCTACCCCTCTAACTCAATCACTGTGTCATCATAACTCTGTTCTAACTTTAGTCATCTAGCCGGTGTTAATTTTACTTGTCCATTCAAAGACGTTAAACTGTTTACCTAACCTACCCTATTTTAATCTAACCTAACCTACCCTAAGCTAAGCTTTTAGCTAATTGATTTTAAACACGAATACCCTTAAATGTTAGAAATATGTTTCTATCTTTTAACCAGTGTGTTTTTACAAAAATATTTATAAATAAGTACAGGGTAAATAAAAATAATGGACTTGACAAAACTGTATAGAACGCCTGTATATAAACTATAGAGCCGGTCACCTTATCCAATATTACTGTCCCCCCTCCACTCATTGACTCAAAAGAGGTCCCTCTTATAACTATGTTGAAGCTTATTTCACTGATCACTCTTTTCGCGACACCGTTTGAAGAGATGACTATAGATTTTGTTTAGGTCCCTTAGCAACAAAATTTCATCACAATAGTTCAAAGCGATTTGGAGATGTAATTTTGATTTTTCTTGTTACAACTACCCCTAAATTTTGAGTTATCACCCCCCCCCCGAGATATAACCAAAATATACTTATATACCAAAGTTAATTAAAATCACACTTTTTAGCTCTAGGGGGTCAGCGCATATATGAGTACATCATTCCAAAATTAGTTTTTTTTGGGGATTACGGGGCCTCAAAACCGATAAAAAATCTCGTTATCAATTTTTTAACACATGACATAACTTCTAACCTATTTACAGAACCCCCTCCTGTTTTAGAAAATAGTGTTTAAAATCTTATTTCCCTCTGAATGTACAGTACCTTTTTAAATCCCTTTACCGCGTAAAACTTTCCCCACGCAATACAGTGTTGAGTAGAGATTGTTATGTATCTGGTTTACCAGGAATGGTGGGGGGGGGGCAAACATGCCAATCTTGAGATTCTAGTAAACACTTCGTTAACAAAAGCCTTGAGGGATTTCTGGTAATCTGAGAAAACACGCTTCCTGGAAGTCCTTACATCTCACTTGATACAGGTCTACTTTGTATGTATGCATGCGCTCGAAGTTGTAAACTGTTACAACAATAACAGATCATTTTATAAACCACTGAATATATATTTTCTATTAATTTATGAACTCGAAAAACCCAAGTCTCCCGAACCCAAAACAGTAATTTTGGATCAATGTTTTTTGCACCTTTAATACACAAAAATTCCACATTTAAAAAACATTTTCACTTTAAAATTTCTAAATCACAAGTTTGTATTGTTTCATATTACCTCTCCTTGATGTTATTTTACTTCTATGTAATAATCAAGCAGGCACTGCGTTTACAACTAATTATGATGCAATCTACGAGTTAAGATTTAGGAGGCCACGAAACCACAGCACGGCAGGAAGTTATCCCACAACAATATTACCCGAAATAGTAAAGGCTGTGGTAATAATTCACTTGCATAACTCTTGTTTGACTTATTGTGACGAGATGTTTTGGGGTTTCGTCATATTTACATAGCATATACAGGGTGTTCTAATAGTATTGTATTAGTTTGACAACTTTAAACGCGTAACAACATAATTGGGCCTTTTTATGTTTAACCAAATTTTTCAAGTCGGAAAAAAGGTCCCTTTATAGGAGTATAATTGAAAGTTTTCAAAAGTAAATCTACATTTTTGACAGCAAAGCAGTGCCAAAGTAGGTTTACAGTAACGGCGTATTAAACACCCAAACGGCCCGAAAGATATTCTCGTCCTGGGAGGGATAACTCTCCCCGAACTCGAAGCTATTTGATGACGATGACCCCTCTCGGGTCATTATATGCTTCAATTCAACACAAAGCTATGTTAGTGTGTAAGAATTAAATATAAGTAGTACCAATTACTTATTTAATCTAAATTTAATTAGTAAACTTATTCACCAGGTTCAAAACAAACACAATAAAAGTTTCATCAATATCGGATGATACATTAAATTTTTTAAATTGTTTGAGGATTTTGTACATTAAGGTTAGAAACACAAGAAGCGGTTTGTGTGGAATTCGACGGTAAATTCCCATTGAAAATATTTTGAAGGGGTCTTGTGAACGCTTCTTTTAAAAGTGCATAAGAAAAAAATTTTCTCGCCTTGGAAGAGACTAACGTTCTTAAAGAGATCATCGCCTAGGGTTCTCGCCTTTCGACTAATGCCTTGGAAAGTTTCACCACCCCGGAAAGGACGGAGCTAGGTCGTATTTAGGGGTTGTGGTCCATCCAGATGTTTCGTGACAAGTTTTACTCTAGTTTTGTGATACCATATGCAAATTTAACTTTTGCATAGATAGTTTTCATGTTTTTGAACGAATTTCCACTTGTTTTACATCAATTTATCTCATCTTTACATTTCGTAAAGAAAGAGGTAAGATTGTAGACGACGCAATGGGTCAGTTCCCCTCTAGTTACGCTTACATCTCTTATAACTTATACTGATTATTTCTGTTTATATATTTTGTTGCACTCGGATTTCTTCATATCTTTCTTTTCATCTTCAATATACTTTTATTTTATCATATTTTGAACATTTGATGTTGACAGGAAGTTACTGTATAGTTTATTTTGTATTAATACTCATTCACCACCTAAAAAACCAAATAAAACCATTTGTCACCAAAAATGTATTATCAGTCAAAAAAGTGGAAATGAAACATTTTGGGGGAAATATTTATATATTTTAATAAAAGCCTTAACTCGTTTCGTTTATCCCATAAACGTGTCTTCAGCGTAAACCATTTTCTTTCTTTTTGTTTTTTTTTTTAATTACGATAATGCGCACCTGTTTGTATCATTAATTTTCACATTTCACTAAAATTTGAACGAAATCTGTGGAGCGTATTTTGAGAAATTACGTATTACAAACCCAACGCTGATTTTTTCTTTTTGATTTTCAGATAACTTACGAACCGGCATTTTTTGGAGAGAACACTTTCTCCAAAACATATGACCAGTACGTTTTATTTGGGTCTTTTGCTGATTATTAAAGCAATAATTTTTCATAATCATTAGTCAATTTTGAGAAGAGGGCAGCAAGGCTCTTATTTAAATCAACTACTGAAATAATTTTTTTGGTGATGATGAGTTTTGATAAGTGAGTGAGAATGTTTGCGCAATGTAACAGAAGAGAGTAAAACGGTTGTTATTACATCAAAACTAAAGTTCCCAGAATTTGTTTTTCACTCCAATTATTATAAATAGTGGGGGGGGGGTTGGAAGGGGAGTTTTCACACAGCATATTAGATGTTCTCGACTTTACTTTGAACAGATAAAATATCTTCCAACCTATTTCCAAATAAACAGTGCAAGATCATTGCACAAACTTTCCCACTTTCCAATACGAAATAAAATCGAACCAAAACACGAAAAATGTCAGATCGGTAGTTGTGAGTAAAAAAAAATTAAAATTGGAAACAGTTTTTGAAAAAACCTAACCTAACCTAACCTACGGCATGTTAATAAGGGCTTTTACTTGCTTTTCTTGTGCCATAAACACGCCCACTTTGTGAATCGTATTAAATTAAAATTGAGCTTAAATAACGTTAGGTCAGGTTAGGTTAGGTTAGGTTAGGTTAGGTTAGGTTAGGTCAGGTTAGGTTAGGTTAGGTTAGGTTAGGTTAGGTTAGGTTAGGTTAGGTTAGGTTAGGTCAGGTTAAGTTAGGTTAGGTTAGGTTAGGTTAGGTTAGGTTAGGTTAGGTTAGGTCAGGTTAAGTTAGGTCAGGTTAGGTTAGGTTAGGTCAGGTTAGGTTAGGTTAGGTTCATTTTTGTTTTTTCTCCAATTATTTCCAAACCGTGTTATTGTTTAATTTTCAATTTCGCACATCTTGTTTGGGTGCAAACTAAAATTTCTAACCAGTAGAATAGACTTTTAGAAATTACATTTCTGAGGGATAATAGATACGATAACTCAAATATTTTGAATACTTTTGTGTATTTAACTCAAGAATTTTCAATAACGCTTTGAAAAGTTTAAACCAAAATCGTTGTAACCGTTCTGAAATAAAAGATAATTTTTCTTTCATTTTGAGTTATCGAGAAAAGAGTTCTGAGGTAAACTTACGTCCACATAACAAATTTGGAAAATCAGTTCACACGTTTGGGCTGAAAGCACTACCACATGACAAATATGATTAAAACAAAACAAAAAAAATCACTTTTTTAGCCAAAACTTGTTTTACCCCATCACATAACTTTCTCTATAGCCTACTACGTAGATGTGATAAAATAATAACAGTTAATTTTATACTTAATTTAAACAATATCAATTTGTATTTGTTACCTTGAAGACGGTCGTTTCTTTCTGGTCATTTCTGTGAAACGTCTTCTTATCTACTCTTCTTATCACTAGTGACGCACATTTTGATTTCTCATCCACTCTAAAAACAGATATTATATAAAACTAAAAACACACAAATCACCACTCACTGACACATTCTAGTGAAAGTTGTGCTATTCGATGCGACGTCAATGAAGGCTCGGTCAGAACTGAGCTCGCGTTAGGAGAAAGTCGCAGGGGGACTTGTTATAACCTAACCTAACCTCTCAGAGGAGCACATAACCTTCACTTTCTTTTTACTTTCTGAAGAAGCTGTATGTTACACGGAGAGATTAAAATATATTTTCATACACACCCATCTGTAAAACTGTTCGTCGATAATGACAGTTTGGTAGTTTGAGGGTGATTCAACAATTTTGGTGATTTTAACGCGCGGTAAAAAACGATGGTCTTCATTTCCCAAATGTATTAAATAGAAACTGTAACTATGGACAAGTGTTTTGTACAGGAGAACTGCGGTACCTCGGGGCGCTGTGGATGACCAGCAGATGCGCCGTGGAATATTCCAATATAACTGAAATGATGTTTTCCTAACATGATCAAAGAAACATCGATATGTTGTTGCAAACGAAGGAAATACATTTAATGGACATTGTGTGAACTACTTTAAGCAATGTATTTTCCTGATGGTTTGTATATCCTTCAGGAAATGTACACTTTTCTTAGCAGGAATATATCTGTGCGATATTTCTTACTCAGTTTAGTAATCGTAAAATATGTCATCTCCGTGTTTTGACCTTTTCAAGCCCTCACCGACATGTCGTCCGTGTACCAACAATCTCAAATTGCAAAGTTAATTTCATGAATGTAATATCTAAGAAATGTATCTAACATTTCAAGAAAATGTGATATTCGTGTAGTCACGTAATCCACCAACACTGACTCATCGTTACAAGGTTAGCGATTGGAGGCTCTTAATCCAAAAACATTTTGATACACTTTCTAACTACCGAACTAAGATTTTTGGCGACAGATAATTTTCTTTTGTGGATGTGATGAGAATGTCTATTTTCTCTCCAGCTCTGGATCAGTTCCCAAAGAATTGCCGTTCACTTTAGAATTTTCCTGTTAAAACTCTTGTCCATATTTATAGCCTATATAGTTTCTATTTGCTCGCATTTAGGAAATGTGACAATCGTTTCTTACCGCGAGTTAAAATCGCTTTTCAGTTAATAAAATTGATCAGTTCGTTTGTGCTGTAGAAATGCAGTTTAAACGACAACGCCTGCCGCCGGAGATTCGAAAAGTATCTTTAAGCACTGGTGTGCCTAAGTCGACAGTACATCGGATAATGAAGAAACATGGTGTGATGTTTTGCAAACTTCTTGAAGACGACCCAGACAGAAGAGTGGAGTTTTGTTCCAAAGTGATTGAAAATTACTAGACTGACAATGAGTGGCATCTTCGTTTTGTGTTTTCTGACAAGTCTACATTTTATCGTAATGTTTTAATAAGTAGACACTATGTTATCTACTAGAATACCACAAATCCTCAAATTGCAGAAGAAAATAAACTTAAGTCAAAGGGCATTACAGTTTGGGCAGCATTCTCAGCTAATGGTGTTCTTTCCTACGACATTTCTGAGAAGACAATGACTGGTCTTAGGTATCATGAAGTGTTCAGCACTCACATTATTCCGCATTTAAACGTCGAAGAGATGCAGACTTGCATATTTCAACAGGATGGAGCCACTCCACACTACGCTCGAGAAGAGAAAATCTACTAAACACTCGGTTAACTGGTCGTTGGATTGGAAGAGGAAGCGATTTTATGGACTGGCCGTCTAGATCACCTGACTTAACAGTTTGTGAATTTTTCTGTGGGGGGGTGTCTAAAAGAAAAAGTGTACTCCCACAACATAGAAACCGACGAGGATTTATATAAAGTAATCGAAGAAGAAATGCTTAACATCCCTAGGGAATTCTTCAGGAATGCCTTTGAGGCTTTTGTTCATCGATGCTACCAGAGCGTAGCAGTAAACGGGTAACAATTTGAATGACTTCTTTTAGAAACATATTTTATCATGAAAAGAAATTTTATTATTTGTTATATTGTGGTAATTAAATTAAAACGTTATTAAGTCTATAAAAGAATAAAAAGTTATTTTATTGCTTGCTATAGTTTAAACCATAAATCGCTGTCAACAGCCGCCATTTTATTTCGATTGCGTATATCAGCGTAAAAATTTGTTGGTACACTTTTGGATATGTTTCCAATATCTGTGAAAGAAATCTTACAATTTGGTACTTGGTGGTTGTTTAAACATGTAAATACCTTCGTGGCACACACTGTATATTATTTATATACATATTGTAAGAATTATTATTTAGTTTAATTTTTTTATTAATATGTTCGTTCATTCAATAATTATTGGGGTTTTCGTTATTTTCTCTGTAAAATTGTAGTTCGAGATCAGTTTATATTGGAAAATATTTTTAATTAAATAAATCAAGTTTTTAATAATGACAATTTTAATTTTAGTTTTTTCAATTTATAGACTACTTGAAATTTTCCACATTCGTTTGTGTTATTATTATTCATATTTCATCAAAATCGGTAGATGTAATTGGAATGTTTATTGAAAGTTTTTGAGAAATCATTGCTAAAGGACAATAGATAGTAATTTTGTAAACACGATTTTCTGTTTTTATTTTTGACCAATATGTTACATTTATTATAGCGTGAGAAAGTAATTATTCTGAATTGCAATTCTTTTAAAATTTACTTCCAATCACCAACAACGTCCACATTTAAACGATTTCCGTTTCACTGCGCAATCAGTTCGCGCATATTTGTATAATCGTTGTTGAAAGGTGTATTTACAATCATATCGATATAGTAAGTCGATCACAACACGGCCACTAAACTGTGTGAAAGTAAATATAGAATAGGGTCGTTACAATTTAATTGGAGTTGAGAAGGAAGTCATTTTGCATTCTTGTAGCAAATTAACTGGAGGAATGTTGTCTTGTAGAGAATTCAATCACTTTAATGGTAACACAGACGTCTATCTCTGGAGACTTTAACGAAAGGATTGAAGAGGTGTTCACATAAAGTGTCTTCGAATTAGTTTATGAAATGACGATATAACTTTATTTGAATAGAGAAGGAAATACAGTAGTAATGTTACCTTGTCAAGAATTCAATCACTTTAATGGTAACACAGACGTCTATCTCTGGAGACTTTAACGAAAGGATTGAAGAGGTGTTCACATAAAGTGTCTTCGAATTAGTTTATGAAATGACGATATAACTTTATTTGAATAGAGAAGGAAATACAGTAGGAATGTTACCTTGTCAAGAATTCAATCACATTAATAGTAACACAGACGTCTATCTCTGGAGACTTTAACGAAAGGTTGAAGAGGTGTTCACATAAAGTGTCTTCGAATTAGTTTATGAAATGACGATATAACTTTATTTGAATAGAGAAGGAAATACAGTAGGAATGTTACCTTGTCAAGAATTCAATCACTTTAATGGTAACACAGACGTCTATCTCTGGAGACTTTAAGGAAAGGATTGAAGAGGTGTTCACATAAAGTGTCTTCGAATTAGTTTATGAAATGACGATATAACTTTATTTGAATAGAGAAGGAAATACAGTAGGAATGTTACCTTGTCAAGAATTCAATCACTTTAATGGTAACACAGACGTCTATCTCTGGAGACTTTAACGAAAGGATTGAAGAGGTGTTCACATAAAGTGTCTTCGAATTAGTTTATGAAATGACGATATAACTTTATTTGAATAGAGAAGGAAATACAGTAGGAATGTTACCTTGTCAAGAATTCAATCACATTAATAGTAACACAGACGTCTATCTCTGGAGACTTTAAGGAAAGGATTGAAGAGGTGTTCACATAAAGTGTCTTCGAATTAGTTTATGAAATGACGATATAACTTTATTTGAATAGAGAAGGAAATACAGTAGGAATGTTACCTTGTCAAGAATTCAATCACTTTAATGGTAACACAGACGTCTATCTCTGGAGACTTTAAGGAAAGGATTGAAGAGGTGTTCACATAAAGTGTCTTCGAATTAGTTTATGAAATGACGATATAACTTTATTTGAATAGAGAAGGAAATACAGTAGGAATGTTACCTTGTCAAGAATTCAGTTACTTTAATGGTAACACAGACGTCTATCTCTGGAGACTTTAAGGAAAGGATTGAAGAGGTGTTCACATAAAGTGTCTTCGAATTAGTTTATGAAATGACGATATAACTTTATTTGAATAGAGAAGGAAATACAGTAGGAATGTTACCTTGTCAAGAATTCAATCACTTTAATGGTAACACAGACGTCTATCTCTGGAGACTTTAAAGGAAGGATAAAATAGGTGTTCGTAGAAATAGTCTTAGAATTAGCTTTCGAAATGGTAACATAATTTTATTTCAATAGGGAGGAAACAGTGAAGAGTAGGAAAATTGTCCTGAGGAGAATTCTATTACTTTGGTTGTATCCCTACAAATATCCAAGTCAACGAAATGATAGAGAAGTGTTCATAGGAAATGTCTTGGAATTATCTTTAGAAATGGAAACATGCATTTTTTTAGAGTACATAGAATTGAAATTATGAATAGAAATGTTGTCTTCTGGAGAGTTCAATCACTTTATAGTATTGACACGAACTCTATGTCTAGAGACTTTAACGAAAGTATAGAATAGGTGTTCATAGAAAGTGTTTTAGAATTATCTTTAGAAGAGGCAACATAAATTTTATTTAAGGAGAAAATGAATGAATTTATCAGTAAGAACGTTGTTTTCTGGAGAGTTCAGTCACTTTAAATAGCAATACAAACATCTATAACTAGAGACTTTAGTTAAAGGATAGACTAGGTGTTCATAGAAATTATCTTTAGAAGAGGCAACATAAATTTTATTTAAGGAGAAAATGAATGAATTTATCAGTAAGAACGTTGTTTTCTGGAGAGTTCAGTCACTTTAAATAGCAATACAAACATCTATAACTAGAGACTTTAGTTAAAGGATAGACTAGGTGTTCATAGAAATTATCCTTAGAAGAGGCAACATAAATTTTATTTAAGGAGAAAATGAATGAAAGTATCAGTAAGAACGTTGTTTTCTGGAGAGTTCAGTCACTTTAAATAGCAATACAAACATCTATAACTAGAGACTTTAGTTAAAGGATAGACTAGGTGTTCATAGAAATTATCTTTAGAAGAGGCAACATAAATTTTATTTAAGGAGAAAATGAATGAATTTATCAGTAAGAACGTTGTTTTCTGGAGAGTTCAGTCACTTTAAATAGCAATACAAACATCTATAACTAGAGACTTTAGTTAAAGGATAGACTAGGTGTTCATAGAAATTATCCTTAGAAGAGGCAACATAAATTTTATTTAAGGAGAAAATGAATGAATTTATCAGCAAGAACGTTGTTTTCTGGAGAGTTCAGTCACTTTAAATAGCAATACAAACATCTATAACTAGAGACTTTAGTTAAAGGATAGACTAGGTGTTCATAGAAATTATCTTTAGAAGAGGCAACATAAATTTTATTTAAGGAGAAAATGAATGAATTTATCAGTAAAAACGTTGTTTTCTGGAGAGTTCAGTCACTTTAAATAGCAATACAAACATCTATAACTAGAGACTTTAGTTAAAGGATAGACTAGGTGTTCATAGAAATTATCTTTAGAAGAGGCAACATAAATTTTATTTAAGGAGAAAATGAATGAATTTATCAGCAAGAACGTTGTTTTCTGGAGAGTTCAGTCACTTTAAATAGCAATACAAACATCTATAACTAGAGACTTTAGTTAAAGAATAGACTAGGTGTTCATAGAAATTATCTTTAGAAGAGGCAACATAAATTTTATTTAAGGAGAAAATGAATGAATTTATCAGTAAGAACGTTGTTTTCTGGAGAGTTCAGTCACTTTAAATAGCAATACAAACATCTATAACTAGAGACTTTAGTTAAAGGATAGACTAGGTGTTCATAGAAATTATCCTTAGAAGAGGCAACATAAATTTTATTTAAGGAGAAAATGAATGAATTTATCAGTAAAAACGTTGTTTTCTGGAGAGTTCAGTCACTTTAAATAGCAATACAAACATCTATAACTAGAGACTTTAGTTAAAGGATAGACTAGGTGTTCATAGAAATTATCTTTAGAAGAGGCAACATAAATTTTATTTAAGGAGAAAATGAATGAATTTATCAGTAAGAACGTTGTTTTCTGGAGAGTTCAGTCACTTTAAATAGCAATACAAACATCTATAACTAGAGACTTTAGTTAAAGGATAGACTAGGTGTTCATAGAAATTATCCTTAGAAGAGGCAACATAAATTTTATTTAAGGAGAAAATGAATGAATTTATCAGTAAAAACGTTGTTTTCTGGAGAGTTCAGTCACTTTAAATAGCAATACAAACATCTATAACTAGAGACTTTAGTTAAAGGATAGACTAGGTGTTCATAGAAATTATCCTTAGAAGAGGCAACATAAATTTTATTTAAGGAGAAAATGAATGAATTTATCAGTAAGAACGTTGTTTTCTGGAGAGTTCAGTCACTTTAAATAGCAATACAAACATCTATAACTAGAGACTTTAGTTAAAGGATAGACTAGGTGTTCATAGAAATTATCTTTAGAAGAGGCAACATAAATTTTATTTAAGGAGAAAATGAATGAATTTATCAGTAAGAACGTTGTTTTCTGGAGAGTTCAGTCACTTTAAATAGCAATACAAACATCTATAACTAGAGACTTTAGTTAAAGGATAGACTAGGTGTTCATAGAAATTATCCTTAGAAGAGGCAACATAAATTTTATTTAAGGAGAAAATGAATGAATTTATCAGTAAAAACGTTGTTTTCTGGAGAGTTCAGTCACTTTAAATAGCAATACAAACATCTATAACTAGAGACTTTAGTTAAAGGATAGACTAGGTGTTCATAGAAATTATCCTTAGAAGAGGCAACATAAATTTTATTTAAGGAGAAAATGAATGAATTTATCAGTAAAAACGTTGTTTTCTGGAGAGTTCAGTCACTTTAAATAGCAATACAAACATCTATAACTAGAGACTTTAGTTAAAGGATAGACTAGGTGTTCATAGAAATTATCCTTAGAAGAGGCAACATAAATTTTATTTAAGGAGAAAATGAATGAATTTATCAGTAAAAACATTGTTTTCTGGAGAGTTCAGTCACTTTAAATAGCAATACAAACATCTATAACTAGAGACTTTAGTTAAAGGATAGACTAGGTGTTCATAGAAATTATCCTTAGAAGAGGCAACATAAATTTTATTTAAGGAGAAAATGAATGAATTTATCAGTAAAAACGTTGTTTTCTGGAGAGTTCAGTCACTTTAAATAGCAATACAAACATCTATAACTAGAGACTTTAGTTAAAGGATAGACTAGGTGTTCATAGAAATTATCCTTAGAAGAGGCAACATAAATTTTATTTAAGGAGAAAATGAATGAATTTATCAGTAAAAACGTTGTTTTCTGGAGAGTTCAGTCACTTTAAATAGCAATACAAACATCTATAACTAGAGACTTTAGTTAAAGGATAGACTAGGTGTTCATAGAAATTATCCTTAGAAGAGGCAACATAAATTTTATTTAAGGAGAAAATGAATGAATTTATCAGTAAAAACATTGTTTTCTGGAGAGTTCAATCACTTTAAATAGCAATACAAACATCTATAACTAGAGACTTTAACGAAAACATAGAAGATGTTCATAGATTAGGCAACTAAGGCGAATTTGAAATAAGTTGCTGATAATTTATCATATAGTTGGATATGTAGAATCCAATCCTGTACAGTGCTAAGGTTTTTTATGACAGTCTGTATAGATTAATTACTAATACATATTTTAGACGTGATGATTTTTCTTCCATCAACCCACATCATGTACGCTTTACAAGCCGTCATTGAAAATGTTTTTTATTGGGGTAGTTGTAAATTCACTAAATCATTGCAAACTTTCTGCCTCACCCATAATTAAAACAAAATAAAAACAATCGAAAACTAATTATTACCGAAAATGTCAGTTCGGTAGGTGTCAGACAAAAAGTGAAAATGAACTTTGGATGATAGATAATAGTTGCATAGTTAGTTACATACGTAGTTACATAGTTAGTTACATACGTAGTTACATAGTTAGTTACATACATAGTTACATAGTTAGTTACTTACATAGTTACATAGTTAATTACATACGTAGTTACATAGTTACATACGTAGTTACATAGTTACATACGTAGTTACATAGTTAGTTACATACATAGTTACATAGTTAGTTACATACGTAGTTGCAAAGTTAGTTACATACGTAGTTACATAGTTAGTTACATACGTAGTTGTATAGTTAGTTATACGTAGTTGCATAGTTAGTTACATAAATAGTTACATAGTTAGTTACATACGTAGTTGCATAGTTAGTTACATACGTAGTTGCAAAGTTAGTTACATACTTAGTTACATAGTTAGTTACATACGTAGTTGCATAGTTAGTTACATACGTAGTTGCATAATTAGTTACATACATAGTTACATAGTTAGTTACATACGTAGTTGCAGAGTTAGTTACATACGTAGTTGCATAGTTAGTTACATACATAGTTACATAGTTAGTTACATACGTAGTTACATAGTTAGTTACATACGTAGTTACATAGTTAGTTACATACGTAGTTACATAGTTAGTTACATACATAGTTACATAGTTAGTTACATACGTAGTTACATAGTTAGTTACATACGTAGTTACATAGTTAGTTACATACGTAGTTACATAGTTAGTTACATAGTTAGTTACCTACGTAATTACATAGTTAGTTACATACGTAGTTACATAGTTAGCTACATACGTAGTTACATAGTTAAACAACATCGTAAACTCGCTTCGCTCGCAGCTTATCAGCGAAAGTCGTATTTGATTAACAACACGATTAAAGTTCAATTTTGTTTTTGCCAATTATCCTTAAACCGTAGTCAATTTTTTATTCGTAATTTTGCACACATGTTTGGATCTATAACCTTCACATTTCACTAAATTGTTTAATGAATTCTGTACAGCTGATTTTGTTAAATTAATATTTTATAACAGTTACAACCTGGATAGTTTATTTATTGTTTTACCTATTACTCAACGAACCTATATTTTTGAGGAGATAGCGACCAATACATTTTGTTTTGTGACTACACTTGAACAAACTTTGTTTTTTTGTTGCAGGCGTGAACAGTGGAAAAAAATCTTTGCAACGATTTTCATAGCTTGTCTTGCAGCCCAAGACTGACACCTCAATAGAATTATTGTAAGTCACACTAACAAATTATTATGTAATAGCTATGTGCTAAGGGTAATTTAATTTTAGTAGGGATGGATTGCGCTAAGTCCTATGCTTCTACATTTAATATACAGGGTGTGATATCGTACTCCAACCACCGTCATTAAAATCTCAGCGAAAATCAATTACGTTTTTCGGTTATGACGAGTTTAATTAATTGTACAAGCGACTAAGCTACAAATATGTAAATACTTGCAAAATATAAACAAACTGTGCACTAACTTTCTCACATAGAAATACTAATAAAACGTTCAGTTTCGCAGTTGTCTGGAGAAAAATGAAAATGAACCGCGGACGATGTTACTGGTTAGCCACCGGAATCTTGCTCGCAATCTGTTGTTATGAGTTCTTTGATTGAGATGGCACTGATCAGCTGTAACTGGAGCTGAAGGATGTAACTTGAGCGATAGTCTGCAGTGCGCCGCGTGACACATCGACAAGGTTCCGAAACCCTGAATTAATTTTTATTATTTAATTCTGCGCAGTTTTCTAACATTGTCAGGATTTTTTTTTTCGGAAATGGCGTTTTCGTATTTCTCGGGAAGGCCTATATAAATATGTCCCGCCGGTGGTATTTATATATATTTAAATGGGTGAGATACATACATGTCTAAACCTTATTCAAGCTTGTGTCTAGTTACTTTTAATAATTAAATAAAGTCCTTCCTTTTAGTTTATTATAATTATAACTCATTATCAGCTGGGCTACCTGGAGTGGTGTTTGGTTTGGTGGGGAATAAGTGAATTAAGACCATTTTAGGGAATAGGCAAGTACATTTCATGCAGAATGGCTATCATAGGTTAGTATAACTCTAATCCTGGTATTAATTAATTAGTTTGACCCCTAGCGTTGCAGTCGTCTAAAAAAATGTATCGAGTTTTAATGATGGTAGTGTCAACGTATTTTTTTGACAAGTATTCCTGAACCGAAACATTTTTTATTTTGCGATTTTACACACGGGTTCATGTCATTAATCTTCACATTTTCCTAATGTATCTACTTCAGTATTAGGTACTAAAGTAGGCCTATTTACTGAAGTAGAGCTGATTTTGAGAAATTAAGTATTTTTTCTTGTCTTTTTACAAATAACTCACGAACTGGAATTTTTGTTTCAGTCTTTAAGGGCTACACTTGAGAAAAATTCGATTAAAATCTTTGGAACCGATTTTGATAAAATAAAAATTTTGTGTTTTTTCTTATAGCAGCTACTTAAAAATTTTGAGGTGTCGAAAATGTAAATAAATCTCATAATGTGGCCAATATATATCCACATATCAAATTTGATTAAAATCGGTCCACATATTTGAGTTGCAACGCACTGCACATACAAAGACGATTGGTAGACAGACCCCAAAACCATTTTTTTGGACGCAGAGATTCTAATGAGATTTTGTTAGATTCTAATATTTAATATTTATACCATTTACATTTTGTCATAGGTAAAAATCGGAAAAAAACTTTGTCACTACCTGGAATCGAACCCAAGTTTATAAAATTAAAATCTAATAATAGTAAGACAATAATTCGTTAACGTTCTCCGATTACATTCTAACGTATGTATATACATAATTATTCTATTTTTAATATTTATAAAATTTAAATTTTACCTTTGGAAATAATTGTATAACAAAAAACTTTGTCACTAAGCTGGAATTGAACCCAAATTCATAAAATAGAAGTCATAACTTCATAGAATAGAACAACAACTCGTTATCGCCTCACCGGTTGATTTTCTAATAATCAATACAATAAGTATTTAAATAATTTATAACAATCTAATGTTAATATTTATAAAATATAAATTTTGTCCTTGGAAATAATTACAACTAGAAGCCTTTAGTTGACGGATTACAAAACTTCGATAAAACCTAATTGTCTATTGTCCATACAAATGGCAGATCTTGATATTCAGACGTCATTTCATAACAAAGTAATTATTATTTCTGGAAGATGGTTATCTTCCTATGATATCATTACGAAAAATAGTTTCAAATAACAATAATTAGAAAATGTTACGAAAGAAAGTTCCAACAAAAGACGGGCTTGTCCTCGGTTCCGTTCTGGTTGGGTGGTTCCGGCTTTAGCCACTGGATTGCGCCACGTGTGGTCTGACGAGCTACTCATCAAACTCACTACTGTATCTCTGTTCCTTTCTATTCATTTATCCATCTCTCTTGACCATCAGAATCTCGTAAAAATAAGGGTACGCGCTGGTGAACGGTGATTTTACCAACCAACTACGGTGATTTTTCACTTTTACAAACACTTTAAATAGTGTCGACAAGATACTATTTCGTGTTTAAAATTCACAGCTACCTACGGATAAAAATAATAAAGTTTGCAAAAACATTGCACAAACTTTCTCACACACCAATCCCCAAAAAGTGATTTAAAACTAACAAAATAATTAATCGTCACCAAAAATGTAATTTCGACAATCAAAAAGTGACAATGAATTTTATGGGTGTTGTATACAGGGGTGGTGAAAAGTCCCGGAACGGGTTAATATTTTTTTAACCGTTACAGGTGGAACTATATAACTTGGTACACTGTTACTGGGCATAAAACACTATTTGACCACAATTCCAATGAGCAGCTACCGCTTCGGGGGGACGGCCCCACAAGGAGTCAGAAGAAAATCCTAAATGAGAGCGTGGGTTGAGTTGTACATCAAATTAGAGGTCTAATTTAGTAGAATACAATGCCGCAAATCCGACTTCAAAAGGTTCACCCTAAACAACTATTGAGTTACAAGCTGACAAATCAAGAGATGGTTTGTTTTATAAATATATATGGGATTATAATATAAGTAGGATAACCCAGCTCTGACAACAAAACAGGATTGCCAACTATTGCAAAACAAAATTCCCAAGTCGTCTCACGAGAACATTACTGTCAGATATAGGTTAAACAATAACATTACTCGTTCGTTCAAAGGCGAAAACAGCGCAGGCGCGGAATAAAAATCTCAGCAATGTCGCATTCTTTTAGCTGGGTTTTCTCACGCATCAAACAAGCAATACCAACGTTACGACAATAAAACAAACTGCACAAAATTCCACTCTCATATTGTTCGTCGCCTTCTTTCCAAAAAATGTTCATGAGTTTTCGTTAAAATTGAAAAAAATCTAACATGGGACTGTTATAAAATACGTAATTTCACAAAAACGACTCTACCGATTTAAGTGAAATATGAAGACTAATGATGCAAACCTAATGGCAAGTGATTACGATTGAAAAATAATGTTTATTTCTTCCTGTAAGTAGTGTCCCTGTAGTAGTTCTGTTACTCTTTGGTGTATAAATATTTTTTGCACGTTGGGTTTACAAAAACGCTTTATTAAATCTATTAAAACATGCAAAGAGCGAATTACACAGTTCAGAGTGTCTCAGCGATAGTTATTCATCAATTTTATAGTTACACAATATAACGTTACATTGCGTAATAGTCTTCATTGTATACCGTCAGATATTATGTACTTTATGTTGCAAATGGCGCCAATCTTGAAAGTTATAGTCTTTCGTGTACTGAGGCTTATCGTCGGACAATATGATCACGGAGGCACTGCAATTGATAAGAGTCTGTACCGAGGAATTCACGATACTCGTGATCGCTCGGTGACAAAATACTGCCTGACAAATGTCTCCCTTTCAATTTCTTCCTGCGCTCTCTCTTCATCCATTTCTACAAGTCCTTCATTTCCTACGACCTCTTTCCTCCTTCCATCTTTACAATCTTTCTACCTCCTTCTATATCTTACTAAGCTTTTCCTACCTGCGAAATCTTTTGCTCCATAAATTTCTCTTTATACAAACTATTTATCCATTTTCTTCTTTCTCTTACCAGGATGTCAATCTCTCTATTTTTGAAGTGAAATTCTTTATCCTTTTTTTTTCTTCCTCCTTCTCAATTTATAACTCTCTTTTCCCCCGCTTCACCCTATGATTCTCCCTTTCCTCTCCTTCTTACCCTATGACTCTACCTTTCTCCTTTTACTCTCTCCCTTCCCTTTCATCTCATCCTATGTAAAATTATAATAATCTTCTCCTCCCTCTCCTTTTCATCCCTTCCATAATTTTCACTATCTAATGACTCTCCTCTTCTTACCATATGACTCACCCCTTCCCCACCTTCTAACCTTATAACTATGACCCTCCAATCTCCCTCTTTTTACCCTATGAATCTCCTTCCAGTCTATCTCATGATATATGACTATGCCCTGCCCCTCCTTTTAAACCTATCACTCCTTCTTTCCCCTCCTTCTTATCGTATAACTATGACTCTCCAATCCCCCTCTTTCTCGCACTATGAATCTCCTTCCTCTCCTTCTCACCATATGACTCTCCCCTCTCTCTCACCCATTCCTTCCCTTCTATTCCTTTTCTTATCTCATGACTTTCCCTTTCCCCTTCTTCTCCTTCTATGACTCACGCTTCTCCCATCTTTTCACCGTATGACTCTTCTCTTCCACTCGTTTTCACCCTGTAACTCTCTGTCTCCCCCGTCTCACCCTATGGCTCTTCCTTCTCCTCCTTCTCACGCTATGACTCTTCCATTCCCCTCCTTCTCACCCTATGACTCTTACCTTCCCCTCCTTCTCACCCTATGACTCTTACCTTCCCCTCCTTCTCACCCTATGACTCTTACCTTCCCCTCCTTCTCACCCTATGACTCTTCCATTCCCCTCCTTCTCACCCTATGGCTCTTCCTTCTCCTCCTTCTCACGCTATGACTCTTCCATTCCCCTCCTTCTCACCCTATGACTCTTACCTTCCCCTCCTTCTCACCCTATGACTCTTACCTTCCCCTCCTTCTCACCCTATGACTCTTCCATTCCCCTCCTTCTCACCCTATGACTCTTACCTTCCCCTCCTTCTCACCCTATGACTCTTCCATTCCCCTCCTTCTCACCCTATGACTCTTACCTTCCCCTCCTTCTCACCCTATGACTCTTACCTTCCCCTCCTTCTCACCCTATGACTCTTACCTTCCCCTCCTTCTCACCCTATGACTCTTCCATTCCCCTCCTTCTCACCCTATGACTCTTACCTTCCCCTCCTTCTCACCCTATGACTCTTCCATTCCCCTCCTTCTCACCCTATGGCTCTTCCTTCTCCTCCTTCTCACGCTATGACTCTTCCATTCCCCTCCTTCTCACCCTATGACTCTTACCTTCCCCTCCTTCTCACCCTATGACTCTTACCTTCCCCTCTTTCTCATGCTATGACTCTCCCCATCCTCTCTTTCTCATCCTATGGCTTTGCCCTTCCCCTCCTTATGAACCCATGGCTCTCCCATCCCTATCTTTCTCACCCTATGACTCCAATCTTTCCTTTCTTCTCAACCTATGACTTTTTACACTCTCAACCTCCTTTTCTCTCCTTTATGACTCTTCTCACTCTTCCCTTCCCTATTTACTTACAACCTCTATTTTTATAATCTTCTTCCTCTCTCTCTTTTTATATCCATAGGATCCCTTTTTCTTTCAGAACATCTCATCTCACTCCTAATACTCATCTCCAAAATCTCGTCCTTATAATATTTGGACCTCCATCCCTTTTTAACTCTTTAAATTGTAAGTTAAATATTGTCCACATCTTCACTTCATTCAAATGATGTTTAAACTTCCATTTATCGACAAATTTGTTATATTATTTGATCCGATAAAATGTTCTAAATTGACTAAATATATAAATGGGTGTTCTGAAAGGTTCAGTTCTTCAACTATTGTTTTATTTCTTTTAAATAGTTATAAGATTACCACCTTTAATCACTGAAGCTCTCGTCTTTCTACTGTAAAGTGACCAATGTGTGAGTAGATTGCTGCTCTGATCCATAGAGACAAGGTCTAATAATTAAAGAAACCCGTGAAATTTTAATTATCTATCCCCATGTACTTAACAACATCTGAAAAATTGTCATTTACATCTTTCAATTAATAACTTATAAAATTTTAAAATTTCCTAAATCCTATTCTTAAACTGATAAACTTAAATTCAGAAAATAACAAAAACCGAGAATTAAACAATCCCAAAAATCTAAAAATCTTTACTAAAATCTGAAAAACTTAAATTCATAAAAAAGCAAAATCTGAAAATTAAATTTAAAATCCAGGAAATATAAAAATATCAAATCTGAAAAATAAAAAAATTTAATTCTGGAAATGCTGAAAATCTGAAATTCTTCTGGTCCCAAAATCTCAAAATCTAGAAAATTTTACGGGAAGATTATATATAAACAAGATTGCAAGACAACTAGTAAGAATGATTGACTAATGAGTGCATGCCAGTAAATAGTTTACTTTTTCATTTAAACTTATTAATTCTATTGAACAATTTAACCCACGTATGTAGCAAATCAATGTCAAACAGAAGCTCCTAATTATTTAAATTCTCCACAATTCAGAGCTTCTGCAGTTGTAGAAAAAAGGGTGTCCAGAGATATTTTTGTCTAAATAAGAGTAAGACAATCAGTATTTTAATTAAGAGAAAAATGATACATTAGTATGTAAAGAATGTTGTCTGACTCTAGGTGCACCAATAGTAAAATGCTATGTTACAGTTCTGTTGTTGTAAAACAAAAAGGGACAGGGCAATTTTGGTTTAAAGGTCATGATGTTGTTAATATTTACGTTATAAAATTCTACAGCAAGCAATAAGTAACATAATATGTAAAGAGTGGAATTATATTTGCAACTCGTTGAAGAGCGTAGATTAGTTGACTCCCTTGCAATACCATGAATTTACGAGTACAGCCATTACATGAGGGGGAGTAATAAAATTAAAAAATTACACTAACTTAAAAAAAATGAAAAGTTATAAAAATTAAGAAAATTTCTGTATTTATTCTGAAACTACAAATAAAACTTTACTTTTCTATATAATCACCATATCAATTCAGACTTTATCATATCAAGTGACAAGTTTTTCAACTCCTTCATTACAAAAATTGCATCCAACGTCTGACAACCATACTCTTACTGGATTTTTCACTTTTTCATCATTTTCAAATCGCTGTTTGGTAAGAGTTTCTTTTATTGGGCAAGGTCTGGACTATTCAGAGGATGTTCTCCCACTCTTCTGCCTTTGAGGACTCTTGTGACATGAGCAGAACGAGGAGTTGCATTGTCATGTAGAGGCACAACACCTTTTAATAGTTTTCATAACCGCCACTTTTTCATTTTCCTTCTTAGTCTGTTTAAGGTTTCACAGTAAGTTGCTGCATTAATTGTTGTTTTTGGCACAAACTCGGTCTGCATTACACCTTGATTGTTGAAAAAAAGAGTCATCATTTTCTCTGGTGATAGAACCTGTTGAACCTTTTTTGGAGTGGGAGATTCAGTATGGCTCTATTTGTGTGAACTTTGTTTATTTCAGGAGAGAAATGATATACCTAGCTTTCATCTCCAGTCACAATATTGTCCAAAAATTCATTGCCTTCCCCTGTCATAAGTAAGAACTCCAGCGCAAATTGAAAATGCTTCTCTTTGTGTTCTGTAGTGAATAAGCGAGGCACCCAAAAAGTGCATACTTTTCGAAACTGCAGATGTTCAAAGATGATACTGTGCTCACTTCCATGAGAAATATTTATTCAATTGCGATTTTACCCTCAGTGTTTCTACTGTTTGCAAGAATCAATTCTTCAACATGTTGAACATATTCATCTGTGACCAAAGTTGATGGTCTTCTTTGTGTACGTTCATCCTCAATTTCACTGCTACCATTTTTAAACAACTTACACTATTTTGTAATGGCCTGGGGAAAAAAGCTTTTACAGCATAAACTGCTAATGGATTTCAGTGGAATTACACAATTTACCCCATAGAGAACGAGTATCAGCACGGATTTCCAATTTGGATGCAACTTTCAAGTGACGTGACTTTATAGCTCGTTTTTCTCAACAATGGGAACATAAAAAATGTTGATGAAGTTTCAATAATACAGTATTACTAACATTTGTAATCAAAATGTACCTTTAAATATGCAACTTATATTTTGATTGCCCCTCGTACAATTTTCATTTCCGAACTGTGTTTACTTGTTGACAGCACAAATAAGTGGGTCAGATGCAGTAACCATAGTAAAACCAACATACGATATATGCTGAAGATCAATACCAAACACAGGATGGACTTTCCTCATACTGGTAAGTGGTAAATACCTAAAGTTTATAAAATTTGCAGTTATAGACTTTTATCAATAAGTTAATAATATATTTATTTTTATTTCATGTTACTTTTTACGAAAACTTAAATTCTGAACTCCAAAGCACTGTAAATAATTGGATATTGAGACCAAGCATGTGTACACTCTGATTATTCAGTAGATTCAACATTATAGTACTTGTTTTTATATTAATGATATTGCATTTTATTTTCCAATTATTATACAATTTCTTCACCATAGATATGGTTACCTCTATGTAATGAGGGGAACTTCTATGGAGGTGGTATACCAGTGATTTCTCGAATAAATTCTAACCTACAATTACCATGTGGTTTGGTTTTTGACAGAAATTATTTGTATTGAGTTATTCCAAATTTAAGTGGAAATATAAGTTACAGTTTCGAACACTTGTACTAATTGTTCTTCAGTAGGTGTCGTATGAGTAAAAAATGTGAGTTTTATTCAGTTAAGATAACTAACTAGATCAAATTTGATTCAATAACACTGAAAATCTTTTAGCAAATAGTCATCACCATTGAGTGTCCCAATAAATGTTTTTTAGCATCGAATATGATTGTGGTTATTTATAAAAACAACTAGGATTAAATTTTTGTAGCCTAATATAAAAAGACAGTTTTAGTCAATCTTTAAGAGAAACCACTATATAGAATGTTTACTTGACTTATTTCCTTTTATCTCTTATTGGAGCATAGGGCGTCCAGAAGAGCTCTCCATCTGTCCCTGTCTCCGGCAAGTGCCTTCACTTCTCTCCAAGTCTTATTAACCTCTTTTCCTTCTTTAATAACGGTCCTCTTCCAGGTTTCTCGGGGTCGACCTCTTCTTCTGACACCTTGCGGGTTCCAATCTAGGGCCTCTTTATCAATGGTTCCGTCTGGCTTCCTCAGTGTATGCCCTAACCACCTCCACTTCCTCTCTCGAATCTGCAGTTTGACCCGAATTTGACCTGTTTCTCTCCATAAATCCTCGTTTGTAATGATCTCAGGCCAATGAATGTTCATGATACGGCGAAGACACCTATTGATGAAAACTTGCAGCCGAGACGTAATTAAACTTGTAACTTTCCACGTCTCACTTACATACAGCAAAACAGACTTAACATTTGTGTTGAAGATGCGAAGCTTCGTTATAAAATGTTTAATTCTTTATAAATAATTTCAAAACTATGTCCCAAGTCTATACTGTCTTTGAAAAGTTCAATAAAAATATGACTTTATATAACACTAAAGTTGAATGATATTTAATAGACAATGTTCAGTCAGCCATTTTTAGTGTAACATTGTTTTTCGTAAGTAAGTTTCATTTTTAAATCGATTTTTTGTCAGAATTTCATGAGTGTTTTAAATGTGAGTCAACTCCCATGACTTCCTGAAAAAAGTTCATATAAACATAGGTTCGGAAATGCTTTGTTTTCGAGTTATCCTCCATTTTGTTTTTTATAAAATATTTAATATTTTCTAAAGTAAAAAAGGTATTGAGCTCAAAATTTGTATTAAAATAATAATTTTGATCCTATTAATTATTTTGCAATATAGACAAATGAAACATTCATAATTGATAAATAAAAGATATTTATTTACATAACAATATACTTCATTAGAAATTAAAACTTACGTTGTTAAAATACTAGTTAAAAACTTTTAAAAAAACAATAAAATTATTTTGTTTAACACACACTACACTTTTCCTTCTTGTCAATTTATGTTGGATGATACAATAGTCGAGCTTCTGTAACAAAATTAAGAAACATTCTATAATAATAATATACCAACATGACCACACAAAAACCTCCCATTCTTTTCAAAATGAAAACTAAATTTACTATCGATACATTTATGTTTATTCAGAGTGGTCTAACAGTCACTCTGTCAATTTTTTTTTTGGATTAAAAAGTACCCTGTAGAATATACATTATATAATTGATCTTACTGTGTATTATGTGCTTTCTGACAGCATTTGACTTTCACTGCTGTTTGGAAAGTAATCTCCATTTAACTCTTAAAATAATACAGAAAATTTATTATATACATCTTAAACCTACACAGGTCGCTATTTGTCTGTACAATCACCATTTAAATTTAAGCATTTATCATAGCGTTGGACCGTTCATGTAAGGATCACTTCCGAAAGCAAATATCTCAAGCTGCAGTCAATTCTAAACAGGCTTTATGAATGGTTTTAACAATGAAATTGTTCTAAATATAACCAAGTACGAGTTCATTACATTCATTTGCTGAAAATCTAGTATTCCATTCTCCTACATGTTTAATAACTCTACTTTAAGGAAGTCTGAAACTGGACACCTAGCTTATCTTCCAGTCTCATATCAATAAAATTTGTAAACAAGGCTCTTAAATGTTGGGTTTCATAAAGAGACAAGAAAGGGATATTAAAGATCACAAAACTCTTGTGACTTTGTACTACGTCTACGTGATAAGTGTTCTAGAGTATGCATCGGTAATATAGAGGTCAAACTCTAATTGTGATATGGTCAGACTAGAACACATAGAAAATCATTAAAAAAAGCGCCATTCTCCCAGATTAAACATCTGAATATTGATAGTACAGATTCCTCAAATACTGTAGTATTCTTTACAATATATTGAGTTCCAAAGTCAACTCCTCTGCTTTATTTGCATTTGTACAATTCTATGTTCCACAACAACCGCTAAGGACTGTTCCAACATTTTGCATCGCCAGTCACTCCACTGATCATATTTTCAACTTTTACATCATGAGCTGAATGTGTAGGGATTGTAACGATAAACTATACAACCTAAATATATTTAATCTGATAAACTTAAACATTTTAAGTTATAATGTAGTAAATTATTAATTTTTATTGTAAATTTATTTATTTCTATGTATTATGTGGGTAGTATTGTAATTAGCATTTTGCTTTTGTTGTTTAAAACAAATAAATAAAATTTTGTGCCTGGGATTTTAGTCAGCCTGTCTGTTGTGTCTGTTGTTGTCTTGAACTTTGCAAGCATTGGGACAAAAGCCAATCTGAAATGTGAAGATTAGGGGGGGGGGGACAAAACAGAGATAGTCCTGTGTGGGGAACTACTATAGTCTGACTGCCAGGAGATCCGAGGAGAGAGGAATTCATTGAAGAGTGTGAGGTTGATTTTTTTGATTTTGTAGCATCTTAGAGGTTGACTTTATCAAGCCACGTGTGCACTATCCTTTCAGCTTAATTGTTAAAAAATTGCCTTACTGCACATTCATAGTTTGCGCAAATGGTGTAAAATAATAAATGGAAATCATAAAAAACCTTTTATTTTAAATTTCATTTTGAGTTCTGATTTGAAATAATTTCATTAAAATACAATAAATATAGCCAAATATTTGTAAGCTGAGTAGTATCGTGGAAATGAAAAAAAGAAGATGGAATTTCTAGGAATTACCTCCCCGTACCCGTCATACATTGCCTCGGTTCTCCTGGCGGTCAGACTATAGTCAATAGAAAAGGAGATTAGGTTGTAGTGGGTAATGGAGTTGAACCAGAAGTCCTACACGCTGGAAGGCACATGACTTCTGACTCCAGGCATCAGCTTAAATACATTCCTACCACCTTGGAAAACAAAAAAAACAAAAAAGGAGTTCTTCCAAACATCCACCTCTTCCAACCCAATGTGGAAGAAATTTCTTATCAAGGAAACCACAAACATCGTTAGTATAATAAGGCCGTGCCCAATCTTACTGAAATATAAATGTTTCAATATGGATTTAGGAAGAGCATGTAGATTAAACACGTCTAAGTAAACAATTCCACTTTCAGCAGAGAAAATAAGGGTAAACGAGAGTGCAACAATTATTTTTTTTAGGGTATTGTGCTCATGTTCAATGAAAGCATGTGGGACTTCATTTCCCAAAATGTGAACATCGTAATGATGTACATGTCCAGAAGTATGGAATGTAACCTAATCCACAAATATAACTCGTTCAGAAAATTTTCATCCACTTCAATTTCATCAAGACTGTCTGCAGCAAATGTTATCTAAAGAATTTTATAGTTTGTAAATATGAGCCATTTTTTTCCAACTGAGCCATTTTGGAACAACTAGTTCTTTAGCACATGTTGCAACAGATTTTTTCTTACTTTTTAAAAAGCATGGTCATCACGCTCATCTGATTTTACACTCATGGATTTTTATTTAAATAAAATGCCTACAGTGGAAGGATTTGAAACAATATATTCAAGAAGCAGTGGCATCGGTAAATCCAAATGTTCTAAGTTGAATAAATGAAGAGTTGGAATAATGCTTGGATGTTTAAAAAGTTGTTCATGGGGCACACATAGAACTCAGATAAACAAGAAAAACACTTTTCCTTCTAATCTTTCATTTGATTGACACTTACGGTTCATAAAAAAATGTATACTTTAAAAATTGATTTGTTTACTCCACCATGTCTATCTATAGACACTCAAAAAAATCTGCTATGCCCTATATAATTTATATTAAATCAGCTGTTAAAATATTCAAAAAATTTTTTTTTAATTCCGAGATATGGCCAAAATTTGATATCCCCACTTACCAAATTTGATTAAAATGGGTTCACATGTTTAAGCTGTAAAGCACAGTACATACAACTGACATACTACAATCATTCCAAAAACTACTTTTTTGGACTCAAAAAAAGTGGGGGGATCTCAAAGCATAAAAAAAAAACGATATTATATAGCCTACCATGTGAGAAAATACAATGCTGTAAAATTACTCCTATATGTAGTTTCAGTGTACATTTCGTTGTCATGGGTGTCTGCAATAGTAAATAACTGAATTTATTGATAGCAATCCCTATCTTGAACAAGTAGATGTTTTAACGCTTTCCAATAACTAATCACGTGATTCACAACATTCGCATGTAAAATTTGTACCTAACTTGAATGATGTGACTTTCACGTGTTCTGTAGTCTGTACTGTAAAACAAACAGGTGATTTAAGTTCTTGTTTGGTGTTTATGTTGTAATTCATTTTAAACTCTTTTAAAACAGTTCAACAAACTAATTTGACTAATAATCTAATAAAATTAATAATATTAATTATTATTTTCAGGTATATTGCTTAAAATCTCAAATGATTTTACTAGTTTTAAATTAATTTTATCATTAACCAAAGGTTATAAGTTTTTTATACAGTCATTCATTTTATGACCACTGTTGTGATAAAAGTAATTTGTTCAACAAAAACATTTAAACAAATTTATCTTTATCACTTAATTAACATCAAATTAGTAGGTACAGAATTAGAACTAAAAAAAAACTCCTGTTATCTAACAACAGAATGTTATTTATCTTTCCAATTATGAACTGACAAAAGTCAACTGGCTTGAATAAACAAGCATTGATTATTTGTCCTCTACAGCTGGTCAAGTTTAAAGTAGGCTCTACTATCCAATTGAATTTATATGTCATCTTTTTCTAATAACAGGTTCTTACATAACTTTCCCCTTGTGTGGTTTTACAGTGTGTTTGATTAGTTTTCTACTTTGAAATTTTAGTTATGTTTTCTGAAAAAGTGATTTTAATAACAGGTGCTAGTTCAGGAATAGGTGCAGCTACTGCATTACATTTTGCCAAGTTGGGTGCAAATTTAGCAATAACTGGCCGTAATGTTGACAAGTTAAACAAAGTTGCAAAAGAATGTGAACAGATAGGTAATTTAAAACCACTGGTATTAACAGGTGAACTTACAAATATAGAACATACTAAAAGTATTCTCAATTTAACTATTAAACACTATAAGAAATTAGATGTATTAGTTAACAATGCTGGAATTGTAGGTTATGGATCAATTGAAAATACCTCAATGAAACAATATGATGAAGTATTCAATATTAATGTTAAATCAGTGTATCATCTAACAATGTTAGCAGTACCTTATCTAATAGAAACTAAAGGCAATATTGTTAACGTATCTAGTGTAAATGGTGTGCGGTCTTTTCCAAACGTTTTAGCCTATTGTATGTCAAAGGCAAGTCTTGATCAATTTACCCGTTGTGTAGCATTGGAATTAGCCAGTAAACATGTTCGTGTGAACAGTGTAAACCCAGGTGCAATTGAAACAGATATTCAAAGAAATGCTGGTTTAAAAGAAGAAGATATTGCTGCATTTTATGAACGAAGTAAAGGTGTGCATCCTTTAGGACGGGTTGGGAAACCTGAAGAAGTTGCCGAAGCTATTGCTTTTTTGGCAAGTGATAGTTCTAGTTTTATTACGGGTGTAACTCTACCAGTCGATGCAGGGCGTCATGCTGTATGTCCTCGTTGAGCTTCAAAAAGAAAGAAACATTAAAGAAACCTAACCTTGTCAATAGTTTCTGGTTTTAAGGCTAATATTAGGCTGGTTTTTCTATATATTAGGGAAGTAAGGTATTTATATATTTTAAAGTGAGAGGGATTTGTTAATAAGTAAAATGTTAGTTTATTATAAAATATATTTCTAGTCTCACAAAATGTGTTTTTTATTAAGCCAAATGTCTTAATTATAATGTTGGCGAACAGTGGCGCAATAAAAAACCTTGCCTGGTGTGGGGAGGGGGAGGATAAACACTCTTATGAAATAGCCAAGATGAAGGGGGGGGGGAAATAATTATAAATTGAATACAAAATATGGTATTAAATGATATTTTGGTAGTATTTGTTATCGACAAGGATCATGGAAACCGGTATCATGGATACAAAGAGTATTAGCCTACAATAATTTCAGAACAGATTAATATCCCTGATTATAATTTAAATTGAGACATAAAACAAACGGAATTTTTAGACCTCCTCCGTCTACAGAGCTAAAAATTAGGTAGGGCCTACCTTATACAGAACACCCGAAAAATTCACAAAAAAAATTAATTTTTACTCTTATGAAACCATGAAAAATAATTATTTGTGTGCTATATTAAATTAGAAAAAAAAAGGTTAAATGTATTTATTTAATAATTTTTTCGAAATTTACAGTGGTTTAAAGTGTCAAGAAATGCTCTTTAGGTCCATTTGTTAGGATAACATCAAAATTGTTTTTTAAATGATGTTAAAATCTGACTACTTGTACATAGAAAAATAAAATGAATTACAGTATTTGCGATCGACTGAGTGTTTCAGAAGTGAAAGTTTATATCTTTAATTTATGTTATGTTATTTACTAAATATATTAAGTTAAAATTCTAAATAAAATCATGTGTGACGTATGATTGCTTTTCGTCATTGCTAAAGTCTACTCATTTAAAAATCTCCCTTATTTTAAATCTATGAATTAGTTTTTAAATTTTATTTAATTGAATTTGTTGAAGAAAAATTTATTGTGTTTTATATCTGTCAGTGCTCAGTGTAGTTTTGTGTTGTATTGTCCTATTATTGTTTAAAAATTATAAATGACGTATTGTATAGGCTAAAATTTAAGTCTAAACCCACAAAACTGTCTATTCAACCTACATATTTAGTTTCACGTTATTGATTGTTACGGGACTTCTTCTTAGATATAAATTCAACGATAGAAATAAATATTAATAAAAGATTACTTAGGCTTCTGGGTATGAGAATGTTTTCAATTTTCATCTACAAGAAACAAGAGTCAAGATGTTAATTGTAAAAGTGTTTCTGTTATAGCATGACCCTCTTTTGTCAATGTTACCTGGTCATTGTGATCGCATTAAAAGTGCCATAAGGTGTGAGCTTACTAGATGCTGCGTTTGCTACATATATATGTCAGCGAGTGAAGATATATTATTAACAAATATCTAGTATAGAAATTTCAACTTTAAGATATTCCTAATGGAAAAGCAACATCTGAGATTATAAATTGTCCACTGATCCTATCTCTAGAGGAATAATTTAGCACTATTTTGGATGCATTGTAGCCTTATAATATATTGTGTTTATGTGTGTATTAGTAAACCTTTTAGAGGACTCTATTTTTATATTCCTCATAATAAGCTCAGTTTTACAAATCGTTGAACTAATTATGTTAATCTAAAAAATCAGTACGATAACACAATTTCCGGTACTTACGTATTAACGCCACCGCAGCAGAAGTTGCGCTAATGTGCATGCGCCAATAAAGAGCAAACTGGTTTAAGGGAAGCAGAATTCCATTTTTTTCAGCTTTGAGATTCATATACTTTCATTTTATGATTTGTCGCAAAAATTTTAGGCGTAGATTGGCGGCACTTCACTTTTAAAGCTCATGTTTATCCATGATCTAATTTCAAATTATTAACTTCAATAAACTTACGAAGGGTTTGGCCAGGTGATTATATATATATATATATATATATATATATATATATATATATACACACATATATATATAAGGTTTGGCCAGGTGTTTATATATATAGCTACCTGGCCAAACCTGTCGTGATATATAATTATATCGCAAAGTAAGCAAATATTTGCGTATGCGCATTAGCAACTTCTGCTGCGGTGGCGTTAATATGTAAGTACCCAATTTCCTAATGGTTGCTGATTTTCAAATTACAAAACTTCTTTTTTCTACTAACTTTTTGGTTATTACGTTTTTAATAATGCCCTACAATAATTCATTGTGTAAGGTATCTAATGATACTAAAATATAATAAGAAAATATTACAAAACTACGGGTTCTTTTTTTTTTTTTTTACTTTGTCATATATACATAGTTATAGTTTGATTGGTGTAGCTTGTGTATCAATGAAGAGGACGACCTTGTCGTTGAAACGCGTCTGCTACTTAAGCGTATTTTTTGTGAGAATTGTGTTCTGTTTTTTATACTGTATAATTTTTCTCATAAGTCAAGCTCAACATTTAATATATATACATAGAATAAATTAATATGTAGCTTGACTTGTGAGATAATTATTAGAGAGAATAAAACTCGAACACAAGATCTCATAAAAATTAAGTTGACTTAATCAAACGTGTTTCAACGACAAAGTCACCATCCTCAGTAACACATGAGCTACAATACCTAAACTAACTCAAATTATATAAACTATACTAAATTATATATACATAGTATAGAGAAATTTATGATGGAGTCAAAAAATCAATCACAAGTTTTTTGTGGATGTATCCGTTTTGATGTCCCCTAAGTCCAAGAAAGTGGTTTTTGGAATGATGTCTGTCGTATGTGCAGTTTGCTACAGCCCAAACACGAGAATCGATTTTAATCAGATTTATTATGCGGGTACATATATAAGATTTAAAAACAATTTTTTTGTTAAATGAACATTTTGAGATAGCTACCGTAAGGAAAAAACTAAAATTAATACTTCCTCAAATTGGCTTCAAAGATTTTAATTCAATTTTAGTCAAGTTTAGCCTCTTAAAATCCAAAAAAAATAAAAATGTATTAGTTGCCATCTTCACACAAATGCCGGTTAATGAGTTCTCGATAAAAAGCTTTATAAAAAAATCAGGCTGTAATTTTACAAAATTTGGGATTGGCTATTATGGCAGAGTTCGATGACAATAACGTAGCTGTTATTTGTTCTCCTTTTAATAATATCAAACAGATAAAACATTAATACACTGACAAGCAGTAATATTTAATACATTTTACATCAACAATAATTTGTTTAAATTTAATCTGTCAAACTTAATTGAACAAACGGAGGTTTAAAATTTACAAGGCCTTGCAAAAGGTAGTGTTCTGATTGATTGGCTAGATTAATTTGGTTTGGTCCATATTTAATTTTAAATTTCTTAGGTTAGGTTAATAATTTCCGAACATTTCATCACTTGGCTCTCCAGAATATTGACATGGAATATGCTACAGTTTGTTGTGCCAACTACTCCAGGAAAGAGGAACATGTTGTGTTAGACCAATTTTATCTGTTCAATTCTCTTGTTTTGTGACATTAGTACATATTTTGGCCTCACCTATATGAATACGGTTGCTACTTTCCTTATACAGGAAAGTTGACATATATTCATTTGACGAAAAAAATCTTGAGTTATTTTTTTTTTATCTCAGATAATGTAGAATAGAAAAATTGTGCAATGTTTGGCATCTTAAAATGAATACACGTTGAATTGATGTAGAATACAATACGTAGAAAATAAAACAAATCTGAACTTCTTGGTTCCGCTATTTTGGATTGGGATATCGGAGAGGGGTTTTCTTTACACCAATTTTCTCGTCTCAATGAGGGCTTTAAAATGAGGTATCACTCAATAGGGGTTGCTATTTAAAAAATTTGACTTGGAACCCCTCCCTCCCAACCAAATAAGGGTGGAATTCATTCATACCTCTAAAAGGTGCAGAGGTTTCCCAATATAATTGCCTAAAAAGTTTGGAGTTAATACGTATAACAGGTTTAAAATTACGAAGGAGTTGCAGAACTTTTGCGTCATTCTGTATACCTGCACACTGTAGATTTACTTGCATTTTGTAGATCAATCATTATAATTATTTTAAAGATTCCACTTGCAAAAAAACAGCAATCCTATTAAACTCTCTTAACACTGCCAGATTTAACCTATAATATGCATTAATTTATAAGTACTTTGCAGGCTTCGTGGAAACAATCAGTATATTTGTAATACAGTACTATAAATATAACGGAATATGCCATTTTTTCAGAAAAAGATGAAAATAGAAAAATGCAATCACTTTATTATTTTTGGTTTTAACATTTTTTATATTTATGAAGAATCAAGAAAATAACAATCTTTATTCATAAGTATGGTTACAGTTACATAGAGATTAAAATAAAAACAATATTTAGTCTTTCAAACAATATTTGTACATAATAAAACGGAAAAATATTTGTAAATTCGTTACTTTTACAAGTTTTATTGAATATTACCGTGGTAAAGTACAACATGGTAAAAATAATAAGCAAAAAACTCATAAAAACAAACAACTGTGCACAACTCGTAAATATGAATTTAAACAAGATATCAGCTGTATACATAACACAGGAAAACCGCCACTTTTTCTGAAGCAGAATAATTTGAAGAGTATTTCATTGGCTATCGTGTTTGGGAAGCCTACTAAACATAAATAAGGTAATCGAAGAATTGAAAGTAACATTTTAATGCGAGTTACAAAAATAGAGTCTGAAGTTAAAAATAGTTATTTAAAACAACATCAAATTTCAAACAAACTACCTTTTTTAAAAAAAAACAATTATACCGCTGTGGTTCTTGTCCTAGAGTTTAACAACAGTATTTAAATATTATAAAATAAACAGAAACTTTTATATGTTTTCATATTTTAAATACAGTGTAAAAATAATAAGTCTTTTCTGTGCTTTAGAACTCACACATGGCCCCCGATACCTTTGGGGGGTTGCACCGCCCCCCCGGGTTTTGAGGGATTGTAACACTACTATAAAGGATTACTAACCATCACAAAATATTATATTACACAATAATTATTGACACTCATTCACACTCAATAATAGATCTCATATCATCCCATTCTGCGTTCGCTTGAGATCTGTACTCGTAAAAATCATACATTTCAGACACATTCCAATTTAAATTTTTCATCAAATGTTTTCCATGATCTTCCACCGGTAGAATCATAAACTGTGGCCAACCTTTATCAAACAAAACTTTCACAGATTTTAATAGCGCTTTATCTTGTTTAACTTTCTTATCCGTCCACATTTTCTTCGCTTTAATTACATATTTTTCAAACAGACTTATATTGTTCATTAAGTTATCACCATCTTTATCGGATACAACACGACCCGAAATACCGTATGGATCCATAAGTATTGTACAAATCTCTCGATCTAAAAGTTCCAACAAGGTAAGTTGACTGTCTGTTCTATTATCTTCAGGCGCTGTGAGAATTACTTGATGTTCAAACTCTCCATCGTATAAGTTTTCCTCAGTTGTTCTTTCTTCGTCAGCAAATGTAAAAGCACAGATGAGTAAAAGCCAGAACATTGTGGCAGCTTTCACAAATTTAAAAAAAATGAATAATTTCACTAATTTTCCCCTTCCAAATTTTATTACATAATTTCTAATCTGCTTCTGTTTATCAATAACTGAATTCTTATCTGATAGTACAGTTAATAACGTAAACATAGAGTCAAATATGGATTCTGGAAGGTTATTTAATAATGATGGAGCGTTCATATTATTGATATGGTTTAATCATTAATATATTTAAAAACTAATAACTAAAATTATGAAACATAATTGCAATATATTTATAGTAGAACAATATTTAAAGGCTGTAAAAGAGACATAATAGATATGGAAAGATAAATAAAAGAATCTTGAGGTACACCTGTGAACAGTAAACCCTAGCAACGATGGGTCAAAACAACTTATCCTTCACCAATACCAATTGTGGTTAAAAAATAATTACCGAAATATGCAAATTTAAATGTAGGTTTGTCAAAGGAGATTATCTTGATAAAATATTAGGACACTCCTAAGGTAGAATTTAGAAACAGGATAAATCGGGAATTTATCATGTAAACATTGAAATATATAGGCCAAACATTGTTTAGAAGAAAAACATTATTTTTAACTATAAAACTTTTAAAAAAGTGTTACAAAATTGAATACAATAGATGCTTTGAAAACTTTATACATAAACAAATATCGTAACGTAAGTGTAAATAATGAATTAGGCGCTATACAAAATTCTGTATTAATATAAAAATAAAACATTAGTTTAGTAAGATTGTATTAGTTACATAGAATGATTTTGGGTATATGTTAACACCCTTCTATTTAGAATGTTGTAAATAGGTTTAGGCCATGATGCTACTCCCGCAATTTGTATAAATACATAATGTGACACAGTACAAGGTTAGTTATAGTTGGATTACTGTAGCACATTTATCACTGAAGATGACGATATTGTGATTGAAACACGTTTGGTTTAATAACCTTATTACTTGTGAGAAAATGTGATCCAAGTATTATTTTTATTTTAATACACGACGTTTCGAGATTTATAAATCAACTCCCGTTATCAATTATCCAGTATTAAGTGATAGGCAGTATATTTGGCTAAACAAAAATACTGTCTAAATTAGGAAATATAAAATGAACACGCAATTAGGAAAAATTAAAAATAGCAGAATATATTATTTTGAAAGTTGTAAATTCAACTTAAAGAGGCAAAGATAATACATTGGAGAATAAACTTATATAAATGAAAGATAAAGCCTTACACATAAAGCTATGGCAAATCCTATCAGCTGAACCAGTGTAGAAATAAGACCATTCCGTTAATAAAATTTGAAAATAAAAATTTCTCTACTTTAAAATAAGGCTGAAATTTTGACGCTTAGAGATCCATTGGGAGTTATGACTAGATCACTCGCTAAACTTTTGAAAGGGGGGGGGGACAAAAGGTTGTTCACTCTGATATATTATTAGGTCACTATGCTCTTGGTATCACACTCATTACCACTCAGTTGTTATGTAGTGTATTCCTGTGTTCAACATTTATTAAGAATTTAACAATTCATTACATTATTTGTAATGACTCATTACTGTTTTCCCAACTACTAACTTATAGTTAAAGCCAACATTAAGAGCTAAAATTTCTTTATTAAAAATTTAACAGTTTATTTTTGGCCTAGACTTATTTTAGATAAGAGATCATCACAGGTTAAATATCGACTATATATATGTAAGAATAAAATACTATAGTATATTTAAATATATAGTATGGTAAGGAAACAAGAATGATTTCAGTAATAGTTATTTTTTTTAAATTGGAACACTGCTATTAATGTAAAAATATACTAAGATACACTATTAAGGACATAGGCTATCTACTTATTGTTGCAAAGTTCGTAATTTTCATTACTGTTGAGACCGAAGGTTCTTGATGGAATTCCATGTTTAAAGTTAATAAAACACAATTTTTTATTTTGTAACTTTCACTTTTTATTCCACATTAAAAAAGTGGAAGTTACAAAATAAAAAATTGTCTTTATTATCTTTAGAAAGTAATTTCTATATTAACAAAACACGTTCTTTGTTTAATGTGTATAAATACCATGGATTTTACATACAACATATATAAGCGATCTCTCCTTGTTATAGTTTAAATCTCAGAAAATAGAGGCTCTATTTGTTTCGTAATTATCCGCATGTATAGTTGTATTTTCTGCTTACAACTCCAGCTGTTATCAAATTATAATTTATATCAATCAGAGAATATCACTTTTCTTCTATTCTGATTGGCTCACTGAATTCAATACTATTCCATCCGCACAGAAATATGATACACATTGTCTATGTCTTATGAAGAACACACAAAGGATTCACATTTCTATAAAATCCGCACTCTCGCTTAGAGTATCTTTAGCCCCCCTCCATACACGACCGTACATGTCATTTGTCTAATGGATTTTGATCTGGTTGTGGCTGTATATGGTGGTGTTTTTTGTTTTTGTAAAAAAAGGAAACATCCGCTTAGGTTGTAAGAAATGGCTTATAGAATAAAATAAATTTAATCATATTTTTATTGTCTGAACTAGCCACCAATAATCTACAAAAGCTAAGAAACAATTTGAAAAAGAATGGGAAATGTTTTCAAGAGCTATTTGGATGAGTTTCCAATCTTATTCAAAGGCAAGATATCACAATGAGAGAGTCTACTTTTGTTAAACAATGCCTTGTTACCACACTTCAGTTTTTAGGCAGTTGAATCTATGAGAATCTGAAGTTCAGTTGTCTGATAATGCCGCAGATGTGGCCCAGCCAAGGAGCCCACCAAAGTATAAAGTATAAATTTGGATGTAATGGGTAGGGATTCTAAATAATATAATATCAATTGGCACTTGCAAATTTGTTGAGCAGTGCAAGATTACGTAGAAGGGAGGAGAGACGAGGAGTGGAGGGCTTGAATCAGCGAGAGCCGCGAGAAGGAAGACCGCTACAGGACTAGGTCAGTCCATTTTCGGCCACGTGCTATATAATTAATCGGTATACTTTTCGGCCACTATTAAGGCTTTATCTAGCCGTTGTCTTTTTTATAAATTAAAATATTTCTGTAATCTTCTAATTCGGCGCTAAAATAAAAGAGAACATTTAATTTAACTTGCGTTGTGTGCGTTCTAACCCGACTCCTTGGCCCATCCTGACAATATTCGGTAAAAGTGAACATTGTCTCCAGCCAGCCGGAGCTTCCAGCTGGTCAAAAGAAGTGGAGACGGTCACACAAACACTCGGATGAATTGCATTGGAGTTATTTTTGATGTTCTCATAGAAGATGTTGAAGATAAGCTTAACCACTTACTTTCTCACACACCTATGTGCTGAAAGTATACAGGGTGTCCCTACGCTGACAAAGTTGCGCAGCAGGTTCCTTATAACATAAAAATAAGAAAAAAAAGTTCTAATACAAATAGCTTCGGAAATGCATAGTTTTTTGTTTATTTATTTGTTTTTCATAAAACATTTTTATAACAAGAATAGTTTGAGCTAGAACTGTGAAATGCTGTAGGCCTATATACTTGTATTTTGATAAAGGGCATTTGTATATGAAAAATTAAAATATTACCCTTATCCGTAATATTTTACATGTTTATTTCATGAAAATCTAATACTAATAAATATATTTGTAATGCTTAATATAGTCGCTTTTATATACTCGAACCAGGCAAATAATTTAAACCGGAACATAGGCCGGTTAATACTGTGGGTACATCATTTTATAATCCTTCTGAAGAATTTTCACACTCTTGAAACAAAAAGTTGGGCTAACATTGTAATTTTTAAATGTGTATATGGCTATATTTTTACTGAATTTTTGCAACTTGTCACTCAAAACTGCTGAAAAGAACCTGCCACTACAGATTTTTGCAACTGTAATTTCTAGGGTCATAGTACAAATATTTGTAAACAAAAATTCTTGATAAAACATTTCTTTTTTATTTCAGTTTTCTTGCGATGTGTCAGATTGGATTGATATAGCAACAGACTTCAAAAACTACTTGAAAGTTGAAAACTCTGTCTACGCTATGGATATAGATATTTGCCAACCTACCGTAAGTGTTTCATACTTTTTCAATTATAAAGGATTTTAGAGCATTGTTCTTTTTACTATGGACAATGCTAATTATGAGTTTATTTATTTTAATTGTGGAACTAATGGAAGAGTAACTACTAACCTGATGGGGGAGTACTTCTGGAAACAGATTATGGGGAATTCCTTGAAAATAAGAAATTAAATTCACCCTCACCAACAAGCTTCTCTGAAAATAGAGATGTTTGCATGTTTTTCTTGGAGACGTAGCTTTCCCTCTGAAGGAAAACTTAATGAAGCTGTACCCAATCAAAGAAATTACCCATGATGAGAAAATTTTTAAATATCGGATATGCCGTGGAATACAAGTGGTAGAGAATGTGTTTGGTACATTTACCAATATGTTTAGAGTTCTATAAACAACAATAAATATTTATGTAGAGAATACTGAATTAATTGTTCTTACGTGTTGTGCTCTACATAATTTTAATGCACCAAAAAGTCTATCATACGTTAACCAAAGTTGTGTAGATTGTCAAAATACTCAAACGACCAACTGACCGAAAATGACATAGTGTGTCCATGAAGTTCAGGGCTTTCAGAAAAGGAGACAGGATGGTAGAGAGCAATCAATCGTCAGTAGGCTACATAGAAGTATTGAATTTCAAGACAAAATTATCAACAAGCGTTTATAGTTAGATATATTGTGAAACCAAATGAACTGACATATTTTGTATGTATAATGTTCATTGGTTAATGTAAAATTGTTCTACTTATTTGTGTTTGTAGGATAAATATTTCTATTCAAAGTAATATGTATATTTATGATATAACTGAATACATTATGCAATATCTTTCATAGTTTTCAAATATCCGTAAAAATACTGTATAGTATTAGTAGAAATCAAATGAACACTTACATTAATATTTTTGCTCAGTAATTCTGAGTCCTGGTCTCCCTCATCCTCGTTTTTCTGTGATAGTTCATCTCTGGTTCGTTTGCCCAACGATGGTAAAGCTTTCCTTGATAAGTGAACACCATAAAGTTGTATTACTACAGGGTCAGTTCCTACACTTCTTCTTGACCACTGCCCTTTCTAGTTTTCAAGTTCTTTATTTTTCTTTTCTTTTTAAAATGAAGCTCTAAGCGATTCTATTTTTGCATTTACAAAGTTTTCATCACAATTCTTTGAGAATGTGTTTATTACAATAGCTTTTATTTTAACATCCCACAATGAACGCTGCCTCTCTCTACAGTTCTTTAAATTTAGTCCAGATTTTTTCATCATCATTAAAAGACATTTTGATATAATAACCACACAACAGATAGATTACTGAAAACGAGATAGACTGTGGTTTTGTCAGGCGAGCCACTTAACAGTTCTGCATACATGTTTCAACTGTTAGGTGCTTGGTTTCAAGTTGGTTGTAGCCATCAGGCTGAGTCCCCAACCTAACAAATCCTTCAAGCACATTGGGAGCAATCCTATCCTAGGTCGAAGATACTAATGTTATGCAAAATTCAAAACATTCTTTTGTAAGTATATGACTGGTTAAGATATTCATTAAAGATCTTCATATCAAATGTAATTGAAATAGGTTGAAAAGATATGAGTTATTATGCATATATAAGATAAATCGACAGTACAAAGTACTTACATTGCAAGTAGGCTTGATAACAACAAGGACGGAGTCTGGAACACTGTGGAAAATCATAAATATATTACACATGTCGTTAGTCAAACAGCGACTAAAATTTACAAAAATAGAATTATATCCTATTTATAGCACACTAAATTATGAGTTTGTACTAAATAGAAGTAAATAAGATTGAGCAGGTTTTATTTTCTCATATGCCAGGTGTCAAATGTTTGTATAGTTCTATTAAACAAGACCTTAATAGAAGATCTTAAAGTAAAATGAAGTTTTAGTTGATGGGGTTTTATATTTGAAAATTTTGAGTTACCCCCAAAACGCTATTTTGAGATCGAATTGATTTTAACTAATATATGGTGTTTTTACTTGGATAAATATTGTTGTGACATTTAATTATATGATCCATTTTATCTAAAAAATAATCATGACAACCGTGTAAAAGAAAGTTCATTGTGTTTTGTGGGTTGCCAATTTCAATTCTGTAACTCTAATACAACATGAGTATAGTCATGAAGAACCTCCACAGAAATAACAATAATATATTTTCAACACAGGTAATATGAAAACCAGAATTTTCAATATATTTTACATGTTTTCTTAAAATTTTGAACAATATATTTTATCAGTGACAACAAGGGTTCTTGTTTGAGAGCTCATTGAAAGTTCATAGTGAGTACAGGGTTGCCAATCCCAAGAGGACCTACCTGGTCCTCCTTTCTTCATGTAGTCTTGGGTTTCATCCTTCTCTTTCATATTTCCTTCTTATCCCTCTAAAACAACTCTTGTTCTTTTCCAAACCTCAAGCTCAAGGGGTAGGGGTTTTCATTTTATGTTCTTATCTCCTTTTTAGTATGAGGTGATGATGACTGAGAGGTTTCATCTTTAAACGACAAGAACAAAAATTGGAACTGATTTTTTTTTTTTTAATCGGAGCAGGAATTTCCATGTGATAATTTTTTTTTGGTGCTGAAAAATAGGAGTTCCAGTTTTTTACGGTATCCCCCCGCCAATCATTTCAATTATCCTCCAACCAAATGTAGTTTAGGTTAGTTTATTTAGATTGAAGTAAACACTGTTTTATAACGTGATGGTAACTTTAATGCATAATACAAGGTAAAATACATAATGAACATAAAATAAAGAGTAAAACATTTGATTGTTTAGGTTAGGTTAGGTTAGGTTAGTTTATTTAGATTGAAGTAAACATCATTTTGTAAAGTGATGGTAACTTTAATGCATAATACAAGGTAAAATACATAATAAACATAAAATAAAGAGTAAAACATTTGATTGTTTAGGTTAGGTTAGTTTATTTAGATTGAAGTAAACACCATTTTGTAACGTGATGGTAACTTTAATGCATAATACAAGGTAAAATACATAATAGGTTAGGTTAGGTTAGGTTAGGTTAGGTTAGGTTAGTTTATTTAGATTGAAGTAAACATCATTTTGTAAAGTGATGGTAACTTTAATGCATAATACAAGGTAAAATACATAATAAACATAAAATAAAGAGTAAAACATTTGATTGTTTAGGTTAGGTTAGTTTATTTAGATTGAAGTAAACACCATTTTGTAACGTGATGGTAACTTTAATGCATAATACGAGGTAAAATACATAATGAACATAAAATAAAGAGTAAAACGTTTGATTGTTTACACTGAACTGCTTCGGTTGGCCAAAAGTTTGTAATATCCTGAATTATATCTTGGAAAGCTGAATCTTGTTTGATAGAATGTTATAAATAAATATTGAGCTTAAACTTGTGAGATCATTTGAAATTCAAATTGAAATCGAACACAGTTTCTCACAAATAATAAATTTATTAACTCTGGAAAAGAACCAGAATTCCAGATTTTTCAACATATTTTGTTCCATTTTAATAATGTGTCAGTACTCTTTCCTATCTCAACCTATCCTTTTTTCCTGGATAAATCCTGGAGGTTGCAATACAAAAGGAACTTTGTGGCTGAGCTGCTACTGAACCTCTTTCCCTATATTACAAAGTGTTGGACTACTGCAAAAAAAGAAACAACTTTAATAACAATACCCCTCAGGAAGGGCATGTCAATACCGAGGGAGTCTAGCTGGATGTACTGTTTTTTTCATGTAATCTTGGGTTGGATTTCTTTCTTTCATTTTTTCTATCCAATCGTTCTTTGATCAATTTTTGATCCCTTTCGACCCTGATAGAATTGGAGTATTCGAGGGCTAGGAGTTTTTATTTATGTTATTTTCTTCCTTTTTTTTAATAATGTGACCAAATTGTTTTTCGGCTTTAGACAACTACTATATATAAATAAAAATTCATTTCAAGTTGTTATAAATATAACAAATTAAAAAGAACAGAGAAGACGTGAATAATGTATAAAAGATAACGTTGGTTTGTGTGTAAAGCAGATTGTTGTAGATGAAAGCAATACACAGGCTCTCAATGTTGGATATTCAAATATCTTTGAATGTGTTTATTACTTCTCTATCTTACAAACCACTGCAAAAAGCATAACTTTAACAATAACTAATTTAATTATTTTGTTTATAAGTGTATTACCTTATCTTGTAATAAGAACTGTATCAACACGAGTCATCCTACGATAGTTTGGTAAGTACGATGTAACTGTTCGATGATTCGGTGGTATTCTCAGTTTGATTCTTTCTTTTCTGCGTTTCAGTCGACCTTTGAAGTTACAAAAATATAAACGTTTCGTGTGACACCAAAGACATACACCTGGAAAGAAGCAATGAAGTTACAATTAAAAATAAAATAGTATGCTTATTACTTTCCTTATTACACAGAATTGTATTGATGTAAAAAATTTTCGCATCATGTTTTCATTCATTCTTGAAGTTTTCAGATTCTTAGAACATATTTGAAGCATGTGCAGAAATATGTTTGTCCATATAAACTGTGATATTATTGTCAGATTATTTTAAGAATAGGTGATTGGATTGATTCAATATTTTGATGTTTGATTAGTTGTGTTGTAGAATTTATTCATTTATTATCAAATCACTTAAGAGACAGCATGTTACGTGTGCACTGCAGGCCTTAAAATAATCATAATATTTGTTATTTTTGTATGATGTTTCAAGATTATAGTTATTTATTAGGGGATTAAGCATTGTAAAATTCGTTAGCTAAATATTATAAAATCGAACGACAAATTAACACGGCAACATGTCTATAATGAGGTGTGAAGTCTAATAGTTTAAAGTCTAGGATGTGGAGCACAAGTTCCCAACGCTCCACAATATTGTTATGGTAAGAGCGGTAAAGAGATGAGAGATCGTTCAGATGTAGTTTGGTGAGAATACAGCATGCAGTTTCAGTCTCAAACATTGCTTGTTTTTGTCGAAATTGTTACTATAACATATTATTTTTTTGTTATCAGTTTAATGTTGTGTAACAGATACAGAAATATTTTGTCGCAGGAAATGGGTAACCATGCAGGGGGGATAAGTGGAGCAACACACTAGATATGCTCAATAACACTTTTAGAGCCTACATAAAACCAATCTTGAAATATGGCAGTTTAGTCGTAGTAATAGTTGACAAATCCAAATTAAAAATCTTGAAGAAACCCAGTATAATGCTTTGAACAGCAAGCTTAAGAAATACTTACTCAGCCCCATCATACAATGTAATACAAGCAGATCCTCTAATTCTAACGCTCAAAAGTTGGTTCTCTGGACCTTTTAGGAAATGTCAAATTGTATTGGTAGATCAAGGGGTTTTATCCAGTAGGGTAAGTTTGTTTAAAACAGTTGTTACACAGGTTTCCTCTTAATTGTGTATATCACTACTTTCTTCATGAAGGCTTGGCTCTAACGGGTCTCATTCAATATATTAAGTAGTCTCTACTCAGTTCAGCGTCTTGGCCTTGAAGTTGTACAGTACATATGTGAACGAGCCTCTACTCGCTATGTTTGTGTCCATGACACATTCACACCAGATCTCGTAACTATACATTTTCTGAACAATATAGTTTTCTTGGGAAGCCTGGGTTCGAAATTTTTGACCATAACTTTACTATTTGTCACCGTATGGAGTTGAGGTTGATACCATTACATGTAGAATTGTAATCTGCAAATTTGTATCTAATTTAGTGTGTCATACGTTGAATTATACCCTGAGATATGAACAAATTAATGTTTAAAGTGGCCGCCATTTTGAAATTTGCAGTTACATTTTCTGAATTTCAATAAGGTTCTATATAGTACACTATAGTCCTCTATACAAAATCTCATATACCTTCAAAATAAAGTTTTTATTTAATAAATCGCAAATCTTTTTTTTTATAATCACAATATGTTTTCTTTACACATGTAAATGTGTAAAGAAATCAAGATAAAATTATTATTAATTGTGTATACTCACCTAATACAGACCAGAGGAGAAGAATAACTGCAACTTTTGTCACTAGGTGGCAGACAAGGATGACATTAAGGCTAAGTATTGATGTGGCCAACCACGACGGTGATGTGTGACTGGACGGTGATTCATGACTTTGTGGTTGGCTGACAATCACTATGATTAACAACAGTTGTACTGAAAAAGAGATGAGTAATGATATGTTCAAAACAGAATGTAAAAGATAATCACTTGACCAACTGTTTATTGGGTAATTGTAAACAAACACATTATGTATACTTAAAACAACATTTAACAGAAGTTAAAATGTAAAATAGACTGACAGAAGAGTTTAAAAATTAGTAAAAACCTGAGAAAAGGAGATGTACTGTTTAGACAGTTGTTTAATACACAATAAATTCTCGCTAAACGAACTTCACACGTTCGTAGCAATTGTCCATAAGTTGATTTTTATAAGTCGAAGGAGCCCAATCAGGTCTCTCTCCACTGCGGCCATTATAGATATACTGTAGAAGGTTATCGCTGAGGAAACATGTTTGATTGAATAAACATAGTTTTTGTGAGATCTTGTGTTCTAGTTTTTGTTCTACATAATATTATCTCACAAGTCAAGCTCAATATTTAGTTATGTTTGATGTTTGAAGTTTTTTATGGAAATATCTGTTTCTAGTAATAAAAGTGGTTTATGGATGTCTGACTGAGATATATGGCTCTACATCCCCAACACATGGACAAATTTTAATCAATTTTGGTATGTGGCCATTTTTTTTTGCTACATTAGAAAAAGGGCACAAAATTATGATTTTTCTCAAAATTGGCTCCAACGATTTTGATCAAATTTTGCAAGTAGAACATCTTTAGCAGATAGTCTTAAAAAATAGTAATTTGTGAGTTATGAGTAAAAAAGCAATAAAATCACCCATGAGGCTGTTTATAATGCATGAGGCTCTACCGATTTAATTTAAGTATTAGTGAAATATCAAAATTATTGACCAAAACTCAAGTACAAAATCAGAAGTAAAATTATTACCGTTCAGGAATAATTGGGATAAAACAAATTAATCTTGAATATAATTAAAAGTTTGTCCTATATACTATTTACTTAAACTGGGTCCATAGTTCATTTTATCTGTTTTACTAATAACTATCGAAGTAATAATTTTGGTAGGTTTTTATTTGGTTTTGGGGACGGGTGAGTGATAAAGTTTCTGTAATGTTTCAACACAGTTTCTTTATATTGTAGACATAATTATTAAAAAAATTAATGCACGAGTAAATGAGTTGAAATGAAAAGTGATTATATTGTAAATATTAAAAATAAACTGAAAGGTATTGGAAATATCAGTTAAAACTACTTACATATTAAACTGGCAACACTTATCCAGTAATAGCTATACAGAAGAGTAAAGCCTGTCGTCGTCGCCAGGATTAGTAACCCAAGTAGTGCAAAGGTGACTCTACGACTTGTTGCCAATGTTGGTTCCAATGTCAGAGGTTCTGTTAAAGTTGTCACAACCTGAAACATAGAGTCATAAGTGTTTGTCAGCTGTTATAAAAGCTAATAAACATTGCACAAACTTTGTCATGAACCCATCCTCAAAACCAAATAGAAACAAACAGAAATTATCACTCATCAAAAATGTTGATTCAGTAGTTGTGAATCTAAAAGTGAAAAAAAATCATCTACGGCAATTTAAAAATTGTAATAGAGCCTAAACTCGCTTTGTCTCTGCCAATAAACACTACAAGATTGGTTTATTCATAAGGTAAACTAGGAAAGGGATGATAAGATTGCCTAAAATCTGAAATTTTATAAACTTTTTTTCAAAAATCATTTGTTTTTCTCAGTATTTTATAACGTATTAACTACTAAATTAAAAAGTATAGCCCAACTGATCAAGTTTAAAAGTAAGTTTAAAAAATATTTAATTTCCTGCTCTGTTGTAGAGGTAGAAATCTTGTTCAGGATTATGGAACAGTAAACATATTCCAAACTTTGTTTAAATGGAGACGGAATGTGGTGGTTTCTTTGTTACATTATCTATTTCTTTCTTAAAGCGTTATATAAGTTCTTTTAAAAGGCCTAATTGTTATTTATGTTTCTTTTTAATCTTTGTTTAAATCACTGTCTGTCTGTCTGTTGCATGGTAGGAGTGTTGTTATAACTCTTTCACATGTACAAGGTCACCCTGATGTTGCATGGTAGGAGTGTTGTATGCTTGAGGTTGTTATAACTATTTCACACGTACAAGGTCACCCTGACACTTACCTTCTGTGCGTTAATGTTTATATATGAAAAAGGTGTCAGATTAATTATAAACTCACCAAAATCTGTCACGTGAAATTTGGAGGTGGAGGGGAAGCTATTGGGATGACAACACAATAAATAGTTAATGCTAATGCATTAATAAAGATAATTACTTTGCAAAGAGAAGTATGATACATGGAACAACTTTCTATTTGCACAACACGACTATCATCAAGAGTTAAATGAGGATCCACCACGTAAAACCAAAATTCAAACTTGGAATAAACAGTTTGAGGCAGAAAGCTTACACAAGAGCACATCTTGGTAGGCTATCTGTTAGAGAATCAGTTGAATACATTAGAAACAGTTTTATTCACAGTTCTAAGAAATCCAAGAGCTCAACAATTACGACTTTCAAAAATTACAATCCATAAGGTTTTAAAGAAATTCCTGTATTTTACTGGTTATAGACTTTAAGATGTGTCACTTAGGTGATAACATCAAAAAATAGAATTATGCTATTGATTCGAAAGGATTAAATTGACACTGAACAGATTGAGAGATGAGGAATATGTTATTCATTATTTAGGATTTCTTAATAGACGTAATGTAAGATTTTTTCTTCTTGTTCAAAAGCAAAAAATCTTCACAAAAATAGAAGAAGAGCTTAAAGTAGAGACCTCTATCCCTGGAATAGCATCAGGGCAGGAAGAGTAGGTTAAGAGAGATCTGATAAGAAACTTGAAAGTGTAGGATCAAAACAAGATAAATGATGTAGATCCAGTTAGGTTGCCTCGAGGTTTCCACACCTTACTTAATATTTAAGCGAACCCCTAGTCTTTACTCAACTTAAGTGTGACAAAATTAAAGTTAATGTGTGGTGCGCTTTCGAATATTTTTTCTTTGTAGAATGCATATTACAATCTTACAACTATTGAACATGGTAGAATTGATTGCCTTACCCCAAATCAGTGACGACGATATATAATCTTCTAACACTATATTATTCTTGCACATTATGCTAATCTAGTTAGCGACTTTGTTGTATGTTTTATATGATCTGTTTATTTATTTTTTTTTTTTTTTTTTTTTTATTTTTTTTTTTTTTATGGCAGGAAAAGAGATTAAAATGAAGTATACACACAATTGAGATAATGTTTCAATGATTATGTTTTGTCTCCGGTTATTCATGTAGAAATCCTGTGACATGTTATCTTATTGGTGTGATTGGTTGTTGTGGAAATGTGAGTGTTTTCACTATCTACTACATTTTACATACCTTTATTCTCTCTTTATATTCTGCAACAATGGCATCAATATCTGTGTCGGAACTATGACCTGAATCATCGCTCAGCGTAGGTCGTTCGTCTTCAGAACTATCAAGAAGAGCTGTTTGATCAACAGAAACAGGGTGCTTGTGTGCTAGTAGCATATAGTTGCCTCCATTATTGATGTACCCAGCATCTGTAACAGAGCAGTAGTTATTGTAACTGGGTGCTTGTGTGCTAGTAGCATATAGTTGCCTCCATTATTGATGTACCCAGCATCTGTAACAGAGCAGGAGTTATTGTAACTGGGTGCTTGTGTGCTAGTAGCATATAGTTGCCTCCATTATTGATGTACCCAGCATCTGTAACAGAGCAGTAGTTATTGTAACTGGGTGCTTGTGTGCTAGTAGCATATAGTTGCCTCCATTATTGATGTACCCAGCATCTGTAACAGAGCAGGAGTTATTGTTTGATCAACAGAAACTGGGTGCTTGTGTGCTAGTATCATATAGTTGCCTCCATTATTGATGTACCCAGCATCTGTAACAGAGCAGTAATTATTGTAACTGGGTGCTTGTGTGCTAGTAGCATATAGTTGCCTCCATTATTGATGTACCCAGCATCTGTAACAGAGCAGTAGTTATTGTAACTGGGTGCTTGTGTGCTAGTAGCATATAGTTGCCTCCATTATTGATGTACCCAGCATCTGTAACAGAGCAGGAGTTATTGTTTGATCAACAGAAACTGGGTGCTTGTGTGCTAGTATCATATAGTTGCCTCCATTATTGATGTACCCAGCATCTGTAACAGAGCAGTAATTATTGTAACTGGGTGCTTGTGTGCTAGTAGCATATAGTTGCCTCCATTATTGATGTACCCAGCATCTGTAACAGAGCAGTAGTTATTGTAACTGGGTGTTTGTGTGCTAGTAGCATATAGTTGCCTCCATTATTGATGTACCCAGCATCTGTAACAGAGCAGGAGTTATTGTTTGATCAACAGAAACTGGGTGCTTGTGTGCTAGTATCATATAGTTGCCTCCATTATTGATGTACCCAGCATCTGTAACAGAGCAGGAGTTATTGTTTGATCAACAGAAACTGGGTGCTTGTGTGCTAGTATCATATAGTTGCCTCCATTATTGATGTACCCAGCATCTGTAACAGAGCAGGAGTTATTGTTTGATCAACAGAAACTGGGTGCTTGTGTGCTAGTATCATATAGTTGCCTCCATTATTGATGTACCCAGCATCTGTAACAGAGCAGGAGTTATTGTTTGATCAACAGAAACTGGGTGCTTGTGTGCTAGTATCATATAGTTGCCTCCATTATTGATGTACCCAGCATCTGTAACAGAGCAGTAATTATTGTAACTGGGTGCTTGTGTGCTAGTAGCATATAGTTGCCTCCATTATTGATGTACCCAGCATCTGTAACAGAGCAGTAGTTATTGTAACTGGGTGCTTGTGTGCTAGTAGCATATAGTTGCCTCCATTATTGATGTACCCAGCATCTGTAACAGAGCAGGAGTTATTGTTTGATCAACAGAAACTGGGTGCTTGTGTGCTAGTATCATATAGTTGCCTCCATTATTGATGTACCCAGCATCTGTAACAGAGCAGTAATTATTGTAACTGGGTGCTTGTGTGCTAGTAGCATATAGTTGCCTCCATTATTGATGTACCCAGCATCTGTAACAGAGCAGTAGTTATTGTAACTGGGTGCTTGTGTGCTAGTAGCATATAGTTGCCTCCATTATTGATGTACCCAGCATCTGTAACAGAGCAGGAGTTATTGTTTGATCAACAGAAACTGGGTGCTTGTGTGCTAGTATCATATAGTTGCCTCCATTATTGATGTACCCAGCATCTGTAACAGAGCAGTAGTTATTGTTTGATCTACAGAAACTGGGTGCTTGTGTGCTAGTATCATATAGTTGCCTCCATTATTGATGTACCCAGCATCTGTAACAGAGCAGGAGTTATTGTTTGATCAACAGAAACTGGGTGCTTGTGTGCTAGTATCATATAGTTGCCTCCATTATTGATGTACCCAGCATCTGTAACAGAGCAGGAGTTATTGTTTGATCAACAGAAACTGGGTGCTTGTGTGCTAGTATCATATAGTTGCCTCCATTATTGATGTACCCAGCATCTGTAACAGAGCAGTAATTATTGTAACTGGGTGCTTGTGTGCTAGTAGCATATAGTTGCCTCCATTATTGATGTACCCAGCATCTGTAACAGAGCAGTAGTTATTTTAACTGGGTGCTTGTGTGCTAGTAGCATATAGTTGCCTCCATTATTGATGTACCCAGCATCTGTAACAGAGCAGGAGTTATTGTTTGATCAACAGAAACTGGGTGCTTGTGTGCTAGTATCATATAGTTGCCTCCATTATTGATGTACCCAGCATCTGTAACAGAGCAGTAATTATTGTAACTGGGTGCTTGTGTGCTAGTAGCATATAGTTGCCTCCATTATTGATGTACCCAGCATCTGTAACAGAGCAGTAGTTATTGTAACTGGGTGCTTGTGTGCTAGTAGCATATAGTTGCCTCCATTATTGATGTACCCAGCATCTGTAACAGAGCAGGAGTTATTGTTTGATCAACAGAAACTGGGTGCTTGTGTGCTAGTATCATATAGTTGCCTCCATTATTGATGTACCCAGCATCTGTAACAGAGCAGTAATTATTGTAACTGGGTGCTTGTGTGCTAGTAGCATATAGTTGCCTCCATTATTGATGTACCCAGCATCTGTAACAGAGCAGGAGTTATTGTTTGATCAACAGAAACTGGGTGCTTGTGTGCTAGTATCATATAGTTGCCTCCATTATTGATGTACCCAGCATCTGTAACAGAGCAGTAGTTATTGTTTGATCTACAGAAACTGGGTGCTTGTGTGCTAGTAGCATATAGTTGCCTCCATTATTGATGTACCCAGCATCTGTAACAGAGCAGTAGTTATTGTTTGATCTACAGAAACTGGGTGCTTGTGTGCTAGTAGCATATAGTTGCCTCCATTATTGATGTAACCAGCATCTGTAACAGAGCAGTAGTTATTGTTTGATCTACAGAAACTGGGTGCTTGTGTGCTAGTAGCATATAGTTGCCTCCATTATTGATGTACCCAGCATCTGTAACAGAGCAGTAGTTATTGTTTGATCTACAGAAACTGGGTGCTTGTGTGCTAGTAGCATATAGTTGCCTCCATTATTGATGTAACCAGCATCTGTAACAGAGCAGTAGTTATTGTTTGATCTACAGAAACTGGGTGCTTGTGTGCTAGTAGCATATAGTTGCCTCCATTATTGATGTAACCAGCATCTGTAACAGAGCAGTAGTTATTGTTTGATCTACAGAAACTGGGTGCTTGTGTGCTAGTAGCATATAGTTGCCTCCATTATTGATGTACCCAGCATCTGTAACAGAGCAGTAGTTATTGTTTGATCAACAGAAACTGGGTGCTTGTGTGCTAGTAGCATATAGTTGCCTCCATTATTGATGTACCCAGCATCTGTAACAGAGCAGTAGTTATTGTTTTTTAATATGAAGAAATATAAAAAAAGGTAGTAGATTAGAAACACTGCTAACCATGGTAGACTCGTCACATCTGGCCTGGGCTGTTTGGAGTAAATAATAATAATTTGTGTCCACAAATTTAGTCAATAAAAAAAGTAATTTACACCTAGACCTCCAGTACACATATTCTGCGTAGTTTTTATATCCCAAGTTATTACGGGCGATTGTTTTTTGAATTGTTTTATTGACACTGTCTGCAAGAGCGACAAGCTCAACTTTACTTTTTTCAAGTCTGTACATGACAATTACAGATCTATTATTTTACAGTACTTTGTTAGTAGAATATATTTAACACAATTGGTTGTTTACGAGCTATTATTTATTCTTGCTTCCTGAGAATTTTAAATATTCTGATCTGGACATTGGAGCCATAAAGCATAGTGGCGGCGATAGCGGGCCCGCGAGCCTTGACCGGGATTTTTCGGGAAATTTTACCGGGACCCGGACCCGCACAGGGGCCCTGCCACACGGCCCCCCCTATCATAACAATATTTTTATGAGTATTGTCAAGAAATTACTAAAATAACGTAAAATGTCTTCAGACAAGATTGTGCATTGTGCATCGTGCATCCAAAACAGCAACTTATATATCTAGTAGTTGCAATCCACTGATAAAGCAACTTATATAAATCTAGTAGTTTACCTAGACGGGGGCCATGGAAATAAAGGAGTGCATGAGGAGGATAATTGGGAAGTCGGAAGGTTTAGTAAAGGCACTTGAAAGGATTCTTGCAAACGTACGGAGTCTCAAAGCAAGCGGAAGAGGAGTGCACTATACTAATCACCCATATAGAAGAGAGCAATGAAATGTACCAAGTATTGTAACCTGATAATGAAAAAAAAAAAAAAAAGTTACTTATTAGTGCATTCTTATTTTTATTTATGATCACCTGTTTACGTTATATTTATTATAGAAAATAACTAAAATTATACTTACTTAAATTATCAGGTAAAAAAGAAGGCTGATGTTGACGATTGACTCCAGATAATATATCAGCAACTTGTATCAGTAGATAGGCAGCACTTGATAGGCAGAGAAGATCCTTGAGTGAACAGACAACGACGAGTACACAGCTCAGCAAACCTGAGCAACAGGATATTTTAATTAAATGTGAAAAGTTCTATTACATAAAAAATAAATACCATAATGATCTAATCGAACGTCTTACCAGTCAACATGATAGCGTAGATTTGGGTACCAGTTGTACGATTCTCCTTAGATACAACGGAAGCTACAATGTGTCCTGAGACGGCATCCACACTACTCTGTCCAGAAGATAGTAATTCTGGTAATGACAGAGATAAAGATAAGATAGCAAATACAGACATTGTCTCTCGTGCCCACCAGATGTCTCTGATTTCAAACACCTTCACCAAATAGACGACTGGATTTTTTACCCTATAATCAAAAACTATATAATTAGCCATTTAATTTCAAGTCAAATGTGGATATAAATATAAATATTAAACTTTAAAAACTAACGAAAGTCACCGTCTTTTGATTAAATAAAACTGAGACGTAGATACAGAAATTTTATTATATACATCTTAAAACTACAACTTTCACTATTTTTTTTTTACATAATCACTTTTTAAATTTCGGCATTTATCATAGTGATGGATTAGTTTGGAAATCCCTTCTTCATAAAATTCTTCCACCTGAGATTTTAGCCAGGTTCTATCACAGCATCTTGAAGCCCTTCATCGTCATCAAAGTGCTAAGACCCAAGCCATGTTTCTGTGTGCATGAAAGTCCCATTTGATTTGAAGTAACAGATCTTTTGTTTGACAAATGGTCTGAGGAAAACTAGAAAACAGTGAATTATGACTTTTAAAAAAATCTCACAATGGACATTATAATTAATTGATAGTCGTGTTACATTCCATAAACTTCATAAGGAATACAGTACTCCTTTTGCATTTCAAAACATGGACCTTTTGGATCGGATTTTCTAAATTAATTCATCACTGACTACAATGGCCTGCCACTACTTTCCTCATTATGATTGTTTGTTCTCCCATCTTTAAACGAACAAACCCACTGACGCACAACAACTTCACTCATTATTGTTTAACGTGTTGAAAAGTACAGCATTGCTGAGCACAAAGTACCAAAGTAGTAAATGTAAACAAAATCAATTATCTGATAAGTGGTGATATCTTACATAATCTGGCAATAATGTGTATACTGCAAATAACCTTCTATTTGGCGCCTTTTTCATCATTCCACCTCTTGTCAGTTGTATTTCTATATCCGTAAAATACAGGTGGATAGTCTAGTTTCTATTGTTTGTTAAGCAATTATTTAGAGTTTTCTGTTACTCCATTGAGTGTTATTTATAAATAAATTTGATTGTTTGTTGCTTTACCTTTTGTTTGGTTTTTTTTTTAACTGGGTTATGTTAATTTTTTTTTTTTTAATTTTCACCCTATACCCTTGTTTTGAAAATTAGCATACTTTACAAAAATTCTAAATTTTGTTAGAAAAACTTCTTGTATTCATTTAATTAACTTTGAAATATTATTTTATGTCATAATAATTTTTTTTTTTTTAGTTTTGTGTAATTTTTTCTTACTCCCCAAGGGTGCGTTTTATGGGAGAGTCTTACTCAAATGGGCACTACAATGCTAGCAGTCAATAACCAAATGAAAAGAGCACACATATTTCCACAGGAGGGAGTCTTGCAGTTTGGATCCTATTTTTCCGTGAGAGAATAAATCAGGAAATATAAGGTAAGATAATCATTTAAAAAAAAAAACAATTTAGATAATAGTTAGATAAAAACATCTTGGAGGTTAGGGGGTGCTACTATTGAAGAAAATATCCAGTCTTGCTTCAACAGGTTTAAGCTATTTTGATGGTTAAAAACACAGGATGAAATCAGTTAGTAATTTTGTCAACCTATGTATGGTATTTAACCCGTACAAATGTCAAAACATACAACATACTTACTGTTGTTCCACAGTCAATGCCAGGAAGATTATTAAGACAGCATAGGTTATTGCAGACAGACCGAGAGCTGCTATAGACGACTGTTTTCCTACACTTGTACTGCGTGGTGTTACTTCTGCGAAAGCACATGTGAAGAAAGCTGCAGCATGTAAAACCTATAAAATGGATACAAACATGAATGTAGAGATATAAAATGAAATATAGATTTGAACATTTTCTCTTAAGATAAACAACCTACTACTTCTCATTCTATATACGATCAGGGATGCATTTCCCAATAAGCAGACTGGATGGATGTCTGCATAGGACAGCAGTCTTGAGGGGTGTCAAATTTAAAAAAAAACAATGAAATAAAGAAAGAGAAAATTAACATATGTTTATTTTAAAACGTATAGAATCTAGTTTTGGTTATAAATAAAAATTAGAAAACATGTGATTGGCGTGTAACCATTAAAGTATGTAAGCCTGGTCTTTAACGTTTATTTTTAGCTCAATATGAATATGATGTATGTTACTATGAATAGTTTTAAGTTGTACTGTACTTCTGTGAAGCAAGGCTGATTCACTCTTTCCCCACCCACAATACCACTCGCCCGAATCCCTTTCATCTGTCAGCGTCAAGTATTCAAAACATTTTTTTGATCTTGCCGTTTAAAGGTGAAAAACCTCTCGATTATCCATGGAATAGTTTTCAAAAAAGACAATTGATTTTTTAGTGAAGTGATTGTACGTGAGTGCATCAAAATTATATAGAACTTTTATTATGTTGTCGTCTCTATAGACATAACGTACATAATTGTATTATTGTTTTGTTATTCGCTGAACATTGTGAACTTTTGATAAAAATATCCAGTCTAAATATTTATATAATATTTAAATTAATAAACAAGGACTATGATAGAAATTATTTTGTAATGATATTTTCCATATTAGTAGGCTAGTTGACAATATTGGTAGAATTCCAGGAGGGTGGAGGGAGACTACGAGTCAGTGTACTTGAAGGCAGCAAAGTTCTAAATCCGTTCTTGTATACGAGGGTAATGTTCTAAGTAAGAACCAATTGTGTATCATGACAATGCAAACTAGAGACTAAAACAGTTGTAGATCAGGTGTTTTCTTTAGGTCACTAATGTGTTTTAAGTTTTCTCTATTTGATATTGGTTTCTGGCACACAACTGCATCAAACGAAAACACAAATCAACTGAATAGTTGAGAGTGTTGGTGTTTGTCATGCATGTTCAAACATGTCCAAAGTCTCTGCTGAAGAGAGCTCACTGATTTCTCCAAGAAGTAGATACACAGACGCATTATTTAATATGCACATCTCATACTATAAAGTCTCAATAAGTCAAATCATACAATAAATTGACCACAGTTAACTGAACAAAGGCAATTGGAAGCAAAATGAACGTCATCGAAGAATATGAGATTTATAAACACCACAAAAGCAATCCAGAAAAAAATTTTAAATGAAAAAAAAAAAAAAAATTTAAATGAAAAATTGAATTTTGCTTCCAATTGCCTTTATGATCTAATATTTTTCCAACAACATAAAATCAAGGAGACATAAGAAAATCTAGTAGGGCACAAGGTACAACCTGATAAGCATTGAACAGAGCTGTACCTTTATCTTTCCAAATCAGTCTTAGAGGAAATACACCAGAATGAGGTACCTCTCAAGTGTAGCAATGTTGAACAAATTTATTTATTTTTGTGACGTGTACGAAAAATGTATGAAAATATGTGTTACAATAAGTGTTGTGTATATATAAGTTATTTGAGTGGACATAGTTAGCTGGCCTGATGATGCTGCCTGTGGCAGTGAAACATGTAGCCACATAAAAGGTAAAATACAAATACAGACTACATTTGACAGAAAATAAATTATATATATGTTAATTAGTCTTCACAAGATATGCTTTACATTGGTGTCTTACCTGAGACAAACTTTCTGGTGTCTGTTCTACCTGCTTCACTAGAGTGTAATCAACTAAGGAAAAACCAATTACTGAGAAGAAGATAACATATGAAGATACACTAAGAATTAAGATGGCTCTTAGGAGTGTTGATCTCTGAAAGAAAAATAAGACTTTTTAATTGTTATTGTCCGATATTCTTCATTACAAAAAAAAAACAGCTGTAAACTTCTTAATATGTACCTTCATCTTTTTTTAGGCTCCACCTTTTAAGTTTTATTAAAAGCAATTGCGTGAGCTGTGAGACAAACAATTCAATAACCGTTAAGAAATGGATGAATTTTCATTGATTTCTCTTTATTAGGGTCTGTAAGGTAAAACCAAGGTCCCTTATAATATTTCACACGCTGTTCATCTGTCTGTCTGTAAGTCGCAACCAGTTTACACAGACAAGACGATAAATCCTATATATTTCAAACTCTGCATTTATATTCTTTGTAATGTACCACATATAGGAAAAATATAGAAGTAATAAAAAAATGATTTTGGGATAGCTTAGGGACAAAACTATCCTTTTATTATTATTTTTAAATATGTGTTAGGTAGCTTATCAAATAAAACTAGAAGTTATTCAGATTTCAAATATATATATATATATTATTTGAGTAAAAATGTAATATGTCGGTGCTAGGCCAAATTTAAATTGTCAGATATGGTGTCCTGTTCCCCTTAACTTGAACAAGACACGACCTACAAATCTGGTAAAAAATGATTTGGATTTGAAATTAAATTGCATTGAAATGATATATTATAGTATTTTTTTATGGCGAATACAATCTAATTTAGCCACACAATGAGAAATGTATTATGTATAAGTTTTAAAAACCAGTTTTGTGAGATGTTAGTCGAAAAAAAAAAAAATCTATAGCTATTAAAAGATTGACTGCATTGATATTGATTTCTCTTTATTAGCCATAGGTAAAAAACCAAGGGCTTTTATAATTTCACACATGTGTTTGTAAGTCACAACACGTCTACGCAAGATGATAAATCCTACATATTTCAAACCTTGCATTTATTATGGGGTATCAAATAAAACTAGAATTTATTCTCATTACAAGTTTGTTTGTTTCTCTAAGAAATTAATATGTTGGTGACAGGCTGCGTGTGGTTACCACAAACTTGACCCTTTTATTTGTCACATATTCTCTTTTATGAATGTAGGTGTTCTTTTCTATTTGTGTTTTTCTCTCTCTGTATAACATATATGCATGTACATTTATTAAAACTGGTGTTGGTGAATACATTTTGTCCAACAATTTTGACGTGAAAGTTGGATTTGAAGGAAACAGGTGTGTTGATAATCAGGCACAACAATAACTATGCCAAAATGGTGACTTTTATTATTATTATTATAAACTCTTAAAAATTATATGTAAATGTGTGCACTCTATTTAAGTTTTAACTTTAAGTCTGTCAAACTATAGTCCACTATTGGGTTCTCTGCTTCTAAATCAAAATGTTCCTCCGATTACAGAAACACAATAATCAACTCTTAATTTCCCAGACTCAAATCTAACCCGAAGAATTTATAATAATTTACACAATCAACAATATTATATTGACATGAGAACAAAAATAATATTCAATTACCAAAACGTTGCTTGAATATAGTTTAAAAAACCCCTTGTTATACGGACAAACTATTATTTAATATAACCTTCCACTGATCTTATGGATATTGACAATATTAAGTTTTTTAAGGAATTAGTAAAGATATTTAAATTGCAAAGGTGTTCATAGAGTCATGGTTTGGTTTGAATAAATATATTTACAAAAGTGTTGTTATTGTTGCTAATAGAAAGCTTGAGCTTTGGTCCATCAGCTTTTTAGTACCCCAGTAGAGTTGGCTTAGATTCTTCTCCTTCTGTAGCTCGATGTAGGAGATGTTCCGTGTCCATTTGCATGTTTCGTTCACAGCAGATTGTACATTCTTCTGAGGTGGTGATATTTATTTGTTTAACGTGAGCAGCAAGGCAATCATGTCTGGTGTTGAGGTGGAAAGAGGCTACAGAGACCTTGTGTGGTTTGTTTGTTCCTAGTTGATGTCTATATTTATCTAGGGTTTGTCTGCATTGTTTCTATTGACTATTAGTTTCTGGTTCCTATTTAAGAGTTTTTTTAAGAATGGTTTTTGCTGTTTTAACTTCAGGTGTATGTATTGGTTTGATGGTTCTATGTTATCCGTTTCTTCATTTCCAGCAATTCCGATATGTGACGGGATTCAATGCAATGTGACCTGTCTGTTCAATCGCTGGAGTGTATTTATAATGTAAAGTGTGTTTTTTGTGGTTATTGTGTTTGACAAAATGGTCTGTATTGCTGTTTTAGAATTTGACAAATTAATTATTTTTTAAATTTATGGCTACAGTTAATTGATTTTTATTTCAAAACATGAAACATGAATAAATTAAAAGAACAGATCAAAAAGTTGTTTTCTTGTTTATCTGTTCTGAGTTTTCAATCAACCTCTATTTGGGAAAGAACATGTCACAACAGAAACACACTCTTCAAGGTTATAACTGCATGCTTACCAACATAACCATCAGTACAAAGATAAGTAAGCAAATAAATAACAAATATCACCATACAAATTATACCATTGATACCTATAACCAGCCGTTTTGAATCTCCCAGAGTTTTTCTACAGATTTGATACAGTTTTATATATAATTTGTGTGTTTAATAAAGTCTAAATGAAAATGGTAAAGGTTTTCCTGGAGTACTAGTACACACACACACACACACATAAATATTAAAATATTGTTTACTTATCTATATACTCATTAGACTAATGAAGACAAGAGATTAGCATATCGGACAAAAACAATGTCAGCAAAGGCTATAAATAGTGTAACCTTGGAATTCCTAGCTGCAGTGAACTTAACATGCCTTAACCAATTACACAGTTAGTAAAGGGAGAATTTCAACAACCGCTAGAGGTCAAATTAACTCCTGTTATCCCTACGTTAGTGGTAAACGCTAAGACTGCCTAATAATTACGACCCTGTCAAAAATTGAAAATTGTTTTCATTTGATTTGATTTGCATTTTATATTCATGGACTGCTTGTGATTAGCTATATGAAAAAAGTCAGTTTAAAATATCCTACACACACGAGTACATATTATACAGTCTAAACAAAACATTGTTCTACATAATAAACAAGATAAAACATAACATATATAATAAATCAGCCGTTAATCACAGCGGCAAAGACATTACAGTAATATAAAAAATATATAAATACAATAGATAGATAATTGAATACATCAATAAATAGAACACAATCAAATACTTATAATAACCATATAGTAAACAGAGAATCACCCAAAACCACAAAAACAAAATGAAATTTATCAATGCAATCTCAAGCACGCTCGTGACAAGAATAGTATGCACCATCAATTAAAAGTTCTTTTTAAATTTTGTATTAGTCAAAAGTTTAATTTTCACCGGTAACAAATTAAATAATTTTGTTCCTATGTACGAGGGCTTTTTCTCAAATAATTTGATTTTGTGCGATTCTAAATAAAAATCATACTTATTACATATTTCATGGTAATGATAATGTCCAGAATTTTGTAGTTTTGTTCTATTTGCCACAACATGTAAAATACTTTCATAAATAAATATACTGGGTAATGCCATGATTTTTAATGACTGAAATGCATTACGCCACGAATCTAGCCTTTGCATTTCCAGAATGTTTCTATTGCTTTTTCTCTGGATTTTGTAAACTCTTTTCATATTTTGCTTTGAAGAGCTTCACTGGATTGAAATTCCATAATTTAAAAACTGATACACGATGGCATAGTAGACTGATTTCAATGTTAATAAGTAACAAATATTATTCAGACTACTAAGGGCATAAATGTCCGATGTAGCTCTGTTAACTACAGATTCTAAAATGTAAGTTCCAATCCACCCTTCGGTCAATTTTGACTCCAAGATACTGTGCCCATTCTACCTCAGTTATGACGTTATCATACTTAGATGGTAATCTAAGTTAGGAATCAAGGCCTAAAGTTATACTTGAGCTGTTAAAGGGATGTCTTGATAAGACTTCTGCTACAGTATCCATAGCCACGAGCAATCCTTTATACTCTGTTACTAAGTCTTAGGCTGTTTTTACATATTATACATATGTTGTATAAAATGAAAAGTCTCTCTATCTGTCTGAAAGCTTAAAACTAAAAAACTGTTGTTCTCTTTTTCATGAAGGTGTTTTTCTATGTAGGTATGATAACTGATCAGATTTTAGTCTATGTTTAATTAAAATTGATTTAGTAATTCTCAAGTTATAAACAATCTTTATCTACAAGGGTAGTAAAGAAATCCCAAAAATTTTAATCTTCTGTTAATCCCAGCATTTTCTTATTATTTTATTTGTCGACGTTTTTTGGAGTTTCTTCCATCTTCGAGACTTAATTTACTACTAGATTGGTCTGTTAAGGACACGTCTATACCCACAGCTTTGTCATGCCCCTTACCACCAGGCTCCGCCTACTCCAAGCTCCACCATCGTGTTTTTTACTTTAGTGGATTTACTAACTTTTTTTCTTTAACATTTTTACGTTTTGGAACATTACTTCTGATTGGTTATAAATTTGACCTTTAAGACATCTACTTAATTTGCAAAGACATCTATTGCACTGCAATTTTGTACTATTCTTTGCTGAGAACAAAATATAAGTTTAGCTTTTCTAAATTTAGTATAAGTTGAGTTGTTCAAAATACTTTATAGTTTGATTAAGGGTTATGAAAGATCTTAATCTGACAGTGTGAGGGTAAAGCTAATCTTTTAACCCCTTAAGTGTTTTATTTTTTTTGCCTAAATCAACCCAAAAATGCCTATTTTTTTTATTTGATTATTTTAATGTTTGTTAACTTGGAAGTTAAAAAATAGGCATTAAAAGAAAATATAAGCAACATCAAAAGTATAAATGTCATGTTTAATATAATTTAAAAATTTTCTGCAAATACATTAAAAACACATTTACCTAACAATTTAAAAAAAGTAAAATCTAATAAAACCATTGTTAAAAATAAAAGTACACACAATAAAGATTGTTTACAGTTTCTTACTAATGTTTAGTAATTTTTTTGGGTGTGATATATTTTAAAACATGGGGCAGCACACAGCCCAACATCACATTCGCTGCACTGGTATCGTGACTCCTTGCGGACATATCGCGACTCCTTGTAAATATAATGTTCACGGCGGATCCAAAGAGAACAAAAATAAAGCGGTAGTTTTATAAGTTATGCTCTAGAGAGCATGCCAACACTATCTAGCGGCAATACTAGCAACTACAACGTAATTTTTCGACAGAGAACGAAATAGAATAGGGCAAGTTAAGAGCGTCGGCTTTAGCCGACAGCGGCACTTTTTATCGATATTTGTAGCGTCGGCTTAAACCGACATAAACACTTAAGGGGTTAATAAGACAGCAACACTAGAATCAAGTTTCTAGGAAGTGAGCGAGAAATATTTGTGTACATTTAGGCTTTGTCCATACACAAATGAATCAAATAATTAGTACAATATTTTTATATTTATTAAAACAAAGGTTTAAAAAAAAAAAATTACCTCAAGGCCAAGCACAAACAGAACAGTTACACTACACACTGTTGCCACTGCTAACATATCAGGTGCAATGTTGCCAATGTGCTCATCCAACCAGTGACGTCCTCTTCCATTAGCCATATAGTCAAGAGTCACACTTAGACCAGAAGCAGTGGCTGAGATGGAAGCTGAATTATGGAGCACGTTAAACCAAGCTCCACTGCCAGTCTTAGGACTATTTGTAAAGTGATCTGAAAAGAAAATCATATATCCCATGAAATAATTTTTAAAAAAAGACTTATAAAAGGTAATTAACGATATGTTCAATATAGGCTGATCAGATCTACCCCCTCTTCTTCTTGGGTCATAAAAATGAAAATCACTATTATGAGCTGCATAGCTCTTAAACTGACAATATAATAATACTAGAAGAGTATATCTTTGGGAGTGTTAGGATATTTAAACACTTAAAAGCTCCCCTTTATGACTCTACAGTATTGTAAATTTTGTTTATTAGAATAACCCCATAAAATATAATTTAATAATTTAAACGAGAATGTATTTGACCTTAATAAGCCAACTTTAATACACGAAAGTAACAATATTTGGATATATTACGGAGCAAAAACACTCCTCAAGTTATTTTATGATCTGCCCAAGACTGTCCACCGTGTATAGTTAAGTTCATAAATTTAGCAGACTCAACTTTTAATAATATATCATTCAAATACATATTAGGATGTATACCTATAGACCTGGAGGACTTACTAAATATGGTGGTAAGAAGCCAGTAGAGTGATTACAAGCAAAGCAATAAAATGTATTCGTGCAAGTGTTACAGCCAATTCCGAATATACCGGTCAGTACATACTCATCATAACTATCTGTAGAGTGGTTGGAAAACAAAATGTAATGTTTAAAAATGTAGGAATATTTCAAAATTATAAAAAAAGTAGAGGTATATAGAATCTAGCATATCGTTTTGTTTTAAATTTTACAAAGAATTATTTTGATCTTTTTACTAAAAGAAAAAAAAAACTTTGTTAATATCATGATATATTGAAAAATGAATAATTTTGCTATTCTAAATAGATTGATTTTTTAAATAATGGATTCAAATAAAAAGAAAGCTTATATTTTGAAAGAACTTTATTAATTATAAATGCTTTTTTATACAAGTAAATTTGATATGCTTAAAGAAATGATAGTATGTAATAGAAATGGTTAAAGATGTCAGAGAGAGACATAACCGTCATATGAATAAAAGTGGATAAATTTGTAGACAAATAAATTGTGTAAAAGATTGCCCAAATAAATGTAATAAGTATGTACAAGAGAATAAGTATAAAGGTGTTTTTGAAAAGAATTGTAATCATATGAATATGGATATAGATAAAATTATTTATGGAAATAATAATTGTATGAGTAAATTATAAAAATAACAGTAATTATTCAAGAAATAATAATGTTGGAAAACGTAATGGTTATATAAGGATTAATAAACGAAGTTTGAGAAATACACAGTTGTTAAATTGTAGGCAAGATAATTTGGTTAACTTGCGAAGAATAAATGAAGGCTCAATTTATGTCAATAAAAGTTTAATTTGAGAGCATTGTAAATGTCATGGCAGAGTTGTTAGAGCTAGAAAACAAGTAATAATAAATAGAATCGATAGACGTTTCTAAAAAGCGAGTTTTTGTAGTAAAGAAGAATTGAAAATCTTAAAGAATGTTAGTCTAGGACAAGCCTGTACCCATGAGTTTTTTAATTTTTTTATATTTAACCTGTTGAAGAGTACATGAAAATACCGATTAACGAGTACGGCCGTTCTTGAACGTTCTCTGTGCTGTTTGCGTAAATGAGTATGGACGTTCCGGAACTTTTTAGGTAACGTCTGAGCAATAAAAGTATTTATCATAAAACAAATTAGTCATGGCTTATTGTGTTGTCACAATTCAACAAGAAATAGTATTAAGAACACATGAAATCGGGTTTTTCACAATTGTAAGGCAGGACAACTCCAGGGGGCGTGGTTTCAGGAGAATTCACCATGCGTATTGATTGGCGCGTAAATGTAGGCGATGGCATCGTCTTCTCCGCGGTTGTTTCCCCCCTACACACACCTGTGCCTATGTTCCTTGTCTAGTATAAGTGATTTGTATCATTATATTATGTTACGTATATTATACATCAAACATGAAAAATTAAACACTACAAAGCTTTTTTACAGATTCCCCTCTGTCTAGTCTTTTGACACATTTAGCCGCGTCTCAAACGAAACCAACACACGATTCCAAGAAAATTGAAAAGAAATGTTATATTTTCCATAATGTAGGCTATACTAAATTGATTCGTGGAAAAAAAGCGGCCCATCAAACGTTTTTGTCTGTGTATGTCTGCTATACCGACGGGTGACAATGCCACGGTGTTTTTATGCCGCCGACAATGGGATACCGCTATCAGCAAACGAAACCAACACACGCTTCCAAAAAAACTGAAAAGAAATGTTATATTTTCCATAATGTAGGCTATACTAAATTGATTCGTGGAAAAAAAGCGGCCCATCAAACGTTTTTGTCTGTGTATGTCTGTTATACCGACGGGTGACAATGATTTTTCAGTGCAAATTTTTTTTAAAGTACATTTATCAGTGTAAATTTTTATTCTTACAAGTTTTTAACACAATATTATTATATTATTATACATTTGTAACCAATAAAACAACTATTTTCAAATTTTTTTTTCTTACTCCTTGACAACAATTTTCTTTGTAAATACTTACTAACCAGCTGTTGGCTATTTGGGACGTTCAGGAACGGCCGCACTCGTCAAAGGGTTAAATACTGGATTATTACAATCTTAAGCTACTGCTCAAATAAGTAAAACATATACAAGAAATCGAGAAACATGTTTTGAAGCCTAAATCATAATCTAGGTTCTAGCTACGTAAACCTTAATAGGTATCTAAAAACTTCAATATTGATGTAGATCCTGTGGCTTCAGCCAAGTCTTCTTATACACAGTTCCGTGTCCAGCAGTTGTAAAGCTTCCACGTTAACATGATTTAGGAGTCTCTTCTCATGTCTATTTGCATAATCCGTTATAACGTCTTCTACTGATTTCAGATTTAAGTCCGAATGTAGGTCATCATTACGCTGATACCATCTTGCATTGGTCATTGCATGAATTATACCATTTTGGCTTCTTTGTACCAACAGTCGATTAGATTTTTTTGTACATCCCCAAAGTTCCACTCCGTATGTCCAAATTGGTCCGGTTATTGTTAAATAAAGTAGTCGCTTATTATAAAGGTCCAGTTGCGATTTCCTGCCAATTAGCCAGTACATTTGACGTATTTTAAGGCGAATCCTTTCTACTTTTTTTTTTTTTTTTTTTTTTTTCAAGTGGAGTTTCCATGTAAGGCGTTTACCAAAGTGTATTCCCAAATATTTAACTGAATCATGTTGCGGTATTAGCTTGCTATTTATATAAACACATTGCCTATTATCTAACACCCATAAGTGAAGAAGAAATTTTTGAATACAAAAATAATAAATTTTGTGAAAATAAATTGGTTGAATCAGAAATATTGATTAATAAAACTTGGGTAACAAAAAGATTAATTCTAGGCGTAGTTACAGGACATGGTAAACCGTATCTGGTTACAGTTAGTTCTATAAGGAAAATAGGTTCTAACCAAAAACCACAGATTGATGTAAGATAACTAGTTATGAAGAAATTAGAACATACACTATATCTAATAAGAAAAAAGAAATAACATTGCCTGCCTTGAAAGCATATCATGGATTATTTTATAATGGAGTTGGTTTATTAGGATGTACTTCTAAAGTGATTTATAGAATTGATACAGTAAACACATCACCAATTAAGAAAACACCTTATTGTGTTCTTTTTCATCAAAAAACTATAGTGTTTACGTGATCTTAAAGAAAAAGGAATAATAAGAGAATCATGTTCCCCATGGGCTTCCCCCATAGTAATAGTACCAAGGAAATCCCCAGATGGAATTCCAAAATATAGATTTTGTACAGATTTTAGAGTTTTAAATACAATAGCTAAACGTAATAGTTTCCTTTGCCAAATACAATAGAAACGCTAGATTCGTTAGGAAATTGTAATTACTTTACAACGCTTGACTTAGCATTAGGATTTCATCAAGTACCAATGGAATAAAAATATATAGGAAAACTTCTTTTGTAATAGTTTCAGGTTTATATGAGTATACAAAAATGCCCTTTGGTTTAAAAAATAGCCCCTCTACGCTTCAAGCAATTTTAAACTCAGGTTTAGCAGATTAAATAGGAAATGAATGCTATATATATATATATATATATATATATATATATATATATATATATATATATATATATGGATGATATAACAATATATTCACCCTATAAAAACACACACACAGAGATTAAAGAATGTTTTTGAAAAATTAAAAGAAGCAAATTAAAAAATACAACCTGAAAAACGTGTTTTCACTGCAAATCAAGTAGAGTATCTAGGACACTTACTTAAATTGAAGTGGAATTCGTACAGACCCAAAGAAAATTAAAGCTGTAACAGAATTTATGACCACAAAATGTGTAAAAGACATAAGAGCTATTATTGGATTAACTTCATATTATAGACGCTTCATAAAAACTCATGCAGAAATCGCTAAACTTTTAACAGAATTAACTATGAAAAATGTATTTATTAAATAAACAGAAGTTGAAAATGCCGCTTTTGAAAAATTTAAAGAATTGTTGTGTGTTTTATTATATCCAGATTTTAATAAACCATTCATTTTAAGTACAGATGCATCAAATTTTGCTGTAGGTGCTGTTCTTTCCCAATAAACAGAAAATCGGGAATATCTAGTAGCTTGTAGAATGTAAAACAAGTGTGAAATTAATTATAATGTTTCAGAAAAAATAACTTTGTAGTTTGGTTCATGCAAGTAAATACTTTAGAGCTTTACTTATTTGGTAGAAAATGTACAGTGATAACAGATCATAGTGCGCTTCATTGGCTATGGAATCTCAAAGATCCAAATTCACAACTTAAAAGATAGAGTCTTAAATTATCTGAATTTGAAATGGATATTGTACACAAGAAAGGAAAGTTACATACTAATGCAGATGGATTTATCGTGTCACATAAATAACAAATTAATCCCGTTAGAAATATTCAAATAACCCCCATATGGACTTGCGAACACATATTACATGAACTTCATCGCGATCCATTATGCAAAGCGTTATATTCAGAGATAGAATCAAATAAAATCAATAGAAATTACTTAATAGATAAAGATAGACTCTTGTATAGGACAGACAAAATTCTTTTAAGTTAATCGTACCAAAAACAATGATAAACAGGATTTTAAAAAAATCACCATTATAATCTCTTTTCAGTACATCAAGGTCTTAAAAGAACTTTAGATTTAATTAAAAGTAGATATTTTTGGCTAAGTATGTGTAAAAACTTGGAAAAATTTATACCTACTTGAATGTGACTCATGTAATCGTAGAAAAATATTTAAACAAAATAAAGCGCCGCTTGGAGAGTTCACACCTGTAAGAGAAACGTTTGAACTTTTGTCTTGTGATATAGTAGAACCCCTCCCCTTAACAAATTCAAATAATAAATACTTGTTAACTTTTATTGATTATTTAACTAGATACTGTGTAGCTATTCTAATTCCTGATCAAACAGCAGAAACCATTGCTAAATATTTTTGAACACATATCTAGACCATCCATGTGTTGCACCTCAAAAATTATTAACTGATTTAGGATCTAACTTTGTGTCAAACCTATTTTAAAGAAACTTGTTCAATTTTAAAAATAAATAAATAAAATACAACTGCTTTCAACCTGAAAGGAAATGGATTAATTGAAAGATTACATTTTGTTAATAAAAATACAAATGATTGGGGTGTGTATAATCCCTATGTTTTAATGGGATATAGAAGTGTTAAAAATCCTGCAACTGGATTTAGCCCATATTAAATGTTAGATGGTAGAAAAATGAAATTACCTTTTGATGACGAAATAAAACCTAATTTGAATCAAGATAGCCTTGTAATAGATTTACACAAGAAATTAAATGAAGTGTATAAAGTAGCTATAGAAGTGACTAAGAAAGTACGATTTAAAAATAAAGAATATTACGACAGAAATGCACAGTTAAAAGTTTTTAAAATAGGAGAATTAGTTTGTTTTTAATTTAACAGAAGGCGGGTTCAAAAATGTGCAAAACCTTTTGTTGGACAATATACCATAATAGGAAAGTTAAGTGATTTAATCGATGAAATAAAATATCCTGATGAAACAATACGGAAAATAAATGTAAATAGAAGTAAATAGAACTACTACTACATTCCGTAGTAAACCACATAAAACAATTAAAGCATAGAGATGACGTAATACAAGAGTCAGATATAATTGATTCAGAGGAAGATGAACTTTGTAATTCAGAATTAAATTCCACCCCTCATTTTGTACCAATATTAAATGATACAGATTGCAACTTAGAAATAACACAAATAGACGTAGATTTTGACGTAACTTCTTCAGAAATTGATAACACAAATGATGAAATTTTTGTAACAAGGAACTACACAGAGAACACAAGTAATTGATAATAATACTGTACACAAGGCCCATCTTACAGGACCAGGTCAAAATCAGTTAGCGACTTAATTGAATAAAGAAAAGATTTTATTATTATTTCTTTTAAAGTAAATATCCAAACAAATTAAATACTCATACTACATAACCATGTTGCAGATATGATTGCAATGATACTTCCAACTCAAGCTCTAAATGATTACTCAAATTTGAATTGTACTCTAAACCAAGGAACTGTACTCTTGAAAGCAGACGACATAATAATTCCTGAAGATAAATGAAAATTAATCATCTCAATAGGACTTTGTGATTACAAAATTTTATTAAATCACATAGAGAACAGTAAAACAATTAAACAAAACACTAAAGATTTTAGATATTTCATGAAACCTGATAAAGAAAACATAAATAGGCGAATAAAAAAGAGGATTAGTTAACATAGCTGGGAGTGCTATGAAATATTTATTTGGCACCACGACAGAATCAAACATATATACTTTAAATAAATCAACTGAAGACCTAATTAAACGTGATGAAACACTAATACACATAAATAAAGAACAAGTAACATTCATGAAACGCAAACTACAATTAAGTTTAATCTATGGAATAACTAAACAAATGTTTCAATAAACTTACTTATGTAAAACACACTTTTAAAAACTGTGTAAATTTATTCAATTTAATTAAATAGAGCAAAGCTAAATTATTTGAATGACTGCCTTGACTTTATTTATAACATTAATAAATTAAACCAATTTAAAAAATATATATATATGTATCACACAGTTACTAAACTAATTGAAAAAAAAAACACATAAATTTTCCAGTAATGTTATCTTGTTGAAAATGAAAGGTTTTTGTGTTTCTTTTATTTGAGGATTTTATTTTCCTCAAGTGCATGCATTCGAAATTATAAATTATATAGTTAAATTTAAATTCAGTTAAAAACGATATAGTGTGATTCACACTATTATCTACTGGATTGAACATTTTTAAAATGTTAGCTACAAGAAACTAACAAAGATTTTATGTTGCTTATGCTAGATTTCTATGACCTTGGTGAATGAGTTGTGGTGATAACATCATTCCCTTTACCCATCGTCATGTCCCTGTTACATAATCAGTTCACCATGAGTTTCGTTCGGAATTAGAAGGTGGCATTGGAAAGGTAGTTTATAGTAACATCTTGCGATCATTGTGTTGTATTCCCTGATGCTATTCCAGGGAAATCAACAATGTATGAAATCAACAGTGAAAAGTTTTCTTAACACAGAAAAACTATATCACCATCAATCAGTGTTAATGCAAATGTTCAACCGACTCGGCTTTGATCTTCTGGTTAAATCGCTTCTGCTGTTATCTCAACAGATGGAAGCATTTTATTCAACCTGTCAAAGATCCACTATCTGAATCTACGGCCATATCTAGCAACCTATTGAAACAATGACGGTACTTCATGAGATATATTAATCTCGGAAGATTTGTGGGCATCATGTTCACCGGAACTGTCTCCATTAGATTTTATTGTGGGGATCAATCTCAAATGTATGGAAATAATCCTAAAACGTTGTAAGATTTACAATAAACATAATTTACACTGTAAGAGCCATATTAGCCGACGTACTGAAATGCATACTTGCAAAAATGTTGTCGAGTAGATTTATGTCTGATATGAAATGGAGGAGAATTTCACAATCTTTTATAGACATATCTTAAAAAAAAACACATTTTCTAATGAACTTAAATGTTTAAAATAAATATTGTTACATAAAAGAGATTTTACATTTTTATATTCAGTTTGAATCTGAATACATCTGAGTCACTCAGTGTAATCATGTTCCAAAGTGATTAGATAATGCGGATTTAGCTATAATATATGACTTGTAGTTCTCTTTAGTGGAGTATAATATTGATTAACACATAATCAAACAAACTGATACTAAATTAAAAATTTGTACGTGACCAGCCTCGAAATTTATAACAATCATTACTGATAGATCCACAAGATAACCTATCTGAAGGTGGTAGGCCACACATAGTTGAACTAACCTTTTAAATAAATCGTAACCGGTGCAATCCAAAGTGACATAAGACTGACACTTGCTCCCCATTGGCTTACAGCAAGGCCTATGACTAGACATACTCCTAGACCCCAGGACTTTGCAAGACCTGACCAGAGCATTAGGCCTAATGTCCACGGCTTATTTGTTGACCATAACGAGACCATGACCTCTGGATCCATAGCATGCTGTTCACATAGAATACAAAAGAATAGTCACAATATTTGTTACAAATACACAAATTAAATTGAAACATTTTTTGGATTGTTAATTTTTTCAAAGGATTTGTTTTAGTTACAAAATATTTGTGCTGTATATTTTGATTTTAAGAGTATGGACTACCACGGAGATTAAATAACATAACTGTGTGTGCACTCTTTTATTAATTATAAAACATATGAATTCAACAGGAAATGTTTTGAAGATAATTCCAATTTATTCATTCCGGAAAGTCATTATGACGAATGATTGTTTTCAACCACTAGCTTAGTGTTTTCCCTCCTGTTCATATAGAAATATCATTGGGTAGTACTGACAATTTCAAATTTATGTGTTCTAAAAATGATAGTTTATATATTTATAAACAAATTCCCACCTACATCAGTTTATGTTTACATTACAACAAGAAAGTGGTAAGACTGCAGACAGCTGTATGTATCAGTTCCGTACTGGTATTGTGCATCTTTATTTCAACACACCAAAACACAATGCTAGTTTTTGGAACAGTTATAAATCAAATAGGAATAAATTGGACAGAAAAAAACAATTTACCTTTTAATATACAGAGGGAGTAAAGTTAGAGGGTTTGGTGAAGTTCATTTTAACAGTCAGTTTAAGAGAAACAGCCTGCTCTAAATGAGGTTCTTTTGAGAAATCTCTTGAGAATGACACCCACCAATGACAGGAGCTAATATTCTGGAAAGGATTATCTCTCCGGAAGGGGCTAATATCTTGATAGCTTGACCCATAAGTTGCAAACATCTTTAAAGACCATCACTTTGACTGAAGCTAATGTTCTGGAAAGGATTTTGTCTTTGGAACAGGCTAATGTCTTGAAAGGGAGAATCGAGTTATAAGTGGCAAACATCTTTAAAAGACCACCATCCTGACATGGGCTAATGTCCTGAAAGGGATAATTGACTCATAAGTAACAAACATCTTGAAAAGACCACCATCTTATCACTCCGGAAGATGATCATGTTCTAAAAAGGGCCATTGCCTCTGAAGGTGTAATATTTTAAATTGAAATTGGGACATTGCAGATGAGTGCATGGATTAATTTTGCCTCCTCTACTTAATTCTACACACAATATGGTATCAACTTACTTGATCAGTTATGAGTGAGCTCATTATTCTCAAGGCTAGGCTTGAATCTGGTTATTTCAACATATTACCAAGCTTAAAAAAGACATTAGGTACCATATGATTTTTCTACTTCATCGTCAATAATTCTGGAAACAGAAACAAATAAGTTTCAATTTAAAAAAATGAAAGCTTACATGGTATCAAATGAAAGGTACAAAGTTGGTCTAATAGTAAATATTGTACAGTATCAAAATTGCAACACAACTTGAATATGGATGAAATTTTTTAACTTTTTCCTACATTTATAAAATGGAGCAAGTTAAGCGATCGTTCGAAATATAAATGTTGGAGCAAACAAAGATACATTAGATACTAAAACACTATTAAAAAAATTTAAAGTAAATTTAAATTTAAGACCGTTGTCTCGAAAGGTGATACCGTCTCGAAACCGACCACAGTCTCGGAAGGTAATAACGTCTCGAAAGTAACCACCGTCTCGGAAGCTGAAAATGTATCGAAAGAGACCACAGTCTCGGAAGGTGATAACGCACCGAAAGAGACCACCGTCGCGAAAGGTGATAACGCCCCGAAAGAGACCACTGTCTCGGAAGGTGATAACGTCCCGAAAGAGAGCTTTGTATCGAAAGGTGATAACGCCCGAAAGAGACCACCGTCGCGAAAGGTGATAATGCCCCGAAAGAGACCACCGTCGCGAAAGGTGATAACGCCCGAAAGAGACCACCGTCGCGGAAGGTGATAACGCCCCGAAAGAGACCAACGTCGCGAAAGGTGATAACGCCCGAAAGAGACCACCGACGTGGAAGGTGATAACGTCCCGAAAAAGACCAACCGCGCAAGGTAATAACGCCCCGAAAGAGACCACCGTCGCGAAAGGTGATAACGTCCCGAAAGAGACCATCGTCATGGAAGGTGATAACGTCCCGAAAGAGACCACCGTCGTGGAAGGTGATAACGCCCCGAAAAAGTCCAACCGCGCAAGGTGATAACGTCCCGAAAGAGACCACCGTCGCGGAAGGTGATAACGTCCCGAAAAAGACCAACCGCGCAAGGTGATAACGCCCCGAAAGAGACCACCGTCGCGAAAGGTGATAACGCCCCAAAGAGACCACCGTCGCGGAAGGTGATAACGTCCCGAAAGAGACCACCGTCGCGGAAGGTGATAACGTCCCGAAAGAGACCACCGTCGTGGAAGGTGATAACGTCACGAAAGAGACCACCGTCGTGGAAGGTGATAACGCCCGAAAGAGACCACCGTCGTGGAAGGTGATAACGTCCCGAAAGAGACCACCGTCATGGAAGGTGATAACGTCCCGAAAAAGACCACCGTCGCGAAAGGTGATAACGCCCCGAAAGACACCACCGTCGCGAAAGGTGATAACGTCCCGAAAGAGACCATCGTCTCGGATGGGGATAACGTATCGAAAGAGAATACCGTCCTGGAAAGGGATAATGTATCGAAAGAGACCACCGTCTCGGAAGGGGATAACGTCCCGAAAGAGAATACCGTCTCGGAAAGGGATAACGTACCGAAAGAAAGCTTTGTCTCGGAAAGGGATAACGTCCCGAAAGAGACCATCGTCTCGGAAGGGGATAACGTCCCGAAAGTGACCACCGTCTCGGATGGGGATAACGTCCCGAAAGTGACCACCGTCTCGGAAAGGGATAACGTACCAAAAGAGAATACCGTCTCGGAAGGTGATAACGCCCCGAATGAGAATACCGTCTCGGAAGGTGATAACGCCCCGAAAGAGACCACCGTCTCGGAAAGGGATAACGTACCAAAAGAGAATACCGTCTCGGAAGGTGATAACGCCCCGAAAGAGACCGTCGTCTCGGAAGGGGATAACGTATCGAAAGAGAATACCGTCTCGGAAGGTGATAACGCCCCGAAAGAGACCGTCGTCTCGGAAGGGGATAACGTATCGAAAGAGAATACCGTCTCGGAAGGTGATAACGCCCCGAAAGAGACCGTCGTCTCGGAAGGGGATAACGTATCGAAAGAGAATACCGTCTCGGAAGGTGATAACGCCCCGAAAGAGACCGTCGTCTCGGAAGGGGATAACGTATCGAAAGAGAATACCGTCTCGGAAGGTGATAACGCCCCGAAAGAGACCGTCGTCTCGGAAGGGGATAACGTATCGAAAGAGAATACCGTCTCGGAAGGTGATAACGCCCCGAAAGAGACCGTCGTCTCGGAAGGGGATAACGTACCAAACGAGAATACCGTCTCGGAAGGTGATAACGCCCCGAAAGAGACCGTCGTCTCGGAAGGGGATAACGTATCGAAAGAGAATACCGTCTCGGAAGGTGATAACGCCCCGAAAGAGACCGTCGTCTCGGAAGGGGATAACGTATCGAAAGAGAATACCGTCTCGGAAGGTGATAACGCCCCGAAAGAGACCGTCGTCTCGGAAGGGGATAACGTATCGAAAGAGAATACCGTCTTGGAAAGGGATTACGTACTGAAAGAGACCATCGTCTCGGAAGGGGATAACTTATCGAAAGAGAATACCGTCTCGGAAGGTGATAACGCCCCGAAAGAGACCACCGTCTCGGAAGGGGATAACGTATCGAAAGAAAATACCGTCTCGGAAGGTGATAACGCCCCGAAAGAGACCATCGTCTCGGAAGGGGATAACGTATCGAAAGAGAAGACCGTCTTGGAAAGGGTGAACGTACCGAAAGAGAGTTTTGTCTCGGAAGGGGATAACGCACCGAAAGTGACCACCGTCTCGGAAGGGGATAACGTCCCGAAAGTGACCACCGTCTCGGAAGGGGATAACGTCCCGAATGATAATACCGTCTCGGAAGGTGATAACGCTCCGAAAGTGACCACCGTCTCGGAAGGGGATAACGTCCCGAATGATAATACCGTCTCGGAAGGTGATAACGCTCCGAAAGAGACCACCGTCTCGGAAGGGGATAACGTCCCGAAAGAGACCACCTTCTCGGAAGGTAATAAGAACCATGGCCTGTGAGAGGATTAAAGTTGTTTTTTGGTTTTGGGGATAAGCTAAAAAGATTGTGCGTTATTTTTCCATAGGTTATTTTTGTATTGAAATCGTGAAATATAAATTAATAATTTTGACTTTACACATCTGGGAGTCGCTTTAGGGGAGGAAAATTGTGTGTACCAAAAGGTAGACCCTTTTAATCATTAGGTGTATCCCAATTGTTGTTGTTAATCGGTCAAAAGTACTAAAGGTACAGTCCGTACTGCACCAATGTCATCCCCCCCTCCACCACTAAAGGCCACTGTATGTCGAAACTGAAAACATCAGTTTTCTCACTTCCGATTGGATTCCTGAAAATCACAAATTTAATACTGTATCTCAAGTTCAGATTATGATTTGGCTGGACTATAATTACCCTACTTTTCTAACACCCTGTATACGTACAAGTGAGATAGTTTGTGCATTATTTATGGTTAGAGCTGTATATTACAATGAGTCAATATCACATAATGTAAGCTTATTAACAGCCAATCCTGTTTTATTATATCTAGTCATAGTATGACATTATCATGACCTTATCAGTTATTTAAGTGTATGTAAACAATTAACGAGATAACGTTAAAAGACTTATAGACTCGACGCTACGGTACGTTGCTATCGTAACACTCTGTATAAAGGAAGTCCCGGGTGGCACACGTAAGCTTCTAATATAAATAAAAAATTTAACATATTATCAAACTCATTTTTTGGGGCTTACAATATTGGGCTGTATATGAAAGGTAATTTAATTTGACCAATATAATTCTAGATTTGCTGATACTATTCTTTCAAGGTTATCAATCCATGTAATTTAACATATTGTATATTAATTTTCTTATTTTTCTGCAAGTTCAGAAAGGTCAACGTTCTAAAAGAGCCCATCGCCCCGGAAGGGGATGATGTCCCGAAAGGGACTATCGTCCAGGGACTATTCCCTGGACCCATGTCCCAGAAGGGGATGAAGCCCCGAAAAGGGACAACGTCTCGAAAGGGACCACCGTCCAGGAAAGAGCTGGATCATTGTCCCGGAAGGGGATAACGTCCCGAAAGGGACCATTGTCCAAAAAGAGCTAATATTCTGAAAAAGACCATCGCCCCGGAAGGGGATGATGTTCCGAAAGGGATCATCGTTTAGAAAAGAGCTAACATCCCGAAAAGGACCATCGTCCCCGAAAAGTTAGTGGATGAAGTCCTGAAAAGGGTCATCATCTAGAGAAGGGCTAACATTCCGAAAAGGACAGTCGCTACGGAAGGGGCAAACGTCCTGAGACTTGTCACCGCAGCAAAAGAGCGTTGGGCCCTCCAGGGCAAGATCCCCAATAATGGTGGTTCTAACCTTAATTTTAATGACGGGAAGATTAATTTTAATATTTTTGCCAATATTATTCCTGAACAGTTATGTTTTTTTATTTTTTATTTACTATTTTGTATTCGGGTAATTAATCTTCACATTTTATTAAAATTTTAACGAAATCGGTATATTCGATTTTGAGAAAATCACGTTTTTTTATAACCACCGCACTACTGATCCCGAGAACCTACGAACTGTTATTTTATGGGGTTCAATATGTCCTTAAAGCTAATTTAATTTTGAAAAAAAAAAAATCGTAATTTGTTTCTTTTATGGCTCCTACCCTCACATTTTGCATTATAAAAAATATATAAAAAAAGTCCCTAGAAATGTCAGAACATATCCAGATACCAAATTTGATTAAAATCAGTCCACACGTTTAGTGTGTACAAACGACAGTCAGGCATCATTCCAAAAATCATTCTTTTGGACATTTGTGAGAGTGTAAAAACTAACATTAAAATAAAATATATATATTTGAATGCCTACAATCAATATTGTTTGCATAAATGTTTGAATAATAAATATGTATTAGTTTAAACACTTATTAAAAAATATGTTTTTAGGCTTACTGAATCAACAACAAAACTAATAAAAATAGCAATAAAAAATACTAAAAAGAATATTTAGATAACATCAAAGTTGCGTCATAAAAATATCAATAAATAATATTAAATTACCTGCTAATTCAACTTTTTACTGTTACAAGATTTTCTATAAAATTACCAAACTAATACAATCAATTCATTTCAACACTGTCACTTGAATAAAAAGTTCTTCCATTTTACATTTTACAACAAAAATCTAATTTTATTATGTAGTTGTTTAAAAAAAAACAAACAAACAAACAAAAAACACAGTTAAAATCAGCCGGTTCCTGGCACTTCGGTTAACTTAATAGACACTGCGACATGATGACGTAACAATATCGATCAGCTGTGAAGTCACGTGGTATAACATGTGTTACCATTAACCGCATTGCTTGGGTTTCTTTTGAAGGGGATTCTTATCTTTTGGGTCAAATAAGTTCGTTTGATGAATAGTCTAACAATTTGTAGTTATTTATCGTACACACTGAATGGATTTTAATGAAATTGAATACTAAATATATTACACTAACTTTATCACACCCGTTTACAAAACTAGATAAAAACTAACCTAAAATATTCGTCACCAAAAATGTCAGTTTGGTAGAAATGAACTAAGGTTTATGATAAAATACGACCAAAAATAACTTCGTTTGTACAAGGTTTTTGTTTTAGCCTAAACTTATTTGAAATTTGCGCACAGGGTTGGGTCATCAATATTCACAATTCACTAAAATTTGAACAAAATCAGTACAGCCGATTTTGAGAAAATTACGTCTATTATAACTGCTCGATTTTTATTTTACCGAAAACTGAAAAACCAAAATTTTCGGAAAGATGGCAACCAATACGTTGTTTTTGTGTTTTTTTAGAGGCAAAATTTAATAAGAATAGTTTATTTGGTCATGTGATAAATGCAGTCATATTTTGAGTTATTGAAAAAAAATGTAAAAACACATATTTTCAAGATAAGTCTTGGCCATATACAGAAAATCACTCATTTGAGTGTAGGACATTGAACAATCGACAGACAAGATCACAAAAACTTGGTATTATTGACTCATCACATCACGTTCCCTAATCTAGGTAATTATCTGGAAAAGTAAAAACACCGAAAGAAATTTCTATCTATTCAATTAAAAGGGAAATTTTATGTTTGCAACAATCTTTGTTAAACTGTCACAAATTGTAATCTCGTTGCTAGGTAACCATCGTATATAAAATCAACAATTATCAGAAATAATGCAGTTTACATTTCCATAGTTTCAAGTGAATTTTCTAAACTGCACGTATTTATTCGGGTTAATTATTTACGATTAAAATTTAGCTAATTATATATTTGTGTCTGAAATTAACTAATTAAGAATACTATTTGCTAAAAAATGGATGAAATGAACAAATCGTCCAAGTTTTCACTTCAACTTTTGTCGATGCCTGGACTTTGTAAGAAGTTAAAACTAAATGAAGAAATTACCGAAAGAATTACAGGTTAGAAAATGTGGTAATAATATAGAATAACATGCAAAACACGATAGTTTTTATTTCTTTTAAAACTACGTCATTCTTCCGTGACGTCTTAAGGCAAAAACTCCGTTAGGGCAGCACTCCTAGCGGAAATTTTAACACTACGCCGCCTACACGCACAGTCCCTGCACAATCTGCTGAGGGCCAAGCTCCTAGCTCAACGCTGATTGGCTCCGTAGTTCACATCATGTCGAAGACACAATGAAATTTCACACCACAGGTAAAACGTATTAATACGACAAAGTCCAAACCAAAATCATCCAGTTCCCTCCGGAGACATATCTTCTATTAGATCTAAAAAACATCTTTTTGAACTCTAACGGCGTCGTAACGTCAGTTTATCTGTTTATATCTTATATTCCTCTAAAGCCCAAAGACGTTGATTGATTAAATCAAATTTGGTATGTGGGCTTATTTTGGTCGCATCACAGGATATATTTTCATTTTTTAGATAACTAAAAATTTGGGAGTAGCCGATTTTGATTAAATTTTGGTCAAATGTAGCCTCTAAAGACCCAAATAAAACGTATTGGTCGTCATCACTTCGTAAATATTAGCGATTTGGTAAAAAAAGTAAAAAATCTCTCATGAAATAGGCAATTTTTTAAAATCAGTTCTACCGATTTCGTTTAAATTTAGTGAAATGTGACGATTAACTTAATACAAATTAGATCAAAATCGTTAGGTCTCATTTTGAGAGAATCGTAAAATTTTGATGTTTTCTTATGGCAGCTAGCCCCACGTGTTACATCATCAAACGCGCGCACGCGTTTCCGCGCCGCACACGCGCGCACACACACACACACGTTTGAACAGTAGAGGACTCACTGCACATACGACAGAGAGAGACAGACAGACCACATTCCAAGGACTTTAAAACGGATATATCCACAATATACATGACAATATATGTTTTGACCCATCTCACGCTTTCTCTAATCTACTTGAGAGAGTAAATATACCCCCCCCACCCAATAATATTTTTCTAATTTAACTTGTTAGAAGAATACGGTAGTTGTGATCGGATTGACCCTTTAACTGGCATCGTGGCGTCGACCACAAACCGACCCTCTCTTCCCGGACAAGTAGGCTATACACGTTTTTTACAATTCAACATTTCGCCCATTTAGAATCGTCCTACCGCAATAAAAAAAAATAGTGTTGGAAAACTAATGTTCCGTTGATGCATAATCATGCAAAAAAAAAAAAATAGACTACCACAAAACGTTATAAATAATATTTAAAAAATTGCTAAAGTTTGCATATTTTTATGCGTAAAAATCAAAGATTTGAACTGCGCGGTTGTAAGTAGAAATGACGCCATTCTTTCTCAGATGTTCACAAATCTATTTTTCTGTCAAATATATCGTGTTCTGTTGATCATATCTTTCTCTTTCGATCTGTGCTTTCCAAATCTTTCTCTGTGTCATAGATCGCGAGATATATCTATTCTACAAACTACAAAGTAGTAACCAAACCGAACGAATCTCATTTTTCTTTAATTTCTTTTGGTGCAGTTTACTAAATAGGATAATATATTGGTTAGGCTACTTACATTCATATTTTGTAATACTGTATTGATCTTTACAGTATGTATTTGGAAGATGAAATTTAGATCTTTTAGTTGGTACCACTCATTAGAGTTTGTTTCTGACTTCAGTGTCTTGCAAGTTAGAAGTTAGTGAAGTTACCGTTTAATTCAGGCTTGTTTGTGTACTAAAATGACATATTGTGATTGGCATTGTGCATGACTTGGGATTATTTCTGTTATTGTGAACTTGTTTTATTAGGTATGTTATTTATTATAATTTGTGTATATAAATTATAATATCTGTATTATTGTTTGTAGAATTTATTGTTTCGAGTGAATGTTATTGTCAGACATCTAATACTGAGGCTGTCTAGAGATAGGTTTTATGTTATATCTGGTCTAACCTTTTTAGCAAATTTCCAAGTGTTTACATATAAAAATATTTTTTTCAAATAAATTTTTTATAAATTAATGATGTTTTTACCAAAATATATATAAATTTATATAGGCCTATCTATAAATTCTTTGAAAAAATGCTGATTTATGTAAATAAACCATTTGACATTTTGCCTTTGGTTTTTGTAAGAATTTTTGATTTCTGAGATACTTACTTTTATTTTACTTGGAGAAAACATAAATTTTGAAACGCCCTCGTTTGGCTGGTTTAAATGTTAAAAAAAAATAAAACATTTGTTTGGTTAAGTTTAACCTAAATGGAGCGATTTCTTTGAATACCTGTGTGGTTGTTAGGGACTTATGGTATGTGGTTCATCAATGTCCTGGTCCTTATTGGGTTGGATTATTGTTCTTGTGGTTGTTCTTAGCTCACAGCAGGGCAAAGAACATTTTAATCTCCTTTTTACAAAATGTATGAATATTCTTGTACAAATACAACCTTCATTATTTACACATGTAGCTGTTGGAGGAACTATTTTCCTACCATATCTTTTTTCTCAATAACATCTCAACGATTTCTATTAAAAGATCATGAAGAATATCAATACCAGCTATAAAGGTAAAGTCGTATTGAGACTGTGGTAGCACATGTTCTTCACCACTTTGTCTTTATCCACTCAACTTAAAGCAATTCACCCAACAATAATAAAACAAGTTCTATCCTTTTATTTACAACTAGGTAAAAATGCCTTCTTAAGTTGACTAATTTGGAAGCGTTAAGGAAAAAAAAATTGCCCTAGAGCAACAGATGTAGATCCCCTTCCAAGTTTTGTTTTCATTTTTGCATTTCATATTAAACTTTTTTGTAATATGGTTGTTGTTGCTAAAAACCATTTTAAAAAACCCACAAAAGTGCACTTACGACCATGGGTTAGGTCACACAGTCAGTTTCTATACTGTGTGTTAAATAAGTCCCACAGCTTAATATTTTTTTTAACAATTATAGACAGAGATACAAAGCTTTGCACAATGTTAATGAACACGAAAACCTATTTTAGTACGTATGCCTATTCAGTGAACCACTACTTTTTCAGGGGGATGCCATTTTAACATTTCCAATTCAATTTTCTGAATTTCAATAGGTTATTTGGGATATATATAACAAATTTCATGTTTCTATCTTAATATTTATGGTCCATAGGCTATTGAGCTTACATACTGACGCCAACGGCAATGACAGACGGCATGTTGAAAATAACTTTTTGGTTTCCAGAGGCCATGAAACGTGAATCTAAGTAAAAAAATGGAGGTCGAATGTAATGAATTTACTTCGTTTAAGTGAAATGACAAAGTTCAAAGAAAATTTTGTTTTTGATATCGGGAGGAAAAAATAATTTAACTCTTTATTCTGGATATGTCTTCAAGGTCACTTGAACTTCAATAATTTTTTTTTTCCAAAATAGGAAACTGATGTTTTTGCACATTTTTATTTGACGCTAAAATTTAGAAATTTTTATAGAAAATATTATTTATATGGTTTAAATTTTTTAAGTTCCATAATACAAAATTTAGAGATCTGACCGTCAAGGATTTTTACTTTTGAACAACATCAATTTTACAACAAAATTGTAAGTGATGAAAAAGTTTTATTTTACAGCGTGGGCAATTTCTCTTAGACAGACTTTTAAAATGTTACCTCCCTCTCCCCTTAACTTTAACCCTTTATCCCATATTTAAAGGATGAAGTGGCTTTTGTGTTGGCTTTTGTTCAAATTATTCTTACTTCTCTTAGACAAACTTTTAAAATGACACCCTCTCCCACTTAAGCCTTTCTCCCATAATAAAGGATGAAGTGGATGGCTTTTGTCCAAGTATTTCTATTTGATCTATTATAACTGTTGCAAAAAATAGATTTGTGTTTTGGTGTGTTGGAATAAAGATGCACAATACCAGGACAGAACTGATACATACAGATGTCTGCAGTCTTACAACTTTCTTATCGAAATGTAAAAATAAACTGATGGAAGAAATTCGTTTATGAACATCCAAACTGTCATTTGTAGAACAAATTTGAAATTGTTAATATTACCGGTACCTAATGTTATTTATATATGAACAGATGGGAAAACACTACTTTAAGCCGAAGTAGTTGAAAACAGTCAATCGTCGTAATGATTTTCCGTTATCTACAAATTTTCTCCAAAACTTTACCGTTGCATACATATGTGTCTAAAATTAAAAGTTGACAGAAGTAAGATCATAAGTAGTTAAAAGGGATTTTCCTACACTGTGACATAGAGCGTCCTTGTGACAGTGTACATGGTAAATAAATAATTGTTTTCTATGTTTAGATAGCAAAGATTTGGGGTACAACCCAAGTGTACTTGTGGGTAACTGGGCCGAAGAACAAACTCCTTACTTCCATCAAACTCACAGACATCTACCTTTATATAACACAGACTATACCGAACCATCACGACAGTATGATGTTAAATCTATTTGGGACATGAGGATCAGATCTCAGGTAAGTCTCATTAATAGTGACTACGAGCTTGACAATCCCTAGTAAACCTAGCTTGATCTACAACTTTTTTTATGAAGTCTTGAGTTAGATTCCTCTCTTTCATCTATATTGTCAGGTGTTTGACCGACTCTTGTTATTTTCCTACCTTGACGCTATTAGAGTATTCGAGGGCTAGAGGTCTTTACTTTATGTGTCTTCTTTCTTTTTATAAGGTGATGATGACCGCGAGTTGGTAATGTTACAACATTTATAATTGAGAATAATCATTGAATAAATTACACTTCATTCATTCATCAATTAAGTAATATAGGTTTTGTATTCATATCCATATAGCAACATTTCATTTTAAATATTTCAAAATAGTATTACATACCCCATCTATAATAATTAAACATTCAAAAGTGTGAATACTATAACACTGCACTTCTATGCAAAGAAGAAGGAAGAAGAAAAACTCCTATTTCTGACTCAACAATCAAGTGCTACAAAGAGTTACCGAATAGCTTTTAGACAACAAAAAATACTAGCTTAAATCAGTCCTGAAAAAACAAAACAGAATTGTTAATTGTGAATTATTAGTCAAGAGAGTATTTAGAAGAAATATATATATAAGATAATGCAGATGAAGTCAATTCAGCATTGCTAAGAAGTAGGCATATATATTATTTATTTACAATATTGTAAAACAAGATTTGGTAAAAGTCCCTTACCCATTTATTATTTCCTAACAGAAACAGAAAACTTAAAAAAAAGCTGCAATGTAGAATGTGAAACATCAATAAGTTCTTCCATCTTTGTTTTCATCATTGTATCAAGTTATCAAAAGAACTCATAAAGACCAAATACTTGTAGTTTAATTGTAAATCATATAAACAATCTTGTCCTCAACCTAATTTGATCATTTCTATAATTGTTAGTGTTTAATTTATTGTTTGTTTGTCAATAAATAATCCATCCATTATAAAATCCATTTTATATTATAGGATTGACCTTAATTATACGTTACTTTCCAAATTCCAGTTAGCCGAAGTATATTATTAAAACACCATTCCGCCAGTAGGCGGAACATTAAAGTAGAGCCACCAAAATTGAAATATATATATATATATATATATATTAAAAAGTTTTAAACAATAGAACAGAATAATTACTAAAGTATTTTGTGTATTATTTTACTTGTAAACTAAGTGTAACCTAATATACATCATTGCAGGGTCTTCCTCTCTTGATGCTGAGAGAACATGGCCGATCTGGAGAGTTCAGAGACAATATGGCGACAGTCTATGATCTGGCTTACCGTTGTAGGGCGAGGGATTACTTGGAAGCCAATTATGTGAGTATGCAAATGACTTCAACAAATACACTTTTACTTTTCCACGTAGGTATATGTAATATTTGTGGTGGGTCAAAAAATCTATGTAGGGTTTTTTTTGCAGGTATAAGTTCCACTGAGCTATCTAGATGTCCCCATGTCTTATGTGCAGTGCTCTCAGACCAGATATCTGGAGCAATTTTAACCAAACATGGTACGTGGGCATATTTTGCTCATTTTACAGGATTTGTAAGCTTGGGACATCTCCAACCAATAAAATACAAATTAGTAATAAATTAAGTTATTAAGGAATTAGATTCATATGTTAATAATTAAGAAGTTCACATAAAAATTGAAATGAATAATAATAGATATAAAAAACTTTGAACAAAAAACATTTAAAACAAATAATTAAAAATCAATAAATTTAAATTAAGCGCTATAATGAATGTAATGTAGCACCCTCTATGCTGCAATTGACAAAGGTGTGTGTTTTCACAACTCAAAACTACTGTTACCACTAGAAACGGAAAAGTACAAAATTCTAGGAATTGACCAATGCAAGCTAGGCAAAGCAGTCGAGCGTTCCGTTTTACAACCGAGAGAGGTTACTTCCAGCTTAGCGTTCCTTAGAGGTAGGACGCATCTTCAGATCGCTCTGAACAAAAATCGACATGGAGCGTTTAAAGAAAATTATAATTAAAAGCTTTTAAGCAATTATGTTTTTTGTAAGAGTAGTGATGTGATTATTAATATCTTTTGGACATGAAATGTGAGTAAAAGACATTGTAACTTTGATGTATTTGTAATAGCACTTTGGACTGAATTTTATTCTTAGCATGTAAACTTGTAAATCTTTTGATAATGTATTTTTTAGAGTACATAAGTTAAAAATTGTCAAAATTCTGAATCAACATAATTAGTCATAATTGTTCTGGAATTAAAAGAAAGATGTTAAATTTTAAATATGAGTGAGTAAAGTTCTCATTGAGTATATCCTACCATTCACGTGTCACGGCAGTCTGCCTGGTGAGTACAGATTGGAGCCTGAACTCTAAATTCTTTTATTTAAAACTTGGTATCTGATATAAAAAACTATTAAATTCATTAATCACAATTGAAACCAACTTACAGATTATTGGCTCTCATTTTTTTTAATGAATCGTAATTTGGACGTAACTGTCATAAGAAAAAATACGAACTAACGATTTTGATAGAATTTTGCTCAAGTGTAACGCCTAAGGAATAAACAAAATGTATTGAGCACCCTCTGTCAAAAATTCCAGATTGTGAGTTAACAGATAGAATAAAACTCAAACACAAGATCTCACAAAAATTATGTATTGTTACTCTTTTAGTTAGTTATAGTTTAGTTATTGTTGTAGCTCATATATCACTGAGGATGGTGACTTTGTTATTGAAACAAGTTTGATTAAGTAAACATAATTTTTGTGAGATATTGTGTTCAAGTTTTATTCCATCTAATATTATCTCACAAGTCAAGCTCGGCAAGTTATCGGTAAAATCTTAAACATTGCCCATATCTGTTGGAAAATATGTAGTATATCAAAATATGCTCTACCGATTTCGTTCAATTTTAGTAAAATGTGTAAGATTAGGTACTCAAACCTGTGACTAAAATCACAAGTACAAAAAAAACTACTGTTTAGGTATAATTGTTAAAAACAAAAAGGAAGAGACCTTCTCAATTAAGAGCTTTATTTAAATCAAATTAAAATTACGTTGATGTGTTTAAAACACACGAAGCCAGTTTAAACATATTTAAATTTACAAATTCATGGGTCATTTTCAATTTTGATTGACAATTAGACATTTTTGGTGATAATTAGTTTTGGATATAATCTTGTTGAGCACTGTAGTGATATTCACAATAATGACTCGAATTTGCCCCTAACCACAATCACTAGAAACTTTAAAATAAAACACAATTATCTGATTAATTGTTCTTTATTTATTATTTCCACTAAATGCCCTGATGTAAATTTCGATAACATGATTATCATCATTACTAAGACTGGCGAGAGTGTTTTAAAGACGTCTCCTGCACTGCGATCTAATTAGATCTTTTGTGCCCCCCTCTTGTTGGACTCAGGAGAGATCTATGTCTTTGACAAAATTGATCAAACCCCTGGTTGGGTGGTTTAGTAATTCTTCTTCCAAGATGAAGATAAATTCTAGAAATTTATGTCTTTTTAGGCATAAGACCGGGCACTCCATGATGATGTGTTCCTTGCATTCCACCTCTTAACCACAGTACCTGCAAGTGTCATCATCCACCAGGCCCATCTTACTGAAATTCCGATGATGATAACCATGTTATCGAAATGTACATCAGGGTATTTAGTAGAAATAATAAATAAAGAACAATTAATCAGATAATTGTCTTTTATTTTAAAGTTTCTAGTGATTGTGGTTAGGGGCAAATTCGAATTAGTTTATGTTAGTTTTTATTGGGTTTTGGGGATGCCAAAGTTTATGCAATGTTTTTTCCCCTTTATTTAAGCTAAAAAGTTTAAAGTATTAGCTTTATAATGGTAATAGAAGCATTATTATTTGAAGAATATTAGGGGCTATACTATTGTTTAAAAAAAGCAATTATCTGACAATTTTTTTGATAAATATGAGTACAAATCATAATGATATGGGTGTGGCATTCCCAAAGGGTCCTAGATGGATGTACATAATTTTTTATGTTTATCCCTCTTTTTATTAACAGATTTATTTTGACCAACTCTCCTGACACTGGTGCAATTAGAGTATTCGAGAGCTATGGGTCTTTATTTAATTTAATTATATCCTTTTATAGGGCGATGATGACCGAGAGATATTTCACCTTTACACAATTGGAAAAAATGGACAATAAATTGTCGGATGGCTGTTTAAGAGTTATCTCATGGGAAAATAAGGTTTATCAAATGTTGCTACTTCAATGTCATTTTAAATCTTACGTTTTAATTCTCTTACAGACAAATATCACAGGATACGGATTAAAAGAAATGAAGAAAGACATATGGGAAAGACAAATTGCAAGTAGAAGAAGGATATATGTAACGGAAACCAAGGACAGTTTCGTTCCTTATGACGAGGACATTTATTTAGTCCAAAAGAAATCTGTAGTACCAAGGTAAGTTAGCTATACACAGGGAATTTTAGGCGATTTTTAGGAAACAATAATTGATATTTCCACAATTACATTTTTACCTACCTACATAGTATAGAATAAGTTATACGTGTCAAAAAATCAAAGTCAAGAGTTTTGAGATTCCCTGAGATGTCTGTCGTATTGTACAGTGCTTTACAGCTGAAATGCTGCCAATCGACTTTAATAATCAAGATGTCATTTTAATAACTTTATATTTGGGAATAACTATCATAAAAAATACAAAATTACGATTTATTCAAAAATGGGTTATAACAATGTTGTTAAATTTTTTGCTCAAGTGTAGCCTCTAAAGACCCAAACAAATATTTTTGGTTGCATTTATTTAAAAATGTTGGTTCGTGAATTTAAAAATCGGTCATGGTATAAAATACTTAATTTATTAAAATTGGGAAAAAACTTTTTTGTTCTATTTTTGCTCTAGTTTAAGCCTCCAAAGTCCCATCAAAAAATTGAATTGGTCGCATCTCTTTAAAAATGTCGTTTCACTAGTTAAAAAATCGGCCATGTTATAAAATATTGAATTTTTCAAATTCGACCAAAATATAGGTTGCCATGTCTTTAAAAATGTTGTTTCATGAGTAAAACTAAAAAAATCAGATGAGCAGATTCCATTCAAAATGTGAAGACTAAAAAATGTCAAACTCGGGAGAAGCAGACATGCATCATTCAAATAAACAATTGTTTAACCCATTACATAACTTTTTATATTACATTCAAATATATAAGACTTACCGTCGTCAATATTATGTTTGCGTCGTTCAAACGACGGCCGTTTCAGCTATTCAGCCATTATCAAGTTGTAAAGATGTAATCTGGTTTCCCTTCGTCAATTACAAACACTTATACACATCACACAAGAGCAAGATTACACACGAAACACTTACACATACATACGATTAAAATTGATTCATGAATCATTGTCTACGTCCTTACTGTACAAAGTCTCGAATGTTACTGGTATCACAGATTGACATTGGGAGGGGTTGAGTTACGTTATCTACTTGAGTTAATACAGTGTCGTACAGTGCATTGGAATTAAAGTTTAGTTTTTCGTTTAACATCAAGTCACTGTCAATTTTGAAATATCTGTATATTTCATACTGTTCCAATGCGTTCATGAAATTTCCTTTCTTACATAGATGTAATATTTTAAGGGTGTTTTCTATTGATGAATAACTATGATCCTGCTGGATGATGTGTTCAGTAAATTTAGACAAGGTTCTTGTATGGTCCATATATTGTTTGGCTGTAGGGATATGTTCTTTAAACCTTTTGTAAAACGATTTTCCAGTTTGCCCTATGTAAGTCTTTGGGCAATCCTTACACGACAACTGGTACACTCCAGTGCCATCGTATTTATCATTTAAATTATTCCTTCTATTTACACGATATTGTAAATTATTTGTGGTTTTATAAGCTACTTTGTAACCTTGTTTATGGAGCACATTTCCGAGTATATGTTCAAGACTCTTGTAATAATTAAAAACTAAATATTTGTTATCCTTTTTTTGCTGTGTTAATTGATTGGTTCTGCTTTTTCTGATTTGTTTGTTTAACAATTTATTTACGATTGAAACGTCATAACCATTTTGGACAGTAATAAATTCATATATTATATTACATATATGTAAGAAAGAAAAAGCGCTTATCATATCACTTATCAACAGTGTACTGTTTATTTATTTTTATTTTTTATTTTTTTTACAGGAAGATTGCACCTCTTACATAAAAACCTTGGAGGAAAAGAATACAATTTCAAATGGACAGTAAATTCAATTTTGTATTAATTATGAATTGTAATGTGTTTAAGATCCAACTTGTTTCATGAAAAATTCATTTTAAAATGAAAAATAATTATCTGTCTCTGTATTATACCTAATAAAAAACAACAGACATTGTTGCTGTAAAACCGTGTGATTTTTGTAAAACAGTTATGAAAGTTCATTACCATAGAGATAAAACAACAGAACTGTTGCAACATCTATAGTAAATATTTTTCTTTTGTTTTCTTTTTGTTTAAAGGCAAACAGTCTCTGGGTCATCATGACTTTTTATAAAAAAAAGAAGAAAGAAGACAAATTAAAACACCCAGCCCTCAAATACTCCAACAGTGTCAGGATCAGAAGAGAACAAGAGCTACATGATAGGTAAGATGAAATAGAGGGATCTAACCCAAGACTACAATTAATATGTAGATCTAGCTCACTACAACCAACTCCTGAGGAGTCTATAGTAAACCGTACAATCATTGTACAAACATTACCAACGTGGTAAAATATCTCTTGGTCATCATCGCCCTATAAAAGGATATATTCAAATAAAATAGTGCACAAACTTTCTCAATAACGCACACAGAATCGGATGTACCCACATCTTAACTGTCAACCCTTCTAATTGTCAATATTTCATTGTTAAAAATGTTTCAGGTATTTTGATATTTGTTAGGGCGGAACGCTGTTGCGGTTGTATAAAACTTTCACTGATTTCATTAGTCGCGACAAATTGGCCTTGGAAGCCTTATAACAGAGTCCTGTAACGAAGTGCACTCGTAAATGTGACATTCTTTTGAGGAAACAAGTTATGTAACAAGACTTTTTTTGTTGTACACTTTCCTGTTTGAAGGGAAGTTTGTCAATGCACCTTTTTGGAACCAAAATACAGATAATCTAAAATTTGTACAACTGTGTTGAACATTTACCACACATACATAAGTAGCCTATAGAGAAAGTTATGAGATCGATTAAAAAATCAAGTTCGATTTTGTTTGCAGATTTACACATTTTGAGGTTCTCCGAGTCCTTCTGTCTGACGTGCGCTACAGCCCAAATGCATAGATAGATTTGAATCAAATTTGGTTCACGCATTTGTACTGTTTAGAAGTCTGTCGCACGCTATTCCTTAAACCAATATTTTAGATTCAGAGTACCTCAAAACTCTCCATATATGTCACAAAGTAAAAACATAATTTCAAAAATTTTAAAAAGCAATAATAACACTAGTAGTCAGAAATTTAGGTTTTACCTACTTGTTGCATATGATTGAATCGATCATAGAATTTCAAAGTAGCAATGTTTAAGCTGATTTGGCGATACCAAAGTCGCTCTTGACAAACTAGTGGATACCCACAACAACAACATAAAAAAAACTGTGTACTGAGCCACATAGAAAACTTTTTTTGTACTTTTGTATTATTGTTATGTTGATGTAGAAAAAATATAGACAGGTCTATAAGCTCAGATCAGCTGATAAAATATTGTAACACACAATGTGAAGGAAATTACTATGGTTTTATTACTTTAATTCAAATGAACATTTTTATGGTATTATGGGCTAATGTCCCCCATAGGTACACCGTTCAGAAAGAGGGACCTTCGCCCCAAAAGGGAATAACGTCCCGGAAAGAGTTTCCTTCCGGAGCGAAGTATCATTAATCTCCTGAACGATGGACCTTCTGGGATGTTAGCTCCTTTGGTAACGATGGTTCCTCTGTAACATTAGCCCTTTAGGAACCGTTGGTCTTTTCAGGAATGGTAGCCCCTTTCAAGGCACCTTTCAGCAATAATAAGATCAAGTAATCAAAATGTTTGTAAATGTTTACCCCTTTCTGAACATTGTCTTTCTCTTGATGTGCTGCCCCTTTCTAGGCGATTGTATCTTCAGGAATTTTTCTGGATTGTTAACCTGTACGGGTTGTTAGGCTGGGGGGGGGGCTTGTAGTACATTCTGGAATTATTAAATCAAGAGTTTTTTAATCAATATACAAATTTCATTTCATTTATTTATTCCATCTTGTAGACAAAACATACATTTTGTATATGATACGTCAATAAACATATTTAAATCAATTGAAACATCATAAAGCAAACACAAATATACATTCAAGCAAAGAACATTCAAACTCTTATACAATACAGTGCACTCACACAATGCGATGAAACAAAGTCGTAGAGATAATATAAATTACATTCTAAAAATTAATAAACAATAATTCATAATTTTAACATTTTGAAGCCTAACTCTGTAACACGCTGCTTTCCTAATAAATGTACCTAGGAACTTTGAGCAAATTATATGTGACAACTATCCAATCCTAAATATTACATCAGTAAAGTTGAACTTGTGTCTTAGCTAGGTTTGTAAACATGTGTCTTCCTAGCATCGAACTGTGTCTGCTGTAATATTAACTGCACCTATCGGAATTTAATTTCGTATTAACTTTGCTTATTACTAAAGATATCTTATCCGCAATTTATAATTTCGTTATGGATGTTTCTTTAGGGATGCTAATGTCCATGTTTGATAAGTTTGTGATTCTAGAAATACTACAGCAAAAACACCCAATATCTTATTGGAAATAGTTTTCATTGGTTCAATATAAACTGCACGATTTTTAAGTTCCTTCTCATTATTTGAATTTTTTTAAGTCGAATTCTTCAAACCTAACACCATTTCGCAATGCGGCGGTACAATCTTGTTCATGCTAGAGTAAAAAGTTTATATTTCCGTAAATCATGGTCTTTGTTTGATTTTGAATTTGAATACAATAATTTCATATATTTTATATGACTTTTTACCCTTTCAAAATTACCGATTAGGATGGGTTTTTGGGTGTCCGGTTTCCACAGTTTTATAATCTTTTTATTTTTTGTTTATTTTGTATTAATAATTTCCATTTCAGTGTTTAAATCAATAATTTTGTTATGTTTACCTATTTTATCTACTTGCCACTATATTCCGAGTTCATTTGGTCTTGTCGAGTATATCAAATTACTCTTCAAATGTGTGTTCTCCTTCAGCCTCCGATAAACTGTTTTATGAAATCCTGCCATTTTGATTGCCGTACTTCCTATAACTACAATGTTATCTTTCATATTAATTATTGCTCCCTGGGGCAGAGTCCCTGGTGTGCAATCAACCTTCCTAACACGTCTTCCAGTTTATTTTTCCGATTGCCCCGATCTCTTTAACCCATTCAGGTAGTAGTTATTCAGGGCCATGCAGGACTAGCTGCAGCAATTAATTTTGTCGAAATTGCATGCGTTTCGTTTGAGCCTTATAAAAACACAATGGTTAAAGATAAATCAATGAAATTTTCACAGTTTTTTTACTAAATTAGTATTCTTTGAATGTATATAGAATACTTTCTTTTAAACAGTTACCATTTTATTTTAATTTGTTGTTAATTTAACATTTTTAGTTTTAAAAATTTGTAAAATTGAAAGTAATCGACTATAAATTATATTTAGTGGCATCTCACTTTACTTTTTCTCTCTTTTTTTTAAGTTTAGAATATTTTTTACACAAATTAAAAAAAGTAGGATCATATCTTTACTTAACCAAGAGATATAGCAGATAATGTTAGTGACTTACCGATTCATTTTTTTTAGCGTTTTTCCCAAATGACAATCTTTTATTTCCATAGTAACAATTTAGTATATTTACTTTATTACACTAAACACTAAACATTTTTCACATTATTACACTATTTACAAAATGCACATTTCATTCTTAGTAATTTACTAAAGTGTGAAAATACTTAAAACAATTTTCAAGATGTAGTGGAACTTATCAACATTAGGCCTGAGCATAAAATCAATTTTGAGGTTATTTTCAGTAGGGCTATAAACTAAATTTGACTCCTCATCTAATCTGGGCTCTAAAACAAAAGGTTTATCAAATTTACCTACCGGTACTTCATTATCTGGATTAGGAATATCGTTCGAGAACTATTTTCGGAAGAAAACATCAAAAAACTGCCTTCCTGTCCTTCAAGGTTCATTTCTGAGTTATTTACAAGTAAGTTATTAAATTTTTTATGTGAATTGGGGTATTATAATGTCTTCTACACTTTCATCATTATCACTTATATCGGAATCACTTTCATAGTCACTAAATAAATAGTTATCTACTTCTGAATCACGCAATAATTCACGCTCCATTATCACTTGAAACAGAAACAAAACAATGTTGAACGAAGGAGTATTCGAGGTTAGCAGATGACATTCAACATATGTTTTGCTTTGAAATCAGGCTGGCAAACCACGAAAACTTAATATTTTGTTTCTAAAAGACTAGCTGAAGCAATACAAGCAATATCTATTGGATTTATACGGAACTACGACGACAGTAATACAATAAACATAGAACACAAGACCATCTCGTGGTTCAGCGTTTGGTCCAAAAATGCGACCACGAGTGTAGTCAATGGGTTAATCTTGACAATAATGCCCGTCGACGATTGGAAGAAAAACATAGTGAAATTGATGGTACAACAAAACATATTATGTAACAAATTGACGTCATTTACAGGGACCTTAGAAGGAAATGAATACTTTGTAGGTACAATGTAATTATGAATTGGGATACGTGATTCTAGATTATAGATCAAAAGTGTTCGAAATTTCACAACTATCAATATTATGAGTTGGTAACTCTGCCTGTATTTTAAAACAGCTGGTTTTTCATTGTTTGAAGGAATATTTATTTTACCAGTGTGTTGAAAATGTCAAGTTCACTTGAAAGTTGCACTTTGGAAGAGCAACGAGCAGTAATAAGAGATTTGATTTCTGGTGGAACAAAACCATCTGAAATTTACACAAGAATAAAAAACAATATGGGAGATGTATGAACTGTGCAAAATTTTATAAGTAGGTGGATCGGTATAAAATTGGTTGAACAAATGTGTGTGATTTGCAGCGTTCAAGACGACCGATTGAGATGTCAACTGGAAAACCGAATCGAAACCCTTATTCAAAAAAATTGACGTGTTACAGTGGTTCAAATAGCTGAAACGTGTAATGCAAGTATTGGTACTGTACACTCTATCATCCATAACAAGGTGAAATGCCGTAAAACTTGCTCACGTTATGTTCCAAGACATTTGACATAAAGGCTTCTCATCTGTCAGGATGTGGAGTTCTGATGTGTGGCAAATCATTTTGAAGGGGTTAAAAAACACAAATTTTAGTAACTTCGAAAAGTCTCTATGATATCTCTAACCGGAATTGTTGGGGCTAAAGTCAAATTTTGAATTTTTTCTTAAAATTCCCTTTAAAATGATATGTCACATAATGGGTAAAAAAAATTGACGCATTAAAAAATTTGCTAAATTAGGAAAAAGACATAAAATGTGTGTTTATTTAGTTAAATAAGTCCGCTGTTAAAAAAAATAATTCTTTATTTTGGTTTATTTATATCCATCACAAATAGATAACTTTCAACATTTATTTGACTTCTAGCCGCCATAATTCTGGTTAGAGATATTGTAGAGACTTTTTTCTTTTTTTATGCCCTTCAAAATGATGTCACATAATAGGGTTGTTATTTGAAAAAATTAAGGTTCCCTTTTAAACCGTCTTAGAAAACATTTACCCCATGAAAAATGAAAGGGCGTACCCTATGAAGTTCAGTGAAGGTAGGAAGTTTTCATTTCTACTTGTTCAAAAATTACCTAGAAGTAGCAAGACTGTTTTTCCACTCTGTATAAACGATGTTTGTCATTTCTAAGGTTAATTAATAATATAACATTTTGTTGTAATCATGTTTTGTTCCAGCAGAATAAAGTACACCAGTTGTTTACCATTGATTCTACTGTCTAGATCCATTGATCACTCAGGGACTTGGTGACTACATCAAATCAGTTAAGGCGGAACTAAATCAACCTAGACACCCGGTCACTAAGGTAATTACAAAACAATTAATCCTAACCAAATACAAAATACATTTTTGAGTGTTATTATTGAGTTACGAAGTTTATGAAAAATAGTTTGACATTTTTTATTTTTTCACATTTATATAGAATAAACAAACTTATGTGATAGGTCAAAAAATTAATAATTTTTGGAATGATTTCTGTGCGTTGCCTGTAAAGCACTCAATAGCACAAATGTGTGGACCGATTTTAATAATATTTGGTCCATATCTCTTGATTTTTTTTTTTTTTTTCATTCTTTGATAACTCAAAATTTAGGGGTAGGCTACTTGCTGTAAGACAAAATCACAAAATTATGATTTTTTTTAAACCAGCCATATTGATTTTGAAAAAAAATTTGCTAAAATGTGATAATTTAAATTTGAGTTAATCTTATAATATATACAGTGGAACCTTGATAACTCGAATGTCAATGAAATTAGTAACACTTCAAGTCATTAAATAATTCGAGATAGCAAGGTTTGAGTTACCAAGGGGCAGAAATCACTGACTTTGAGTTATAAAGCCCCCCAAGTTGACTGACCTTTATTAACTTCGGCAGTGTGTTCTGATTACACTTTTATTCCTGTAATAAGAAATAAGTGAAAGAAAACGCCACAGTACAACTATTTTGTTTTAATATTCAGTTCTTAATTTTATTTTAATCACAATATAATGACAGTTCATAACTGTACATAGTTAACATGGTTTTATGTAAATGCCTAACTAATTTACTAGACCCCAAACCACTTCACTATCATTTTAATAAAAAGTTAAACTTTAATAAAATACAGAATATTAGTCACATACATACACACGAGGTGAACAACAATAGAGCTGTACTGAGACCAAATGTTTCAGGAGGGAGGGAAATGCATGTCCTAACGTGAAAATTTTGTCTTCTCGCACAGTACAGCTGTCCTAAACTTTGACTTATAAAGGACCGCTGGTCTAAACTTCCAGTTATAGATTTTATTAACATTTCAATTTGTAGAGGTTTTATGGTATAACAGTTACCATCGAGTTATAGAGAGGTTTACCAACACGTCCAGAAAAAGAAAATATTGGTTTTAATGAGTCTTTTATAAAAATTCGACTTATAGACGAAATATTACCATTATGAATTATGGGAAGTTAAGGAGAATGGCAAAATTTCGTGATATCAAGGTCCTACCCTATATCGGATGTCCCACAAAGAGGTAGTTATTTTTTAATTATTATGCCGTATATGTGGAACACTCTACAAACTTAACAACTTACAGTTATGTTATATAGATATGTGAAAAAAAGTACTCTTGTTTCATTTTTTATGGTCAATCAAAACAAAATTGTGGAATAACAAAGAACATTAATCTTCTGAATAGAACAACTTCCTCCCACAATGCAATGCAATTAAAATGTCCATTCCCATCTGTTGAATCTCGATCAGCTGTTGTTTTGTTAACACGCAACAATGAAACAATTTGTTAGTTGTGTTCCATCAGTTTATGTGTGATATCTAACATTGAAACAATGAATTTTTCAATAGAACCAACATTGGGTTGTTGTTCTTGGGTTATTGCTTTTGAAAATAAATATGAAACCATGAGGTGTTTTCAAAGAACCTACTCAAATTCACCTACTCCTCTATATTCATAAATAGAAAACAATGCTACTAGAAACTGGATCAGTTTCAAAGAAATACCATAGATATTCTTAGTTTTAGATCGTGATCTTCCCAACTCAAATATAGGTTGTAGCGCCAACTTCACAAACTAGCCTCCAAGATCCCCAGAATTGACTGTTTACGATTTTTCCTACGGGGCTTTTTGAAAGAAAAAGTTTAATTTCCCCCTATATCAACAGATGATGAATTAATTGAGGCTAAATTGAAGAGGATTTACAGTTGATACCTCAGTCCTTATAGCCGTTTTTTGTTTCTTTGCTATCAGTGCATAGCTATTGACGGATATTAGTTTGAATAAAGGTCAGGTTAGGATCATAAATTATTTATTACTGTTATTTTGCTTTACTTTTCTTTATTGTTTTACACATTTTCATATTATTCTGCAAATCAACAATTTGTTATAGTTATGCAAATAAAATCATTTTGGTGAAAACGTACCATTATTTTGTTATTCCGCCATCTTGAAACATGACGGTACTTTTTTTACATATCAGTAACATAACTGTAAAATGTCAAGTTTTTAGAATATCTGAGACTGTTTTCATGGTTGAGTTTAATTTTGTTTACTGACAACTACTGAACTGTAGCATGTTTGGCGCCAAATCTTTTTGGTTAATTTTTTGATTTTGAATGGTTGTGAGAGAAAGCAATTGGAATGTACAGAGTGTTCATAAAATGTTTTCCCACTTCAGGAGGTGATAAGGGACATCAAAAGAAATATATAAATATATACACAAATGTTCTAAAATGCTTCCACTTCTATTTGTATTTTTTCAATAACAAGACATAACTTCAGAATTAATATAAATATTGATATCAAGTTTTGCAGAACTTTTTATACTATTAATTTATAATTTTTCAAAAAATCTTATAATTTTTTACAAAACAGTTTTAAAATGGCGACCATAATATTTTATTAATATCGTTAATACCATTAAATTTTTGAAAATCGATAAACTGCCATAGTTTTGTTGCAAAACATATTGACTAAATAAACGTAATTTTTATTTTTAACTCAGACGACCTCAAAATGGACATATCTGAACATAAATTCTTTTGCCCATGTTTCTCTATACCATGTTGTAATAATTTGAGAGTAGACTATATCAATTATGAATTTAAGCTAGGTTATCAAAGCTCGGAATGCTTAATTTTAAATGAGAAAGTATAAAAGAGGGGGAGAGTAGTAAAATAAAATTATAATGACTAGATAATCACTGAAATAACAAAACTAATAAATAATATCAAATGAAATAAACAAGTAAGATAATAACAACTTGAAAACTAGGGTTATTCAGTATATAAACATTCATTTAAAGCATAAGTATATACTTTCCTAATGTGCCTGGGGGTTTTGGACATGTTTAACATTGCTCGACAGCTTGTTACTAAAGAATGCACCAACTTGGGAAGGAAAGTTACTGAATAAGCATAATCTATGCTGTTTAACACAATAATTTTCAACTTGTTTGGTGCTAAAATTAAAAATGCTCCTAACAGAATTTGGTAAGCTGATGTGAGCTTGCTCTGCCAAAAACGTATGCACAAATTTTGTTCAGTAGCCAGCCACTTCGGTCCTTGGTCAGGAAGTGTTCTCGATGGGGGAGGTGTTGGACCGTCCTTCTCCAGTTACGAGTCTGGACTGATGCCCATCCAGTCTGGCTAAAGAGGACTCCTATAGCCAAAACGGAAGGTGTGCTGTCAACCATTTCCATAGTAATTCTAATGAACTTAGTCCTTAGTATAAAAGCTGTGTAAAATAAAATTCCTATATGACGAAAAATAATGAGTTTCAGCTTACTCAGTTTACAGTGTACTACTGTCGCTCTATATGATTGAATCAATATGTTAATAATTAAGCCACCCTTTTTTTATTGTTAAACACGCTCGAAATTTCGCTAATAAATTGTCAAGTTTTAATAAGTTTCGTAAAAATGTATTGTATTGTAACTTTTCCTATTTAATTTAGTTATTATCATGAATGACAAAGTTGAATACTTTGAGCAAATTATATGTGACAACTATCCAATCCTAAATATTACATCAGTTAAGTTGAACTTGTGTCTTAGCTAGGTTTGTTAACATGTGTCTTCCTAGCATCGAACTGTATCTGCTGTAATATTAACTGCACCTATCGGAATTTAATTTCGTTGATAAACAAACAGAAAGAGTCAACAACTGGACCAATAACTAGTCTATAAACAGCTGATCTCATCCGCAATTTATAATTTCGTTATGAATGTTTCTTTAGGGATGCTAATGTCCATGTTTGATAAGTTTGTGATTCTAGAAATACATTTGTTGGACGCCCCCATAGTCACAACAGCAAAAACACCCAATATCCCATTGGAAATAGTTTTCATTGGTTCAATATAAACTTCACGATTTTTAAGTTCTTTCACATTTTTTGAATTTTGTTAAGTCGAATTCTTCAAACCTAACACCATTTCTCTATGCGGTGGTACAATCTCGTTCATGCTAGAGTAAAAAGTTTATATTTCCGTAATTCATGGTTTTTGTTTGATTTTGAATTTGAATACAATAATTTAATATATTTTATATGACTTTTTGCTCTTTCAAAATTACCGATTTGGCTGGGTTTTTGGGTGTCCGGTTTCCACAGTTTTTTAATCTTTTTATTTTTTGTTTATTTTGTATTAATAATTTCCATTTCAGTGTTTAAATCAATAATTTTGTTATGTTTTCCTATTTTATCTACTTGCCACTATATTCCGAGTTCATTTGGTCTTGTCGAGTATATCAAATTACTCTCCTTCAGCCTCCGATAAACTGTTTTATGAAATCCTGCCATTTTGATTGCCGTACTTCCTATAACTACCATGTTATCTTTCATATTAATTATTGCTCCCTGGGGCAGAGTCCCTGGTGTGCAATCAGCCTTCCTAACACGTCTTCCAGTTTATGATTCCGATTGCGCCGATCTCTTTAATATTGACAATAATGCCCGTTGACGATTGGAAGAAAAACATAGTGAAATTGATGGTACAACAAAACATATTCTGTAACAATTTGACGAGGGACCTTAGAAGGAAATGAATACTTTGTAGGTACAATGTACTTATGAATTGGGATACGTGAGTGTTTGAAATTTCACAACTATCAATATTATGAGTTGGTAACCCTGCCCGTATTTTAAAACAGCTGGTTTTTCATTGTTTGAAGGAATATTTATTTTACCAGTGTGTTGAAAATGTCAAGTTCACTTGAAAGTTGTACTTTGGAAGAGCAACGAGCAGTAATAAGAGTTTTGATTTCTGGTGGAACGAAACCATCTGAAATTTACACAAGAATAAAAAACAATATGGGAGATGTATGAACTGTGCAAAATTTTATAAGTAGGGTGGATCGGTATATAATTGGTCGAACAAATGTGTGATTTGAAGCGTTCAAGACGACCGATTGAGATGTCAACTGGAAAACCGAATCGAAACCCTTATTCAAAAAAATCGAAGCGTAACATTGGTTCAAATAGCTGAAACGTGTAATGCAAGTATTGGTACTGTACACTCTATCATCCGTAACAAGATGAAATTCCGTAAAACTTGCTCACGTTGGGTTCCAAGACATTTGACATAAAGGCTTCGCATCTGTCAGGATGTGGAGTTCTGATGTGTGGCAAATCATTTTGAAGGGGTTAAAAAACACAAATTTTAGTAACTTCGAAAAGTCTCTATGATATCTCTAACCGGAATTGTTGGGGCTAAAGTCAAATTTTGAATTTTTTCTTACAATTCCCTTTAAAATGATGTCACATAATGGGTAAAAAAAATTGACGCATTAAAAAATTTGCTAAATTAGGAAAAAGACATAAAATGTGTGTTTATTTAGTTAAATAAGTCCGCTGAAAAAAAAAAAATCTTTATTTTGGTTTATTTATATCCATCACAAATAGAAAAATTTCAACATTTGACTTCTAGCCCCTATAATTCTGGTTAGAGATATTGTAGAGACTTTTTTTCTTTTTTTATGCCCTTCAAAATGATGTCACATAATAAGGGTTGTTATTTGAAAAAATTAAGGTTCCCTTTTAAACCGTCTTAGAAAACATTTACCCCATGAAAAATGAAAGGACGTACCCTATGAAGTTCGGTGAAGGTTGGAAGTTTTCATTTCTACTTGTTCAAAAATTACCTAGGGGTTGCAAGAATGTTTTTCCACTCTGTATAAACGATGTTTGTCATTTCAAAGGTTAATTAATAATATAACATTTTGTTGTAATCATATGTTTTGTTCCAGCAGAATAAAGTACACCAGTTGTTTACCATTGATTCTGCTGTCTAGATCCATTGATCACTCAGGGACTTGATGAATACATCAAATCAGTTAAGGCGGAACTAAATCAACCTAGACACCAGGTCACTAAGGTAATTACAAAACAATTAATCCTAACCAAATACAAAATACATTTTTGAGTGTTCTTATTGAGTTACGAAGTTTATGAAAAATAGTTTGACATTTTTTATTTTTTCACATTTATATAGAATAAACAAACTTATGTGATAGGTCAAAAAATTGATAATTTAGAGTATTTTATAGAGTTATTCATTCTCTGAGTCCAAAATAATGGATTTTGGAATGATTTCTGTCCGTTGCCTGTAAAGCACTCGATAGCACAAATGTGTGGACCGATTTTAATAATATTTGGTCCATATCTCTCGATTTTTTTTTCATTCTTTGATAACTCAAAATTTAGGGGTAGGCTACTTGCTGTAAGACAAAATCACAAAATTATGATTTTTTTTTAAACCAGCCGTATTGATTTTCAAAAAAAAAAATGCTAAAATGTGATAATTTAAATTTGAGTTAATCTTATAATATATACAGTGGAACCTAGATAACTCGAATGTCAATGAAATTAGTAACATTTCAAGTTATTAAATAATTCGAGATAGCAAGGTTTGAGTTACCAAGGGGCAGAAATCACTGACTTCGAGTTATAGAGCCCCCCAAGTTGACTGACCTTTATTAATTTCGGCAGTGTGTTCTGATTACATTTTTATTCCTGTAATAAGGAATAAGTGAAAGAAAACGCCACAGTACAACTATTTTGTTTTAATATACAGTTCTTAATTTTATTTTAATCAATATATAAGAACAGTTCAGAACTGTACATAGTTACATGGTTTTATGTAAATGCCTAACTAATTTACTAGACCCCAAACCACTTCACAATCATTTTAATAAAAAGTTAAACTTTAATAAAATACAGAATATTAGTCACATACATACACACGAGGTGAACAACAATAGAGCTGTACTGAGACCAAATGTTGCAGGAGGGAGGGAAATGCATGTCTTAACGTGAAAATTTTGTCTTCTCGCACAGTACAGCTGCCCTAAACTTTGACTTATAAAGGACTGCTGGTCTAAACTTCCAGTTATCGAATTTATTAACATTTCAATTTGTAGAGGTTTTTGAACAGTTACCATCGAGTTATAGAGAGGTTTACCAACACGTCCAGAAAACGAAAATATTTGTTTTAATGAGTCTTTTATAAAAATTCGACTTATAGACGAAATATTACCATTATGAATTATGGGAAGTTAAGGAGAATGGCAAAATTTCGTGATATCAAGGTCCTACCCTATATCGGATGTCCCACAAAGAGGTAGTTATTTTTTAATTATTATGCCGTATATGTGGAACACTCTACAAACTTAACAACTTACAGTTATGTTATATAGATATGTGAAAAAAGTACCCTTGTTTCATTTTTTATGGTCAATCAAAACAAAATTGTGGAATAACAAAGAACATTAATCTTCTGAATAGAACAACTTCCTCCCACAATGCAATGCAATTAAAATGTCCATTCCCATCCGTCGAATCTCGATCAGCTGTTGTTTTGTTAACACACAACAATGAAACAATTTGTTAGTTGTGTTCCATCAGTTTATGTGTGATATCTAACATTGAAACAATGAATTTTTCAATAGAACCAACATTGGGTTGTTGTTCTTGGGTTATTGCTTTTGAAAATAAATATGAAACGATGAGGTGTTTTCAAAGAACCTACTCAAATGAATTCCTCTATATTCATAAATAGAAAACAATGCTACTAGAAACTGGATCAGTTTCAAAGAAATACCATAGATATTCTTAGTTTTAGATCGTGATCTTCCCAACTGTTATATAGGTTGTAGCAGCAACGTCACAAACTAGTTTACTGGACTTGACTGTTTACGATTTTTCCTACGGGGCTTTTTGAAAGAAAAAGTTTAATTTCACCCTATAGCAACAGATGATGAATTAATTGAGGATCAATTGAAGAAAATTTACAGTTGATACCTCAGTCCTTATAGCCCTTTTTTTGTTTCGTTGCTATCAGTGCATAGTTATTGACAGATATTAGTTTGAATAAAGGTCAGGTTAGGATCATAAATTATTTATTACTGTTATTTTGCTTTACTTTTCTTTATTGTTTTACACATTTTCATATTATTCTGCAAATCAACAATTTGTTATAGTTATGCAAATAAAATCATTTTGGTGAAATCGTACCATTATTTTGTTATTCCGCCATTTTGATTTGATTGAGCATAAAAAAATGAAACATGACGGTACTTTTTTTCAGTATCAGTAACATAACTGTAAAGTTTTTAGAATATCTGAGGCTGTCTTCATTTTAGAGTTTAATTTTGTTTACTGACAACTACTGAACTGTAACATTTTGGCGCCAAATCTTTTTGGTTAATTTTTTGATTTTGAATGGTTGTGAGAGAAAGTTTTTGGAATGTACAGAGTGTTCATAAAATGTTCACTAAATGTTATGTTCATAACTTCAGAATTAATCTAAATATTGATACCAAATTTTGCAGAACATTTTATACTATTAATTTATAGTTTTTCAAAAAATCTTATAATTTTTTACTTATCAGTTTTAAAATGGCGACCATTATATTTTATTTGTTTCCCTATATCATTATAAATCAATCAGAATAAAACTTTAAATTTTTGAAAATCGATAAACTGCCATAGTTTTGTTGCAAAACATATTGACTAAATAAACGTAATTTTTATTTTTAACTCAGACGACCTCAAAATGGACATATCTGAACATAAATTCCTTTGCCCATGTTTCTCTATACCGTGTTGTAATAATTTGAGAGTAGACTATATGAATTATGAATTTAAGCTAGGTTATCAAAGCTCGGAATGCTTAATTTTAAAAGAGAAAGTATAAAGAGGGGGAGAGTAGTAAAATAAAACTATAATGACTAGATAATCACTGAAATAATAAAACTAATAAATAATATCACATGAAATAAACAAGTAAGATAATAACAACTTGAAAACTAGGGTTATTCAGATAAACATTCATTTAAAGCATTAGTATATGCTTTCCTAATGTGCCTGGGGGTTTTGGACATGTTTAACATTGCTCGACAGCTTGTTACTAAAGAATGCACCTTGGGAAGGAAAGTTACTGAATAAGCATAATCTATGCTGTTTAACACAATAATTTTCAACTTGTTTGATGCTAAAATTATGAATGCTCCTAACAGAATTTGGTAAGCTGATGTGAGCTTGCTCTGCCGAAAACGTATGCACAGTTTTTGTTCAGTAGCCAGCAACTTCGGTCCTTGGTCAGGAAGTGTTCTCGATGGGGGAGGTGTCGGACCGTCCTTCTCCAGTTACGAGTCTGGACTGATGCCCATCCAGTCTGACTAAAGAGGACTCGTATAGCCAAAACGGAAGGTGTGCTGTCAACCATTTCCATAGTAATTCTAATGAACTTAGTCCTTAGTATAAAAGCTGTGTAAAATAAAATTCCTATATGACGAAAAATAATGAAAAAATTAATGAGTTTCAGCTTACTCAGTTCACAGTGTACTACTGTCGCTCTATATGATTGAATCAATATGTTAATAATTAAGCCACCCTTTTTTATTGTTAAACACGCTCAAAATTTCGCTAATAAATTGTCAAGTTTTAATAAGTTTCGTAAAAATGTATTGTATTGTAACTTTTCCTATTTAATTTAGTTATTATCATGAATGACAAAGTTGAATACTTTGAGCAAATTATATGTGACAACTATCCAATCCTAAATATTACATCAGTTAAGTAGAACTTGTGTCTTAGCTAGGTTTGTTAACATGTGTCTTCCTAGCATCGAACTGTGTCTGCTGTAATATTGCACCTATCGGAATTTAATTTCGTTGATAAACAAACAGAAATAGTCAACAACTGGACCAATAATTAGTCTATAAACAGCTGATCTCATCCGCAATTTATAATTTCGTTATGAATGTTTCTTTAGGGATGCTAATGTCCATGTTTGATAAGTTTGTGATTCTAGAAATACATTTGTTGGACGCCCCCATAGTCACAACAGCAAAAACACCCAATATCCCATTGGAAATAGTTTTCATTGGTTCAATATAAACTTCACGATTTTTAAGTTCTTTCACATTTTTTGAATTTTTTAAAGTCGTATTCTTCAAACTTAACATCATTTCGCTATGCAGCGGTACAATCTTGTTCATGCTAGAGTAAAAAGTTTATATTTTCGTAATTCATGGTTTTTGTTTGATTTTGAATTTGAATACAATAATTTCATATATTTTATATGACTTTTTACCCTTTCAAAATTACCGATTAGGATGGGTTTTTGGGTGTCCGGTTTCCACAGTTTTTTAATCTTTTTATTTTTTGTTTATTTTGTATTAATAATTTCCATTTCAGTGTTTAAATCAATAATTTTGTTATGTTTACCTATTTTATCTACTTGCCACTATATTCCGAGTTCATTTGGTCTTGTCGAGTATATCAAATTACTCTCCTTCAGCCTCCGATAAACTGTTTTATGAAATCCTGCCATTTTGATTGCCGTACTTCCTATAACTACCATGTTATCTTTCATATTAATTATTGCTCCCTGGGGCAGAGTCCCTGGTGTGCAATCAGCCTTCCTAACACATCTTCCAGTTTATGATTCCGATTGCGCCGATCTCTTTAATATTGACAATAATGCCCGTCGACGATTGGAAGAAAAACATAGTGAAATTGATGGTACAACAAAACATATTATGTAACATTTTGACGTCATTTACAGGGACCTTAGAAGGAAATGAACACTTTGTAGGTACAATGTACTTATGAATTGGGATACGTGAGTCTAGATTATGGATCAAAAGTGTTCGAAATTTCACAACTATCAATATTATGAGTTGGTAACCCTGCTCGTATTTTAAAACAGCTGGCTTTTCATTGTTTGAAGGAATATTTATTTTACCAGTGTGTTGAAAATGTCAAGTTCACTTTGGAAGAGCAACGAGCAGTAATAAGAGTTTTGATTTTCTGGTGGAACAAAACCATCTGAAATTTACACAAGAATAAAAAACAATATGGGAGATGTATGAACTGTGCAAAATTTTATAAGTAAGGTGGATCGGTATATAATTGGTCGAACAAATGTGTGATTTGAAGCGTTCAAGACGACCGATTGAGATGTCAACTGGAAAACCGAATCGAAACCCTTATTCAAAAAAATCGAAGCGTAACATTGGTTCAAATAGCTGAAACGTGTAATGCAAGTATTGGTACTGTACACTCTATCATCCGTAACAAGATGAAATGCCGTAAAACTTGCTCACGTTGGGTTCCAAGACATTTGACATAAAGGCTTCGCATCTGTCAGGATGTGGAGTTCTGATGTGTGGCAAATCATTTTGAAGGGGTTAAAAAACACAAATTTTAGTAACTTCGAAAAGTCTCTATGATATCTCTAACCGGAATTGTTGGGGCTAAAGTCAAATTTTGAATTTTTTCTTACAATTCCCTTTAAAATGATGTCACATAATGGGTAAAAAAAATTGACGCATTAAAAAATTTGCTAAATTAGGAAAAAGACATAAAATGTGTGTTTATTTAGTTAAATAAGTCCACTGTTAAAAAAAAAAATTCTTTATTTTGGTTTATTTATATCCATCACAAATAGAAAAATTTCAACATTTGACTTCTAGCCCCTATAATTCTGGTTAGAGATATTGTAGAGACTTTTTTTCTTTTTTTATGCCCTTCAAAATGATGTCACATAATAAGGGTTGTTATTTGAAAAAATTAAGGTTCCCTTTTAAACCGTCTTAGAAAACATTTACCCCATGAAAAATGAAAGGACGTACCCTATGAAGTTCGGTGAAGGTTGGAAGTTTTCATTTCTACTTGTTCAAAAATTACCTAGGGGTTGCAAGAATGTTTTTCCACTCTGTATAAACGATGTTTGTCATTTCAAAGGTTAATTAATAATATAACATTTTGTTGTAATCATATGTTTTGTTCCAGCAGAATAAAGTACACCAGTTGTTTACCATTGATTCTGCTGTCTAGATCCATTGATCACTCAGGGACTTGATGAATACATCAAATCAGTTAAGGCGGAACTAAATCAACCTAGACACCAGGTCACTAAGGTAATTACAAAACAATTAATCCTAACCAAATACAAAATACATTTTTGAGTGTTCTTATTGAGTTACGAAGTTTATGAAAAATAGTTTGACATTTTTTATTTTTTCACATTTATATAGAATAAACAAACTTATGTGATAGGTCAAAAAATTGATAATTTAGAGTATTTTATAGAGTTATTCATTCTCTGAGTCCAAAATAATGGATTTTGGAATGATTTCTGTCCGTTGCCTGTAAAGCACTCGATAGCACAAATGTGTGGACCGATTTTAATAATATTTGGTCCATATCTCTCGATTTTTTTTTCATTCTTTGATAACTCAAAATTTAGGGGTAGGCTACTTGCTGTAAGACAAAATCACAAAATTATGATTTTTTTTTAAACCAGCCGTATTGATTTTCAAAAAAAAAAATGCTAAAATGTGATAATTTAAATTTGAGTTAATCTTATAATATATACAGTGGAACCTAGATAACTCGAATGTCAATGAAATTAGTAACATTTCAAGTTATTAAATAATTCGAGATAGCAAGGTTTGAGTTACCAAGGGGCAGAAATCACTGACTTCGAGTTATAGAGCCCCCCAAGTTGACTGACCTTTATTAACTTCGGCAGTGTGTTCTGATTACATTTTTATTCCTGTAATAAGGAATAAGTGAAAGAAAACGCCACAGTACAGCTATTTTGTTTTAATATACAGTTCTTAATTTTATTTTAATCAATATATAAGAACAGTTCAGAACTGTACATAGTTAACATGGTTTTATGTAAATTCCTAACTAATTTACTAGACCCCAAACCACTTCACAATCATTTTAATAAAAAGTTAAACTTTAATAAAATACAGAATATTAGTCATATACATACACACGAGTTGAACAACAATAGAGCTGTACTGAGCCCAAATGTTGCAGGAGGGAGGGAAAAGCATGTCTTAACGTGAAAATTTTGTCTTCTCGCACAGTACAGCTGCCCTAAACTTTGACTTATAAAGGACCGCTGGTCTAAACTTCCAGTTAGAGATTTTATTAACATTTCAATTTGTAGAGGTTTTTGAACAGTTACCATCGAGTTATAGAGAGGTTTACCAACACGTCCAGAAAACCAAAATATTTGTTTTAATGAGTCTTTTTTAAAAATTCGACTTATAGACGAAATATTACCATTATGAATTATGGGAAATTAAGGAGAATGGCAAAATTTCGTGATATCAAGGTCCTACCCTATATCGGATGTCCCACAAAGAGGTAGTTATTTTTTAATTAATATGCCGTATATGTGTGATATCTAACCTTGAAACAATGAATTTTTCAATAGAACAAACATTGGGTTGTTGTTCTTGGGTTATTGCTTTTGAAAATAAATATGAAACGATGAACTGTTTTCAAAGAACCTACTCAAATGAATTCCTCTATATTCATAAATAGAAAACAATGCTACTAGAAACTGGATCAGTTTCAAAGAAATACCATAGATATTCTTAGTTTTAGATCGTGATCTTCCCAACTGTTATATAGGTTGTAGCAGCAACTTCACAAACTAGTTTACTGGACTTGCCTGTTTGCGATTTTTCCTACGGGGCTTTTTGAAAGAAAAAGTTTAATTTCACCCTATAGCAACAGATGATGAATTAATTGAGGCTAAATTGAAGAGGATTTACAATTGATACCTCAGTCCTTATAGCCCTTTTTGTTTCGTTGCTATCAGTGCATAGCTATTGACAGATATTAGTTTGAATAAAGGTTAGGTTAGGATCATAAATTATTTATTACTGTTATTTTGCTTTACTTTTCTTTATTGTTTTACACATTTTCATATTATTCTGCAAATCAACAATTTGTTATAGTTATGCAAATAAAATCATTTTGGTGAAAACGTACCATTATTTTGTTATTCCGCCATTTTGATTTGATTGAGCATAACTGTAAAATGTCAAGTTTTTAGAATATCTGAGGCTGTTTTCATGGTAGAGTTTAATTTTGTCTACTGACAACTACTGAACTGTAACATGTTTGGCGCTGAATCTTTTTGGTTAATTTTTTGATTTTGAATGGTTGTGAGAGAAAGTTTTTGGAATGTTCAGAGTGTTCATAAAATGTTTTCCCACTTCAGGAGGTGATAAAGGACATCAAAAGAAATATATAAATATATACACAAATGTTCTAAAATGCTTCCACTTCTATTTGTATTTTTTCAATAACAAGACATAACTTCAGAATTAGTATAAATATTGATACCAAATTTTGCAGAACATTTTATACTATTAATTTATAGTTTTTCAAAAAATCTTATAATTTTTTACATAACAGTTTTAAAATGGCGACCATTATATTTTATTAATATCGTTAATACCATTAAATTTTTGAAAATCGATAAACTGCCATAGTTTTGTTGCAAAACATATTGACTAAATAAACGTAATTTTTATTTTTAACTCAGATGACCTCAAAATGGACATATCTGAACATAAATTCTTTTGCCCATGTTTCTCTATACCATGTTGTAATAATTTGAGAGTAGACTATATCAATTATGAATTTAAGCTAGGTTATCAAAGCTCGGAATGCTTAATTTTAAAAGAGAAAGTATAAAGAGGGGGAGAGTAGTAAAATAAAACTATAATGACTAGATAATCACTGAAATAACAAAACTAATAAATAATTTCAAATGAAATAAACAAGTAAGATAATAACAACTTGAAAACTAGGGTTATTCAGTATAAACATTCATTTAAAGCATTAGTATATGCTTTCCTAATGTGCCTGGGGGTTTTGGACATGTTTAACATTGCTCGACAGCTTGTTACTAAAGAATGCACCAACTTGGGAAGGAAAGTTACTGAATAAGCATAATCTATGCTGTTTAACACAATAATTTTCAACTTGTTTGGTGCTAAAATTAAGAATGCTCCTAACAGAATTTGGTAAGCTGATGTGAGCTTGCTATGCCGAAAACGTATGCACAGTTTTTGTTCAGTAGCCAGCCACTTCGGACCTTGGTCAGAAAGTGTTCTCGATGGGGGAGGTGTTGAACCGTCCTTCTCCAGTTACGAGTCTGGACTGATGCCCACCAGTCTGGCTAAAGAGGACTCCTATAGCCAAAACGGAAGGTGTGCTGTCAACCATTTCCATAGTAATTCTAATGAACTTAGTCGTTAGTATAAAAACTGTGTAAAATATAATTCCTATATGACGAAAAATAATGAAAAGGTTAATGAGTTTCAGCTTACTCGGTTCACAGTGTACTACTGTCGCTCTATATCAGGGGTCTCCAAACTACGGCCCTAGGGCCACATCCGGCTCGCGGACAGATTTTGTCCGGCCCGCGGAGAGCTAGCATACTTAAAAACTCCTTTTAGAGAACATATTTTTTATAGCAAATTAAACTTAGTTTACTGAAGTATTCTAATTTTATGTTGAATAATTATTAATATGACATCTACATTGATATGGTCATGGGCTAACTACTCATAATATTGTTGTAAGCTTATTGTTATTGTTTTTGTGATAAGTTGGATAAGGAAACTCAGAATTGTAATGAGTAAAGACATGTATAATATGCAGAAAATTTAACTTCAGTATATAATAACTAACAAATTATTGAAATGAATCCAACTAACATTTTATACATTTTAAATAAAAACATAACTTATAATAAGCATAATGACATATGAAATACTAATGAGATTTATGTAATTGAGATTTTCCACTGACAATAGTTTGTAGTTGTGGACTAATTTTACTTGTACCAATTATTAAAAGAGATTTAAAATGCTCATCAGTTAATTTAGATCTGTAAACTTTTTTGTGTACTTCATTTTGGAGAAGGTCTTCTCATACAAATAAGTAGTACCAAAAACAGGAAACAGCCCACGAGCAAATTTATGCAAATTATCAAATTGTGTCAGTGGAAGACTCTTATAAAAGTCGAACAGTTGAGAGGATATATTTTCAGGCAATGTTTTCTACCCTTCGAGCCACAGTGTTTGCTGACATACTGACAGTTTTTAATAAATTTACCTTTTCAGGGCACATTTCTTCGGCTACTGCAATTATGCATTCTTTGATCATTTCTCCATCGGTGAATGGTTTTCCACGTTTTGCAATTTCAAAAGCCACACGAAAGCTGGCACGAGTTGCAGCCTCTTGTTCAGTTTTGAGTTTTGTAAATGAAGATTGCTGCGATTTCAATCTGCGCTTCATAGCTTCGAATTTTTCTGTCCGCAAACTTCCTGTATATTTTGAGTAATTTTGAAAATGTTTTATTTCATAATGACATTTAATGTTATATTCCTTGAGAACGGCTATGCTTTCATTGCAAATCAAACATGGCGCCTTGTTACTGGACTCAATTACGAAATACTGAATGTTCCACTGATCTTTGAATTTTCTGAATTCACTATCAATTTTTCGCTTCTTTTCCATACTACTAAATCACACACAAAAGCAACAATTCAAATCAAAATACTGTTACAAAGATGTCTTAAACTTAAACACGCACAAACACGTTTTAAGGAGGTACGCACTATTTTATTTCATAACAGTGTCATAGGAACTGACTTGTGGTTGCGCCACTAGCCTTCTTATATATTCCAATTACTGCCATCTAGAAGTGAGTGGAAGACACCAGAACTAACTCGAACCAACGAGATTTTTCTGTACGTGCTATTAGCGCCATCTGTTAGCGATAGAAGGTACTACCTATTTCCGCTTGTGTCCACCAGATGTCGTGTCACGTTACTCCTCATGGCTTGTACTCTACGACTAATCTAGAAATTACAGATAATGACAGGAAAATTAATAATATGCAGTGTTGCCGTTTTGCGGACTTTAGTCCGATTTGCAGTCTTTTTTAAACGTTGCGTACTTTTTCGGACTTTTTTTTTTTTCATCAGTGGACTATTTTACTTTTTACCACCGGCAACAATGATAATATGGTTTTGGCCCTCGGAACTTACTAGAGTAATCAGTATGGCCCTAAGGCTGGAAAGTTTGGAGACCCCTGCTCTATAGATATGGATATGATTGAATCAATATGTTAATAATTAAGCCACCTTTTTTTTATTGTTAAACACGCTCAAAATTTCGTTAATAAATTGTCAAGTTTTAATAAGTTTTGTAAAAATGTATTGTATTGTAACTTTACCTAATTACTTTAGTTATTATCATGAATGACAAAGTTGAATACTTTGAGCAAATTATATGTGACAACTATCCAATCCTAAATATTACATCAGTTAAGTTGAACTTGTGTCTTAGCTAGGTTTGTTAACACGTGTCTTCCTAGCATCGAACTGTGTCTGCTGTAATATTGCACCTATCGGAATTTAATTTCGTTGATGAACAAACAGAAAGAGTCAACAACTGGACCAATAATTAGTCTATAAACAGCTGATCTCATCCGCAATTTATAATTTCGTTATGAATGTTTCTTTAGGGATGCTAATGTCCATGTTTGATAAGTTTGTGATTCTAGAAATTTACATTTGTTGGACGCCCCCATAGTCACTACAGCAAAAACACCCAATATCCCATTGGAAATAGTTTTCATTGGTTCAATATAAACTTCACGATTTTTAAGTTCTTTCACATTTTTTGAATTTTTTTAAGTCGAATTCTTCAAACCTAACACCATTTCGCTATGCGGCGGTACAATCTCGTTCATGCTAGAGTAAAAAGTTTATATTTCCGTAAATCATGGTCTTTGTTTGAATTTGAATTTGAATACAATAATTTCATATATTTTATATGACTTTTTACCCTTTCAAAATTACCGATTTGGATGGGTTTTTGGGTGTCCGGTTTGAATATCATTTTGAAGGGGTTAAAAAACACAAATTTTAGTAACTTCGAAAAGTCTCTACGATATCTCTAACCGGAATTGTATGGGCTAAAGTCAAATTTTGAATTTTTTCTTACAATTCCCTTTAAAATGATATGTCACATTATGGGTAAAAAAAATTGACGCATTAAAAAATTTGCTAAATTAGGAAAAAGACATAAAATGTGTGTTTATTTAGTTAAATAAGTCCGCTGTTAAAAAAAATAATTCTTTATTTCGGTTTATTTATATCCATCACAAATAGAAAACTTTCAACATTTATTTGACTTCTAGCCCCCATAATTCTGGTTAGAGATATTGTAGAGACTTTTTTTCTTTTTTTATGCCCTTCAAAATGATATCACAAAATAGGGTTGTTATTTGTAAAAATTAAGGTTCCCTTTTTAACCATCTTAGAAAACATTTACCCCATGAAAAATGAAAGGACGTACCCTATGAAGTTCGGTGAAGGTTAGAAGTTTTCATTTCTACTTGTTCAAAAATTACCTAGAGGTAGCAAGACTGTTTTTCCACTCTGTATAAATGATGTTTGCCATTTCTAAGGTTAATTAATAATATAACATTTTGTTGTAATCATATGTTTTGTTCCAGCAGAATAAAGTACACCAGTTGTTTACCATTGATTCTGCTGTCTAGATCCATTGATCACTCAGGGACTTGGTGACTACATCAAATCAGTTAAGGCGGAACTAAATCAACCTAGACACCAGGTCACTAAGGTAATTACAAAACAATTAATCCTAACCAAATACAAAATACATTTTTGAGTGTTCTTATTGAGTTACAAAGTTTATGAAAAATAGTTTGACATTTTTTTATTTTTTCACATTTATATAGAATAAACAACCTTACGTGATAGGTCAAAAAATTAATAATTTTTGGAATGATTTCTGTGCGTTGCCTGTAAAGCACTCTATAGCTCAAATGTGTGGACCGATTTTAATAATATTTGGTCCATATCTCTCGATTTTTTTTTTCCATTCTTTGATAATTCAAAATTTAGAGGCAGGCTACTTGCTGTAAGACAAAATCACAAAATTATGATTTTTTTAAACCAGCCGTATTGATTTTGAAAAAAAATTGCTAAAATGTGATAATTTAAATTTGAGTTAATCTTATAATATATACAGTGGAACCTCGATAACTCGAATGTCAATGAAATTAGTAACACTTTAAGTTATTAAATAATTCGAGATAGCAAGGTTTGAGTTACCAAGGGGCAGAAATCACTGACTTCGAGTTATAAAGCCCTCCAAGTTGACTGACCTTTATTAACTTCGGCAGTGTGTTCTGATTACATTTTTATTTCTATAATAAGGAATAAGTGAAAGAAAACGCCACAGTACAACTATTTTGTTTTAATATACAGTTCTTAATTTTATTTTAATCAATATATAAGAACAGTTCAGAACTGTACATAGTTAACATGGTTTTATGTAAAAATGCCTAACTAATTTACTAGACCCCAAACCACTTCACAATCATTTTAATAAAAAGTTAAACTTTAATAAAATACAGAATATTAGTCACATACATACACACGAGGTGAAATACATGTCTTAACGTGAAAATTTTGCTTCTCGCACAGTACAGCTGCCCTAAACTTTGACTTATAAAGGACCGCTGGTCTAAACTTCCAGTTATAGATTTTATTAACATTTCAATTTGTAGAGGTTTTTGAACAGTTACCATCGAGTTATAGAGAGGTTTACCAACACGTCCAGAAAACCAAAATATTTGTTTTAATGAGTCTTTTTTAAAAATTCGACTTATAGACTAAATATTACCATTATGAATTATGGGAAGTTAAGGAGAATGGCAAAAATTCGTGATATCAAGGTCCTACCCTATATCGGATGTCCCACAAAGAGGTAGTTATTTTTTAATTAATATGCCGTATATGTGGAACACTCTACAAACTTAACAACTTACAGTTATGTTATATAGATACGTAAAAAAAGTACTCTGGTTTCATTTTTTATGGTCAATCAAAACAAAATTGTGGAATAACAAAGAACATTAATCTTTTGAATAGAACAACTTCCTCCCACAATTCAATGCAATTAAAATGTCCATTCCCATCTGTTGAATCTCGATCAGCTGTTGTTTTGTTAACACACAACAATGAAACAATTTGTTAGTTGTGTTCCATCAGTTTATGTGTGATATCTAACATTGAATTTTTCAATAGAACAAACAGTGAATTGTTGTTCTTGGGTTATTGCTTTTGAAAATAAATATGAAACGATGAGGTGTTTTCAAAGAACCTACTCAAATGTGGTTCCTCTATCAAGGAAATCAATTCATAAATAGAAAACAATGCTACTAGAAACTGGATCAGTTTCAAAGAAATACCATAGATATTCTTAGTTTTAGATCGTGATCTTCCCAACTGTTATATAGGTTGTAGCAGCAACTTCACAAACTAGTTTACTGGACTTGACTGTTTACGATTTTTCCTGCGGGGCTTTTTGAAAGAAAAAGTTTAATTTCACCCTATAGCAACAGATGATGAATTAATTGAGGCTCAATTGAAGAGAATTTTACAGTTGATACCTCAGTCCTTATAGCCCTTTTTTGTTTCGTTGCTATCAGTGCATAGCTATTGACAGATATTAGTTTGAATAAAGGTCAGTTTAGGATGATAAATTATTTATTACTGTTATTTTGCTTTACTTTTCTTTATTGTTTTACACATTTTCATATTATTCTGCAAATCAACAATTTGTTATAGTTATGCAAATAAAATCATTTTGGTGAAAACGTACCATTATTTTGTTATTCCGCCATTTTGATTTGATTGAGCATAAAAAAATGAAACATGACGGTACTTTTTTTACATATCAGTAACATAACTGTAAATGTCAAGTTTTTAGAATATCTGAGGCTGTCTTCATGGTAGAGTTTAATTTTGTTTACTGACAACTACTGAACTGTAGCATGTTTGGCGCCAAATCTTTTTGGTTAATTTTTTGATTTTGAATGGTTGTGAGAGAAAGTTTTTGGAATGTACAGAGTGTTCATAAAATATTCATTAAATGTTATGTTCATAACTTCAGAATTAATATAAATATTGATACCAAATTTTGCAGAACATTTTATACTATCAATTTAGTTTTTCAAAAAATCTTATAATATTTTACATAACAGTTTTAAAATGGCGACATTTATATTTTATTTGTTTCCCTATATCATTATAAATCAATCAGAATAAAACTTTAAATTTTTGAAAATCGATAAACTGCCATAGTTTGGTTGCAAAACATATTGACTAAATAAACGTAATTTTTATTTTTAACTCAGACGACCTCAAAATGGACATATCTGAACATAAATTCTTTTGCCCATGTTTCTCTATACCATGTTGTAATAATTTAAGCTAGGTTATCAAAACTTGGAATGCTTAATTTTAAAAGAGAAAGTATAAAAGAGGGGGAGAGTAGTAAAATAAAATTATAATGACTAGATAATCACTGAAATAACAAAACTAATAAATAATATCACATGAAATAAACAAGTAAGATAATAACAACGTGAAAACTAGGGTTATTCAGTATAAACATTCATTTAAAGCATTAGTATATATATTTCCTAATGTGCCTGGGGGTTTTGGACATGTTTAACATTGCTCGACAGCTTGTTACTAAAGAATGCACCAACTTGGGAAGGAAAGTTACTGCACATTTTGTTCAGTAGCCAGCCACTTCGGTCCTTGGTCAGGAAGTGTTCTCGATGGGGGAGGTGTTGGACCGTCCTTCTCCAGTTACGAGTCTGGACTGATACCCATCCAGTCTGGCTAAAGAGGACTCCCTTTAGCCAAAACGGAAGGTGTGCTGTCAACCATTTCCATAGTAATTCTACTGAACTTAGTCCTTAGTATAAAAGCTGTGTAAAATAAAATTCCTATATGACGAAAAATAATGAGTTTCAGCTTACTCGGTTCACAATGTACTACTGTCGCTCTATATGATTGAATCAATATGTTAATAATTAAGCCACCATTTTTTATTGTTAAACACGCTCAAAATTTCGTTAATAAATTGTCAAGTTTTAATAAGTTTTGTAAAAATGTATTGTATCGTAACTTTTCCTAATTACTTTAGTTATTATCATGAATGACAAAGTTGAATACTTTGAGCAAATTATATGTGACAACTATCCAATCCTAAATATTACATCAGTTAAGTAGAACTTGTGTCTTAGTTAGGTTTGTAAACATGTGTCTTCCTAGCATCGAACTGTGTCTGCTGTAATATTGCACCTATCGGAATTTAATTTCGTTGATGAACAAACAGAAAGAGTCAACAACTGGACCAATAATTAGTCTATAAACAGCTGATCTCATCCGCAATTAATAATTTCGTTATGAATGTTTCTTTAGGGATGCTAATGTCCATGTTTGATAAGTTTGTGATTCTAGAAATACATTTGTTGGACTCCCCCATAGTCACAACAGCAAAAACACCCAATATCCCATTGGAAATAGTTTTCATTGGTTCAATATAAACTTTACGATTTTTAAGTTGTTTCACATTTTTTGAATTTTTTTAAGTCGAATTCTTCAAACCTAACACCATTTCGCTATGTGGCGGTACAATCTCGTTCATGCTAGAGTAAAAGGTTTATATTTCCGTAATTCATGGTTTTTGTTTGATTTTGAATTTGAGAATAAAGTACACCAGTTGTTTACCATTGATTCTGCTGTCTAGATCCATTGATCACTCAGGGACTTGGTGACTACATCAAATCAGTTAAGGCGGAACTAAATCAACCTAGACACCAGGTCACTAAGGTAATTACAAAACATTTAATCCTAACCATATACACAATACATTTTTGAGTGTTCTTATTGAGTTACGAAGTTTATGAAAAATAGTTTGACATTTTTTATTTTTTCACATTTATATAGAATAAACAAACTTATGTGATAGGTCAAAAAATTAATAATTTAGAGTATTTTATAGAGATATTCATTCTCTCTGTCCAAAATAATGGATTTTGGAATGTCCGTTTCCTGTAAAGCACCCTATAGCACAAATGTGTGGACCGATTTTAATAATATTTGGTCCATATCTCTCGATTTTTTTTTCATTCTTTGATAACTCAAAATTTAGGGGTAGGCTACTTGCTGTAAGACAAAATCACAAAATTATGATTTCTTTTTTTAAACCAGCCGTATTGATTTTGAAAAAAATTTGCTAAAATGTGATAATTTAAATTTGAGTTAATCTTATAATATATACAGTGGAACCTCGATAACTCGAATGTCAATGAAATTAGTAACACTTCAAGTTATTAAATAATTTGAGATAGCAAGGTTTGAGTTACCAAGGGGCAGAAATCACTGACTTCGAGTTATAAAGCCCCCCAAGTTGACCTTTATTAACTTCGGGGCAGTGTGTTCTGATTACATTTTTATTCCTGTAATAAGGAATAAGTGAAAGAAAACACCACAGTACAACTATTTTGGTTTAATATTCAGTTCTTAATTTTATTTTAATCAATATATAAGAACAGTTCAGAACTGTACATAGTTAACATGGTTTTATGTAAATGCCTATCTAATTTACTAGACCCCAAACCACTTCACAATCATTTTAATAAAAAATTAAACTTTAATAAAATACAGAATATTAGTCACATACATACACACGAGTTGAACAACAATAGAGCTGTACTGAGCCCAAATGTTGCAGGAGGGAGGGAAATGCATGTCTTAACGTGAAAATTTTGTCTTCTCGCACAGTACAGCTGCCCTAAACTTTGACTTATAAAGGACCGCTGGTCTAAACTTCCAGTTATAGATTTTATTAACATTTCAATTTGTAGAGGTTTTTGAACAGTTACCATCGAGTTATAGAGAGGATTACCAACACGTCCAGAAAACCAAAATATTTGTTTTAATGAGTCTTTTTTAAAAATTCGACTTATAGACTAAATATTACCATTATGAATAATTATGGGAAGTTAAAGAGAATGGCAAAAATTCGAGATATCAAGGTCCTACCCTATATCGGATGTCCCACAAAGAGGTAGTTATTTTTTAATTAATATGCCGTATATGTGGAACACTCTACAAACTTAACAACTTACAGTTATGTTATATAGATATGTGAAAAATGTACTCTTGTTTCATTTTTTATGGTCAATTAAAACAAAATTGTGGAATAACAAAGAACATTAATCTTCTGAATAGAACAACTTCCTCCCACAATGCAATGCAATTAAAATGTCCATTCCCATCTGTTGAATCTCGATCAGCTGTTGTTTTGTTAACACACAACAATGAAACAATTTGTTAGTTGTGTTCCATCAGTTTATGTGTGATATCTAACCTTGAAACAATGAATTTTTCAATAGAACCAACATTGGGTTGTTGTTCTTGGGTTATTGCTTTTGAAAATAAATATGAAACGATGGGCTGTTTTCAAAGAACCTACTCAAATGAATTCCTCTATATTCATAAATAGAAAACAATGCTACTAGAAACTGGATCAGTTTCAAAGAAATACCATAGATATTCTTAGTTTTAGATCGTGATCTTCCCAACTGTTTATAGGTTGTAGCAGCAACTTCACAAACTAGTTTACTGGACTTGACTGTTTACAATTTTTCCTACGGGGCTTTTTGAAAGAAAAAGTTTAAATTCACCCTATAGCAACAGATGATGAATTAATTGAGGCTCAGTTGAAGAGAATTTACAGTTGATACCTCAGTCCTTATAGCCCTTTTTTGTTTCGTTGCTATCAGTGCATAGCTATTGACAGATATTAGTTTGAATAAAGGTCAGGTTAGGATCATAAATTATTTATTACTGTTATTTTGCTTTACTTTTCTTTATTGTTTTACACATTTTCATATTATTCTGCAAATCAACAATTTGTTATAGTTATGCAAATAAAATCATTTTGGTGAAAACGTACCATTATTTTGTTATTCCGCCATCTTGAAACATGACGGTACTTTTTTTACATATCAGTAACATAACTGTAAAATGTCAAGTTTTTAGAATATCTGAGACTGTCTTCATGGTAGAGTTTAATTTTGTTTACTGACAACTACTGAACTGTAACATGTTTGGCGCCAAATCTTTTTGGTTAATTTTTTGATTTTGAATGGTTGTGAGAGAAAGTAATTGGAATGTACAGAGTGTTCATAAAATGTTTTCCCACTTCAGGAGGTGATAAGGGACATCAAAAGAAATATATAAATATATACACAAATGTTCTAAAATGCTTCCACTTCTATTTGTATTTTTTCAATAACAAGACATAACTTCAGAATTAATATAAATATTGATATCAAATTTTGCAGAACTTTTTATACTATTAATTTATAATTTTTCAAAAAACATTTTTAAAATGGCGACCATAATATTTTATTAATATCGTTAATACCATTAAATTTTTGAAAATCGATAAACTGCCATAGTTTTGTTGCAAAACATATTGACTAAATAAACGTAATTTTTATTTTTAACTCAGACGACCTCAAAATGGACATATCTGAACATAAATTCTTTTGCCCATGTTTCTCTATACCATGTTGTAATAATTTGAGAATAGACTATATCAATTATGAATTTAAGCTAGGTTATCAAAGCTCGGAATGCATAATTTTAAATGAGAAAGTATAAAAGAGGGGGAGAGTAGTAAAATAAAATTATAATGACTAGATAATCACTGAAATAACAAAACTAATAAATAATATCAAATGAAATAAACAAGTAAGATAATAACAACTTGAAAACTAGGGTTATTCAGTATAAACATTCATTTAAAGCATTAGTATATACTTTCCTAATGTGCCTGGGGGTTTTGGACATGTTTAACATTGCTCGACAGCTTGTTACTAAAGAATGCACCAACTTGGGAAGGAAAGTTACTGAATAAGCATAATCTATGCTGTTTAACACAATAATTTTCAACTTGTTTGGTGCTAAAATTAAAAATGCTCCTAACAGAATTTGGTAAGCTGATGTGAGCTTGCTCTGCCAAAAACGTATGCACAAATTTTGTTCAGTAGCCAGCCACTTCGGTCCTTGGTCAGGAAGTGTTCTCGATGGGGGAGGTGTTGGACCGTCCTTCTCCAGTTACGAGTCTGGACTGATACCCATCCAGTCTGGCTAAAGAGGACTCCCTTTAGCCAAAACGGAAGGTGTGCTGTCAACCATTTCCATAGTAATTCTACTGAACTTAGTCCTTAGTATAAAAGCTGTGTAAAATAAAATTCCTATATGACGAAAAATAATGAGTTTCAGCTTACTCGGTTCACAGTGTACTACTGTCGCTCTATATGATTGAATCAATATGTTAATAATTAAGCCACCATTTTTTATTGTTAAACACGCTCAAAATTTCGTTAATAAATTGTCAAGTTTTAATAAGTTTTGTAAAAATGTATTGTATTGTAACTTCTCCTATTTAATTTAGTTATTATCATGAATGACAAAGTTGAATACTTTGAGCAAATTATATGTGACAACTATCCAATCCTAAATATTACATCAGTTAAGTTGAACTTGTGTCTTAGCTAGGTTTGTTAACACGTGTCTTCCTAGCATCGAACTGTGTCTGCTGTAATATTGCACCTATCGGAATTTAATTTCGTTGATAAACAAACAGAAAGAGTCAACAACTGGACCAATAATTAGTCTATAAACAGCTGATCTCATCCGCAATTTATAATTTCGTTATGAATGTTTCTTTAGGGATGCTAATGTCCATGTTTGATAAGTTTGTGATTCTAGAAATACATTTGTTGGACACCCCCATAGTCACAACAGCAAAAACACCCAATATCCCATTGGAAATAGTTTTCATTGGTTCAATATAAACTTCACGATTTTTAAGTTCTTTCACATTTTTTGAATTTTTTTAAGTCGAATTCTTCAAACCTAACACCATTTCTCTATGCGGGGGTACAATCTTGTTCATGCTAGAGTAAAAAGTTTATATTTCCGTAATTCATGGTCTTTGTTTGATTTTGAATTTGAATATAATAATTTCATATATTTTATATGACTTTTTACCCTTTCAAAATTACCGATTAGGATGGGTTTTTGGGGTGTCCGGTTTCCACAGTTTTTTAATCTTTTTATTTTTTGTTTATTTTGTATTAATAATTTCCATTTCAGTGTTTAAATCAATAATTTTGTTATGTTTTCCTATTTTATCTACTTGCCACTATATTCCGAGTTCATTTGGTCTTGTCGAGTATATCAAATTACTCCTTCAGCTTCCGATAAACTGTTTTATGAAATCCTGCCATTTTGATTGCCGTACTTCCTATAACTACCATGTTATCTTTCATATTAATTATTGCTCCCTGGGGCAGAGTCCCTGGTGTGCAATCACCCTTCCTAATACGTCTTCCAGTTTATTATTCCGATTGCGCCGATCTCTTTAATATTGACAATAATGCCCGTCGACGATTGGAAGAAAAACATAGTGAAATTGATGGTACAACAAAACATATTCTGTAACAATTTGACGAGGGACCTTAGAAGGAAATGAATACTTTGTAGGTATAATGTACTTATGAATTGGGATACGTGAGTCTAGATTATGGATCGAAAATGTTCGAAATTCCACAACTATCAATATTATGAGTTGGTAACCCTGCCCATATTTTAAAACAGCTGGTTTCTCATTGTTTGAAGGAATATTTATTTTACCAGTGTGTTGAAAATGTCAAGTTCACTTGAAAGTTGCACTTTGGAAGAGCAACGAGCAGTAATAAGAGCTTTGATTTCAGGTGGAACAAAACCATCTGAAATTTACACAAGAATAAAAAACAATATGGGAGATGTATGAACTGTGCAAAATTTTATAAGTAGGTGGATCGGTATAAAATTGGTCGAACAAATGTGTGATTTGAAGCGTTCAAGACGACCGATTGAGATGTCAACTGGAAAACCGAATCAAAACCCTTATTCAAAAAAATCGACGCGTTACAGTGGTTCAAAGCTGAAACGTGTAATGCAAGTATTGGTACTGTAAACTCTATCATCCGTAACAAGGTGAAATGCCGTAAAACTTGCTCACGTTGGGTTCCAAGACATTTGACATAAAGGCTTCGCATCTGTCAGGATGTGGAGTTCTGATGTGTGGCATATCATTTTGAAGAGGTTAAAAAACACAAATTTTCTTCGAACACAAAAACTTCGAAAAGTCTCTATGATATCTCTAACCGGAATTGTTGGGGCTAAAGTCAAATTTTGAATTTTTTCTTACAATTCCCTTTAAAATGATATGTCACATAATGGGTAAAAAAAAATTGACGCATTAAAAAATTTGCTAAATTAGGAAAAAGACATAAAATGTGTGTTTATTTAGTTAAATATGTCCGCTGTTAAAAAAAATAATTCTTTATTTTGGTTTATTTATATCCATCACAAATAGAAAACTTTCAACATTTATTTGACTTCTAGCCCCCATAATTCTGGTTAGAGATATTGTAGAGACTTTTTTTCTTTTTTTATGCCCTTCAAAATGATGTCACATAATAGGGTTGAAAAAATTAAGGTTCCCTTTTAAACCGTCTTAGAAAACATTTACCTCATGAAAAATGAAAGGACGTACCCTATGAAGTTCGGTGAAGGTTGGAAGTTTTCATAGGTTCGGCAAAGGTTAGATATTTTTATTTCTACTTGTTCAAAAATTACCTAGGAGTAGCAAGACTGTTTTTCTACTCTGTATACACGATGTTTGTCATTTCAAAGGTTAATTAATAATATAACATTTTGTTGTAATCATATGTTTTGTTCCAGCAGAATAAAGTACACCAGTTGTTTACCATTGATTCTGTTGTCTAGATCCATTGATCACTCAGGGACTTGGTGACTACATCAAATCAGTTAAGGCTTAACTAAATCAACCTAGACACCAGGTCACTAAGGTAATTATAAAACAATTAATCCTAACCATATACAAAATACATTTTTGAGTGTTCTTATTGAGTTACGAAGTTTATGAAAAATAGTTTGACATTTTTTATTTTTTCACATTTATATAGAATAAACAAACTTATGTGATAGGTCAAAAAATTGATAATTTAGAGTATTTTATAGAGTCCAAAATAATGGATTTTGGAATGATTTCTGTCCGTTGCCTGTAAAGCACTCAATAGCACAAATGTGTGGACCGATTTTAATAATATTTGGTCCATATCTCTCGATTTTTTTTTCATTCTTTGATAACTCAAAATTTAGGGGTAGGCTACTTGCTGTAAGACAAAATCACAAAATATGATTTCTTTTTTTAAACCAGCCGTATTGATTTTGAAAAAAATTTGCTAAAATGTGATAATTTAAATTTGAGTTGATCTTATAATATATACAGTGGAACCTCGATAACTCGAATGTCAATGAAATTAGTAACACTTCAAGTTATTAAATAATTCGAGATAGCAAGGTTTGAGTTACCAAGGGGCAGAAATCACTGACTTCGAGTTATAAAGCCCCCCAAGTTGACCTTTATTAACTTCGGGGCAGTGTGTTCTGATTACATTTTTATTCCTGTAATAAGGAATAAGTGAAAGAAAACGCCACAGTACAACTATTTTGTTTTAATATTCAGTTCTTAATTTTATTTTAATCAATATATAAGAACAGTTCAGAACTGTACATAGTTAACATGGTTTTATGTAAATGCCTAACTAATTTACTAGACCCCAAACCACTTCACAATCATTTTAATAAAAAGTTAAACTTTAATAAAATACAGAATATTAGTCACATACATACACACGAGGTGAACAACAATAGAGCTGTACTGAGCCCAAATGTTGCAGGAGGGAGGGAAATGCATGTCTTAACGTGAAAATTTTGTCTTCTCGCACAGTACAGCTGCCCTAAACTTTGACTTATAAAGGACCGCTGGTCTAAACTTCCAGTTAGATTTTATTAACATTTCAATTTGTAGAGGTTTTTGAACAGTTACCATCGAGTTATAGAGAGGTTTACCAACACGTCCAGAAAACAAAAATATTTGTTTTAATGAGTCTTTTTTAAAAATTCGACTTATAGACGAAATATTACCATTATGAATTATGGGAAGTTGAAGGAGAATGGCAACAATTCGAGATATCAAGGTCCTACCCTATATCGGATGTCCCACAAAGAGGTAGTTATTTTTTAATTAATATGCCGTATATGTGGAACACTCTACAAACTCAACAACTTACAGTTATGTTATATAGATATGTAAAAAATGTACTCTTGTTTCATTTTTTATGGTCAATCAAAACAAAATTGTGGAATAACAAAGAACATTAATCTTCTGAATAGGACAACTTCCTCCCACAATGCAATGCAATTAAAATCTCCATTCCCATCCGTTGAATCTCGATCAGCTGTTGTTTTGTTAACACACAACAATGAAACAATTTGTTAGTTGTGTTCCATCAGTTTATGTGTGATATCTAACCTTGAAACAATGAATTTTTCAATAGAACAAACAGTGAATTGTTGTTCTTGGGTTATTGCTTTTGAAAATAAATATGAAACCATGAGGTGTTTTCAAAGAACCTACTCAAATGAATTCCTCTATATTCATAAATAGAAAACAATGCTACTAGAAACTGGATCAGTTTCAAAGAAATACCATAGATATTCTTAGTTTTAGATCGTGATCTTCCCAACTGTTATATAGGTTGTAGCAGCAACTTCACAAACTAGTTTACTGGACTTGACTGTTTACAATTTTTCCTACGGGGCTTTTTGAAAGAAAAAGTTTAATTTCACCCTATAGCAACAGATGATGAATTAATTGAGGCTAAATTGAAGAGAATTTACAGTTGATACCTCAGTCCTTATAGCCCTTTTTGTTTCGTTGCTATCAGTGCATAGTTATTGACAGATATTAGTTTGAATAAAGGTCAGTTTAGGATCATAAATTATTTATTACTGTTATTTTGCTTTACTTTTCTTTATTGTTTTACACATTTTCATATTATTCTGCAAATCAACAATTTGTTATAGTTATGCAAATAAAATCATTTTGGTGAAAACGTACCATTATTTTGTTATTCCGCCATCTTGAAACATGACGGTACTTTTTTTACATATCAGTAACATAACTATAAAATGTCAAGTTTTTAGAATATCTGAGGCTGTCTTCATGGTAGAGTTTAATTTTGTTTACTGACAACTACTGAACTGTAACATGTTTGGCGCCAAATCTTTTTGGTTAATTTTTTGATTTTGAATGGTTGTGAGAGAAAGTAATTGGAATGTACAGAGTGTTCATAAAATGTTTTCCCACTTCAGGAGGTGATAAGGGACATCAAAAGAAATATATAAATATATACACAAATGTTCTAAAATGCTTCCACTTCTATTTGTATTTTTTCAATAACAAGACATAACTTCAGAATTAATATAAATATTGATATCAAATTTTGCAGAACTTTTTATACTATTAATTTATAATTTTTCAAAAAACAGTTTTAAAATGGCGACCATAATATTTTATTAATATCGTTAATACCATTAAATTTTTGAAAATCGATAAACTGCCATAGTTTTGTTGCAAAACATATTGACTAAATAAACGTAATTTTTATTTTTAACTCAGACGACCTCAAAATGGACATATCTGAACATAAATTCTTTTGCCCATGTTTCTCTATACCATGTTGTAATAATTTGAGAATAGACTATATCAATTATGAATTTAAGCTAGGTTATCAAAGCTCGGAATGCATAATTTTAAATGAGAAAGTATAAAAGAGGGGGAGAGTAGTAAAATAAAATTATAATGACTAGATAATCACTGAAATAACAAAACTAATAAATAATATCAAATGAAATAAACAAGTAAGATAATAACAACTTGAAAACTAGGGTTATTCAGTATAAACATTCATTTAAAGCATTAGTATATACTTTCCTAATGTGCCTGGGGGTTTTGGACATGTTTAACATTGCTCGACAGCTTGTTACTAAAGAATGCACCAACTTGGGAAGGAAAGTTACTGAATAAGCATAATCTATGCTGTTTAACACAATAATTTTCAACTTGTTTGGTGCTAAAATTAAAAATGCTCCTAACAGAATTTGGTAAGCTGATATGAGCTTGCTCTGCCAAAAACGTATGCACAAATTTTGTTCAGTAGCCAGCCACTTCGGTCCTTGGTCAGGAAGTGTTCTCGATGGGGGAGGTGTTGGACCGTCCTTCTCCAGTTACGAGTTTGGACTGATACCCATCCAGTCTGGCTAAAGAGGACTCCCTTTAGCCAAAACGGAAGGTGTGCTGTCAACCATTTCCATAGTAATTCTACTGAACTTAGTCCTTAGTATAAAAGCTGTGTAAAATAAAATTCCTATATGACGAAAAATAATGAGTTTCAGCTTACTCGGTTCACAGTGTACTACTGTCGCTCTATATGATTGAATCAATATGTTAATAATTAAGCCACCCTTTTTTATTGTTAAACACGCTCAAAATTTCGTTAATAAATTGTCAAGTTTTAATAAGTTTCGTAAAAATGTATTGTATTGTAACTTTTCCTATTTAATTTAGTTATTATCATGAATGACAAAGTTGAATACTTTGAGCAAATTATATGTGACAACTATCCAATCCTAAATATTACATCAGTTAAGTTGAACTTGTGTCTTAGCTAGGTTTGTTAACACGTGTCTTCCTAGCATCGAACTGTGTCTGCTGTAATATTGCACCTATCGGAATTTAATTTTGTTGATAAACAAACAGAAATAGTCAACAACTGGACCAATAATTAGTCTATAAACAGCTGATCTGGCATAGCATAGAGTTGAGAGAGTTACAACCTTGTCATTCTACATAGAGGAAAAAATATCCTGTCAGATAGAACCTTGTCAAATTAGTATCTCAGTTAATTCTAAATATATAATGTAATTATTTAGTTTTCCATGTAGGCCAGATTAAGGAGAGTCAAATGAACCGAAAAACCCATTTTAGCCAAATTTGTCAGTTACAACCTTGTCAAACCAAGGTAGCGAAATGTAACCATTTTATATCTCTCTGAATGATTAGTATTAAATTAATGTGTTCATTTTTGTTTAATAGTATTTTGTTTTTATTTTGTTGCAGAGAGAATGACAGCTTTATCACATCAATGGTAAAATCAAAAGAAAAAGTTATAGTGTTGAAAAAATATATTTTATTACTTTTTTAAAATGTTTTAATTATATATTGAACAATATATTATTTTATCTTTAAAAATAAAGTATGTAAATGAATATTTAAATAAATAATCTTATTTATCAGTTTACATTATTTTATTAAATATCTTTTTATGATTTTCAATAAGAATGTTTTACAGTGACATTAAAGAAAGTTATTGGTAATTTTGTTGTAGAAGCGCTACATAGAAATTTTTACTTGAGAAAGTTATTGCTTTACTTTGTTTATATAGAGAGGAAAGCACTTAAGATGAAGATTGATTTAAACTGAGAAAGTTATCATTTGGTTTACTCCTTGATGTACAAAATGATTACACATGAGTCCGATTTTACATGGTATCCATTGCTTAGTTGTTCTCATAGAGTGCAGGACTTCCTTGACATTGAAAATTTTATTTCAGAAGAAAATCTTCAAAAAATGTTACCTTAGAATGTTATAGAATAATTCTGGTAGATCGCAGCACCTCCTTGAAGATAAAAAATTATTTCATCTCAAAGTTATAAGCTTAGTTTATTTTACTTAAGAGTGCAGCACTTCCTTAACATGAAAATTGATTTTAGTATTGACTGAAATAGGTTCTGTTAAATATTTAACAGACCGTTAAGTTTTTCTCAGTGTAACAAGAAAATTTTCTTGTCTCGCTGTGAAAACTTAACCGCTGGTTAAATATTTAACGGGTCATAAATTTTCTCAGTGAAACAGTACAAACCTAATCGACCGTTAAGTTTTTCTCAGTGTAACAAGAAAATTGTCCTGTCTCGCTGTGAAAACTTAACCGCTGGTTAAATATTTAACGGGACATCAATTTTCCCAGTGATACAAGAAATCTGTTGTTATCCAGTGAATATAAGTTGTTAGGAGGTCTATTGGTATTGAAATATTTACAGCAAGTCTGAAGATTGAATCACAGCAGTATTTGACCACTTTTAACATTATATTCTCCTGATACTTTTTAAAAGAAACAAAAACTTGATACAGTAGTGGCAATTAAGATTGTCAATTTTGAGGTTATGTTTTCTTTTAGTGGCAATTAAAATTGTCAATTTTGAGGTTATGTTTCCTTTAAGAGAGATGTTGTCTCCTCGATTGCTAGGTGCCCACCATCCCACCCTATTAAAGACACTTTCTTATATACCCATACAGACTAGTGGACGCTCTACAGTTCACTTTGTGAACTAACTTCCCCCTCCACCTTTCATTTAGATTGTCACAGTAAGAAACTAAAAGACACAAAAATTGCCAATTTAGAGGTTATGTTTTCTTTAAGAGAGATGTTGTCTCCTCGACTGCTAGGTGCCCACCATCCCACCCTATTAAAGACACTTTCTTATATACCCATACAGACTAGTGGACGCTCTACAATTCACTTTGTGAACTAACTTCCCCCTCCACCTTTCATTTAGATTGTCACAGTAAGAAACTAAAAGACACAAAAATTGCCAATTTAGAGGTTATGTTTTCTTTAAGAGAGATGTTGTCTCCTCGACTGCTATGTGCCCACCATCCCACCCTATTAAAGACACTTTCTTATATACCCATACAGACTAGTGGACGCTCTACAATTCACTTTGTGAACTAACTTCCCCCTCCACCTTTCATTTAGATTGTCACAGTAAGAAACTAAAAGACACAAAAATTGCCAATTTAGAGGTTATGTTTTCTTTAAGAGAGATGTTGTCTCCTCGACTGCTAGGTGCCCACCATCCCACCCTATTAAAGACACTTTCTTATATACCCATACAGACTAGTGGACGCTCTACAGTTCACTTTGTGAACTAACTTCCCCCTCCACCTTTCATTTAGATTGTCACAGTAAGAAACTAATTTCTCAGTGAAACAGTACAAACTTAATCGACCGTTAAGTTTTTCTCAGTGTAACAAGAAAATTGTCCTGTCTCGCTGTGAAAACTTAACCACTGGTTAAATATTTAACGGGACATCAATTTTCCCAGTAATACAAGAAACCTGTTGTTATCCAGTGAATATAAGTTGTTAGGAGGTCTATTGGTATTGAAATATTTACAGCAAGTCTGAAGATTGAATCACAGCAGTATTTGACCACTTTTAACATTATATTCTCCTGATACTTTTTAAAAGACACAAACTTAATCGACCGTTAAGTTTTTCTCAGTGTAACAAGAAAATTTTCCTGTCTCGCTGTGAAAACTTAACCACTGGTTAAATATTTAACGGGACATAAATTTTCTCAGTGAAACAGTACAAACTTAATCGACCGTTAAGTTTTTCTCAGTGTAACAAGAAAATTGTCCTGTCTCGCTGTGAAAACTTAACCGCTGGTTAAATATTTAACGGGACATAAATTTTCGCAGTGAAACAGTACAAACTTAATCAACCGTTAAGTTTTTCTCAGTGTAACAAGAAAATTGTCCTGTCTCGCTGTGAAAACTTAACCGCTGGTTAAATATTTAACGGGACATAAATTTTCTCAGTGAAACAGTACAAACTTAATCGACCGTTAAGTTTTTCTCAGTGTAACAAGAAAATTTTCCTGTCTCGCTGTGAAAACTTAACCGCTGGTTAAATATTTAACGGGACATATATTTTCTCAGTGAAACAAGAAACCTGTTATCCAGTGAATATAAGATTACAGGAGGTCTATCCGAATTGCAATTATTGTTTCCATCCTATGGAAAGTTTAATGTAAGGAAGTGTTGAACTCTACCAGACATCAAACTAAGCAATAACTTTGTCAATAAAAGTCAAGTTTTACTGTGGAGGAAGTATTGGTATCTACTAAAAATAAAACGCAAGCCAATTATTTCAATAAAAATATTTATTTATGCAGCAAATTTGTAAATACATACAAAAATATTGTTTTAAAATAACAATAAAAAATATAATATTACCAATTACTCTATTTTTTAAATAATACTTTTTCACAAATGATTTAGTCTTTTTTAGTACAACACTCAAAAAACACTTAAACTTTTTTCTATTGAAGTCAACCATGTTGAATATTGTGCTGCCATAATAAATCTGCAACAAAATTAAAATAGCAATTAAAACTATATAATAGTGAAACTTTTTGAAGTGTAATAATAATAATGCACAAACTTTCTCTCTCACACGCATACTAAAACTAAAAAATCTATGAAAAATATTGCGCAAACTTTCTCACAAATAAATACTAAAACTAATAATGTGGCAAAAATGTTGTACAAACTTTCTTACAAACACATACGTCCTAAAACTTATAATCTGTCAAAAATGTTGCACAAACTTTCTCACAAAGATACAAAAATTAATAATCTGGCAAACATATTGCACAAACTTTCTCGTAAACACACAAACGTAATAAAACTAATAATCAGTGTTAAAATAATGCACAAACTTTCTCACGCACACATGCTAAAACTAAAAATCGGTCAAAAATATTGCACAAACATTGTGACATATAGATAGTAAAACTAATATCTAAGGTGTGAGGGTGGACACAATTTAGCAGTTGAGGAGACATCAATTTTAAAGAAACATAACCTCAAAATTGACATTATGTGGAAGAAGAACTGCTAAAAACACCTACATTATTTTAATAAAAAATATTTATGTAACAAACAATTCATACATTTCTAAATGCATAGAAAATATTGTTTAAAATAATATACATGAAATATTAGCAGTTGTAGTATTTTTTAACAACACTTTTTAGTCTTTTAACAACTTATACTTTTTTTCTCACTGATGTCCTCCATGATGAATATTGTGAATCTGACACGAAATTACAAATATAATATATTATTATAATTTTCAAACTTTTTAAAGTGAAAACTTCTATTGGTAAATTGGGGCACTTTTTGCCTGGATAAAAAATGTGCAATTTCACATAACATCAAATTTCATGGGTAAATGAAATCAAGTAGACAGGGTAGCGTGGATAATCATTATAAAAGAATTGCACAAACTTACTCAAACACAAATATAATAAAACTAATACCTTAAGTGGTGAAAGAAATATTGTATAAAAGTTTCACACACACACATACATTGAATAAAACTAATAATCAGCCAAAAATATTGTAAAAACAGTCTCACACTTTCATACATTGTAAAACTTATAATCAGTTTTTACTTCTAACATGTGGTCTTAATTGAGTCGTCCAATTCCAAAACTCGTTATGTCCAAAACATGAAAATTTTCAGGAAATGAAAAAAACATCTTACAACGATAAGAAATGTAGCATAAACTTGATTCTTTTACCTTATTTTTCTATATTTTTTTATTTACTTGTTACTCTTAATCCTAAAAATATTAAAGTGTCAGTTTATTTACAAATTAATAATATATGTTGGACATAACGTGATTTGGAACTGTAAATGGGAGTTAACGAGTTTTGGAACTGTTGCCTATTTACACAAAGTGAAATTATTGGTTTTGGAAGTTCGGGACTAGGGTTACATAAATAAAGTAAGTTTTTTTTTTTAAATCGTATTATTCAAAGATTATAAAATGAGCTTGGACTTAATTACACATTATAAAAATTATTTTCATTGCCAAAGTCCATTAATTTTTACACTCCCAAAACATTTTCATCATCTTCGCGAATTTCATCTGTATCATCAGCTTCTTCCTCGCTGTGTTCTTGCGCTTGTAGAAGAGCTTCTTGTTCTGACAAAAGTTCTTTGTAGAAAGTTAAGTTTGGATGCAAGTTCCAATCATGTCCATAGTGTTTCGTAAGCAGGGACTTCAAGTCATTCAATTTCTCATCCTTCAATAAGACACCTTTATTTATTTTTCCCGGTGTAGTTTGACACCATGATTTACCTTTTCTACAGATTGACTTGGCTACGCCCACATTCATATTGTATCCAACCTCGCCTTGCACTAATATTGTAGTTAAGTTACTAGGATTTTTCGATTTTGATAAAATTATTTTCTTGCTTGGCATGAATTGAAAATGCCAGTTACCTGGTGTTTTAGCGGTACCCGGTACAGCTGGAGTTTCTCCATGTTTGGGAGTGCTGCATACTGCTTTTTTCCAGTCATATACATCCAGATCTGTACCTAGCTTAAAAACAGTACCAACTTCATTAAATACTTTTTCATACTCTCCAGGGTTGACAATGGTTGATTTGGCCACTACCTCTCTTTCAATTCGGCCAAAAATCCGATCTGGGGGTATGTAGGAGTGTCCCACAATCGGAAAAATAAGAATCACCTGTGATACTGTGGGGGGCGAATTCTTCCAATTTTCTGGAGTTTTTAACCGTTTACGTGTTTTCCCCGTAGGTGCAAGTGCTATATTGTCTACTTGCAAAACATCATCAGCATCTTCTTCACTCTCCATCATAAACAAACTAATTAATTAACGATTTAAACAATAAAATACTTGACAAAAGTCTAGTCAAGAATGCAGAGCTAACCTTAAAACAGGCTCTTGGACACAGCAAGGTAAATAGATGAATATCAAGTGCACCAACCTAAAATCAGCTGTTATTAAAATTCAGCAGCACAAATATTATAAAACTTATACTAATTTCAGTTGTAAGACTGTTTTTGCCATGTTAAACTAATTAGTCTGATTTATTTTGGACAAAACGACTATTGGAACTTAATCACTATATGGAAAGTGAAATTCAATAGGACTTAACGAGTTTTGGTCCAGTAACTGTGAGGTGGACATAACGGATTATGGAAATGTTTTAGCCATGGACTTGACGAGTTCTGGAACTGTACCTGGTTTTCAAATCGACATTTAAATAGGAAATAACGACTTTGGGAACTGTTAGACCTCTGAAATGTATTACCAAGGGAACCAGCTATCGAATGGTGCAAAAACCCCATTTATTTTTTTTGTGAACATAACGAGTTTTGGAATTGGACGACTCAATTAAGCACACCGATTTTTATCATTTACCAGACTCACATATTCTTTGTATGAAAATAATTAATTTTGACAAAACTTAACACAACTTTTCAGCTCAGAAACTTATTAGATAAAGGTCAAAATGGGAGGGGGTACTTTTCAAAATGGGTTTAGTTGGTTTAGACATTTTTAGGAAAAGGGTCAAAATTAGGTTTTGAATATTTAGAGCAGGGGTTAAGGGGGTTCAAATTTTGGAGGACCCCCGCTCAACCTCCTGACAAACTGGCCTTTCCCCTCTACTGGTGATGATACTAGATTTTCAAAATTCATTCTAGAGGTTAGGTAATAAAGGAAAGAATTATCACAATGTAATAATTACAATAAATTGAACTCGCACAATTAATCAGCTGTTAGATATAATATTGGTTGTTTAGGAAACAAAGTTTGTTATTGTTTTAAGACAAGCAAGTAGTATTAAACTAAGGTTAGACAATAACAAACCGTTTCTATGACAATCAATTCAAAATACCAGAATGTTACCTAACAGCTCATCAAATGTATAAGCCTACTCGTGTTCTACTTATTGCCACTATTGCATTAATGATCTCGAATATTTCAACAAAGAATGAATTTCTAAAAAAATGTGATATAAATATAGTGTCTTTACCTAATTAATAAACTGATTTATGATAGGCCATGTAATAACTTGGTTTTACATCAAGGATTGTGGAAGTTGTATCTGCTATGGATTTGCTGTTTTAAATCATGTCATACTATCAAACAGAATAAAATCATAGACTAACGGAAAAATTTTAAAAGTAATTTAAAATGTTGCTTCTAACCTAATCTTGGGTGTTGTACACAACTACCAAGAAATTATGTTTTCAGTTTTTTGTCAATAATTCAACTATCCTTTGACTTAAAATTATAAAATCTCATTTTATTTATAGTTAAAAGAGGACACTTTTATGTCTTGTGTAATGTTTTTGTAAAATTGATGGTTTTTGTAATATTCAACATTAAAACTTTTAAGCAGAAACACCTGTATATAACCACCTAACCTATTTGTGATGATTCTTGCTAAACCTAGTATGTTAACCCTCCAAGTGCTAAGAGTCGCGATCGCGATCTATTTTGCTGCCGCCACAGTGCTAAAGTTGCGATCGCGATCTAATTAAACAAGGTTTGCTAAAATCGATATACCAACGGTAACTTTTATCCAAACTACATGTATTTTATATAGTAACTCTGAGTAAAAGACGCTCTATTCATTTTGCACAATTTTATCGATGGTTATAAGAAAAAAATCAATGTTAGCAGCAAGCCTGTAAAAGACAATTTGATGTTTACTGTTGATGTTTACTGCTGCGTCTCGGCAGTGAATTGTTGTTTAGTGTTTTTGTCTATATTATTTTGGTAAATACAATTTATTTTATAATTATTTAGTGTATCAGTAGTGTTTTTAGTGTAGTATTACACATATAATAATGAGTGAACTTGGCAATTCAAGTGATATTCATAATTAATTGTTTGTGTGAAAGTGATACCGCTAGTGATGAAAGCGGTAACTCCGATGTAGGAATCAAAATGTTTGTTTGTTTTTTGTTTGTGTATTACAATATTTATAATAACTAATTTTAGTAAATACATGATATTCAAAGGTTAAATGCCAATACTTTCTAAAGATACAGTAATAGAGCGCACACTAATTTGCATAAGTTGGATGTAGGTGTCACACAGTGGGTGAAATTACTGAATTTGAAGTTTGTGTATGTATGAATGTTTACAGCGATGTTGACATTATGAAGAAAAGAAAGTATTACTTATGTTATTTCTAGTTTTGTAACAAAATTTGCTACATTTTGTATATATTAGAAATTGGATTATCATAATTTAGTTATTATCAACATTGTCACTAAATGGACAAAAGAAATTTTTATTTTTTGCGGATATGAGTTGAAGCAGACCTCAGTTTTAAAGTGGTATGTTTAAATTTTATTTCATTTTGTTCTATGGGATTTCCTGAAAATATTGATGTATAATGTGTCATATTTCAGCCAATAAAAATGTATTATTTCCTGTAATAATAAAAGCCTTGCGCAGAGCGTTGAATTAGCTTAGCACTGAGAACTAATATAATCAGCACTTGGAGGGTTAATCACATGCTATTAGTCCTTTTGTGTCTACACTTTTCGTTTACAACATTTTTAATCTTCTGAATTGTCTTTTATTACCATTTTTATACAACATAATATGTGGAAATAATCAAATTTGTAATTAGTTAAATGTTTTAATTTAATTTGCAATATGAGACTATTTTCTAAAACAATAATATTATTTTACATTTTCAAAGTAAGTTTTGTAATAAAAATGAATTTGACAAAATTATAACTAATCATTATATTGACTTACTAAATCACAGCCTTCGTAGTTATACTCACTAGTTTTTATTTAAAACTGATCTAACATATTAAAATATAGGCCTACTTGAAAATAAATGAGTTTGTAAACAGAGTTAAAAAGAAACATATCAATGAATATTTGGGTCAGGTTAGTGAAATTATTTGTATGTGAAGAAATAAATATTGTTTATTGGTGAACAATAAATGAATAATATAGATAACAGTCTTATAACAGGCTTACATTTGAGTCTGGATTTTAGGATACCATCATATTTTCCGGAGCTTTCTCGCCACATCCTAAAATGTAAGTTATTCATTATAATAAATAAACATTGAGCTTGACTAGTGAGATTGTTTACTTGATAGAATAAAACTAAAACACAAATAGTATGTTTATTTATTCAAACATGTTTTGACTACAAAATCAGCATCTTCATTGATGAATGAGCTACAATAACTTATCCATAATGCTTTTCTCGAACAGACCCGGTGATTTGTAGCAATTCTAAGCTGAGAAGAAAGATAACAGTCTAAAAATTGCATACGTGCAAAAAAGTGCATAGTTGGCGTTATATCAACACATAGAGTGGAGGGGAAACTCAATTCTGGTTCATGACAAATGGAGCACAAACATTTGAGAAATAAATAATTACAACTTGTCATGTGGTTTATTTATCTCTTGTCAAATATGATTATTTTGTGAAATAGACTCTTGGACAGAAAAACTAAACTATTTATTTTAAATAAATAATATCAATTCTTACCTTTATATCAGTTGACCAAGCAGAGAATCTATAGATGATGTCACTGCAGTCTTGAGTAAGTAATTACTGTATGACAAAGGTTTTTCTGTTTTTTACACTTTCACATCAAAAATCAATCCTTGCACTGTAACAAATCAACATTAAGTCTTACTAACTGCAAAACATATTGACACGAAACCATAAGTATATATTTAAGGTTATTTTACAATTTAAAACAATAGTAGGTTAGGTTACATATTATATATTACAAAATAAGTCTTCGATAAGATAATTGGATAATAATAACTGAAATAAAACAAATATTGAGACTGACATATTTATGATTACAGACGAGGAAAAAGACTACTTCCTGCTAAAAAATATGGGACTAAAAAGTTTCCTTTTGTTATTTGTTATCAGTCTAAAGACTGATCAGAAGTGTGGTGAGAAAATATGATGTTTAATTAAAAGGGTGTAAGCCACTGTCCTCACTTATTAACCAGACACATCAAGCCGTTCAGTCATTTAGTAGTACCAGAAGTCAACAACTCGAAAAATTAATCACGCTACTTCCAGTTTTTCTTTTTTAAGAAACAGTTAAATACAAAATATAAATAAACGATGTAAACACATTGCATAAACTCTCTCACTCATCAATCTTCAAAACCAAACTAAAACTATTCCACTAAAAATATCAGTTCGGTAGTTTTTAGTCAAAAAGTGAAAATGAACCATGAACAAGTGAAAAATATTTTAACTTTTATAGAATAAACTTCCCATATATTGGAAGTTAGCATTTCGGCAAAAATTACAGATTTATCATTAGTATGAAAAAAAAAAAAAAAAAAGAAAAGAAAAAAAAAGAAGTTTTTTCCCCGAAACTTGTATACTATTCCCTCTTTTTCTAAGTTCAAAACTTGAAACATCTCTTTGGGAATATTTTTAGGTTCTGTTATCCGTTTCCTTCCATAACAAACAAAAATAACATAACTGTGACTATCACTCACCCCACTATAATCCTTTCAAGTTTGCCCAATCATCGGGTCTAGACCATGCCACTACAAGGTCAGTGCTACTGGAACACTCCCAATGTTGGTTTTAAACTGAACAATTTCATATGTCTATTTAAATATATAACATAACCTGCCCTAACCTAACCTATTTGAGTTTTTGGTAAAAAAAAAAAAAAAAAAAAAAAAATCAGATTTGTTGTAGCAAGACTTACCACCAAAGATGTTAGGTTATAATATATATAGCCTAATAAAATGTGTTTTACTATCCTCAACAACTTACTTATTCCTATTATAAAGTAACTAATAACTAGTTTTGTTGTTATAAATCTTTCAGAACTTTGATTACTCTGAAATGGAGCGAGATACGATACATAGGGTCAGATATGCCAAAAAAATACATCCTGTTATGCACTACAAGATAAATACAAAGTTCTGTTAATTTATTATTAGCAATAAAATAATTAAATTGAGTTAAAGGGATGTTTTAAACACTGTGTGTATATTATACTAAAATTCCAGTATTATTTTAATTAGTTCCACTTTGATGTACAAAAAAAAGAGGGTCTGTATAATACACAAGTACCGTATTTTCTTCACCATAAATGTTTTTTGGAAATTTTACATTTATAGATAAATAATTATATCAATAGAGTAAAAATCAAAAATTCACAACACGAAAGTGCCTAAATAATAATTAATAAATTACATTTAGATGTTGCCGACGTTTAAGTAGTTGAATAGCAGCTGTTCAATCACCTGACATTTGTTTGAATTCATCTATTGTTTGTATCTATTTACTGTCAGCGTTACTTTGTGTATTTGAAATGAGTACAGAAGCTGAAGAACATTTAAGATGGCAGATTATATAGATCTAGTACCCAGCAGCATGAAGCGTCACTTTGAAGCCATGTCAAGGTGACTTGCTTGTGGAGGCAAGTGCACACTCACTACAATCATCCAAATGATGCTGAAGGCTTTACTGTATGTTTTGGTCTAGAACTTCGCTTTTCATGTAATTTTAATTACTTAAAAAATAATAAATGTGGTGTTGTATTTAGCAATTTTAATTCATTCTTTTTCTTCCAAATTAGAATACATGATTATGGTCATTTCCATCCACGGAGTTTGTTTTTTGTTCAGGTCTTTATATTCTTCCAGAGAAGATTTCCATAAAATAGGACGCTCTCTTGCTTCATTTAAGAAAATCTCGGTATATAATTCCTCATCCAGTTCACTTTACAATTTCCAACACTTCTACTACAACACATAAAAAGCCAGTAAACTCCACTCAGCCCGCCACTAACTGAAGTTTGAATACTGTACACTACTCCATTTGCTTTCATGTTTTGACAAGATGCCAAGCGTTAGCATCATCGCTGCATTTGTTTAGAGACTACCATCAATACTAAATTGGACATGGAAGTGGCACAAACTTGACACTAACGCTTTAGTCGATATTGCATTGCTCCATTTACTCCAATATGTCGTAGAATCACGGTATCCCCTTGACACACCGTCAAAGCAACGCATGACGCTGATGTAAACCAGTCCTTAAAAGTAAATTGGATGACAGTGAGCTCAAATTTTTGAATTCATCCGAAAATGAACAATCTTATTTTGAAGAAATTATGACATAGATTATGACCCAATTGGACTTTCAACTTTTAATAGTTTTCCAATTTTAAGTCATTTTGAAGCAAACATTAGGTCTGGTTTAATATCCCCAAGAATGGCATTTAATCTTCGATGTTAACAAAACGGACCTAAAAATTGCACAACATATACATCGAAAATGTGAAGCATTAGGACGTAGAAGACAACTGATCTTCGGCCCAGATGAGACCTTTGAAACGACAAGCAACCAAGCTAGGGAAATCCTGACAATAAACAAGGGAATAGACATAAGCTAGTTAGGAATTTAAGAAGTACACACAAAGTCTTACAGAATGAAGTGTCTAGGGCGAAACACTCACTTCTATATAATAATAAACTACATAGCATTTTTGTTGGTTTTCAGACAAATACACTTTAGAAAAACATTGTCCAACAATACTAAAAATAATGAATTGGTTTATTTTCTCTTGGGATCTGTATTAATTTATTATCCCTTGTAAAATCATCTGTCTAAGGTATGAGGTACGGAACTACCAAGTCGGGTTAAATATTTTATGATAACAAAACCATAATTGCCGATGTAAAAATGAATACACGCCCCTATTTTAATCAAAACATAGTTCAACGTGTAGGCTCTGACCGAAATGTATGAAAAAATTGTAAATTTAATACAATTCACTAGATATATACATATCTACTGGTAGAAGAGGATTTGGTTGCCATCTTTCTTCAAACATACCAGTTCAAGAGTTAAAAAATGGGAAATACAGTATCAGAGAGAAAAGTCTGGGTTTATTTCTATTTGGTCCATATTTTCCACGAATATTATCCTATGTTGAAGTTTAACTTAACCTATGTCACTTTGGTAAGTTATTAATCTTCACATTCCATCAAAATTTTGTATGAAATCGGTAGAACCGTGTCGACAACTTAATTTTTTTTTTAAACTCGTCATAATAGTTTGCAAATTTTGAAGGGTGATAAGGAATGAATTTCAATAACAGTCTGGATGACAACCATGAGTGAAAACGGTAATTTTTCGAATATAATAGCAAACTTTCTAATAGTATGGATAAAGGAAAGTTTGTGAATTTAGTTTGAAGCTCTACTCTTGTAGAAGGTGATTTTATATTGTGAGAAAATTATCGTTAGAGGTTGTATGAATAATTGTAATTACATTTGTGATTCCAACTGTCACCATTTCATGTGTCACTTCCAGTCTGTAGGGTCGCCACGAATTGTGGTTTTAAACCACAAGGCTCCATAGTTTTAAACTACAGAATCGTATAAATTATAGACATAACTTAAATAGACAAAAATGGCCCACAATTGAGTTTTTTACACAATGGTGATTTTGGGGCCATGAAGAAGGCTGCAATGTTGAAGGATTATGGAACTACCAATATGTTTGCGTACCAACATGTCATGCAGACATGGAGGTGGACTTGGGGTGTCCTTTAGTCATTCCCTGCTTCTACATTCGGAGTTGAAACTCAAACGACCAGAATTCCGCACCTATTGAATGCAATTCATATCACTATACTATACGTCACATATCATGTCCATAGAGCAATTTACCTAATAGAAGAGCAAGAGTAGGACGTGGTTGTCAGATCAAACAGCTCCCTGCTCGAGGCTACCAACATTTTGCAAAGCTAACCGAAATAAGTAGTGATAGGAATTAGAATAGTTTTAGTTAGGAATATAACTTAGTAAGTTCTTTTTAAGAAGCCAGAATGACAACAATTATTAAAACGAATGAAATTGCTTACTCTGCAAGCAAGGCAGACGCCATTGATGCTTCAATGATATATAAAACCTTGGGTTGGAGGAAACTTAATCAGTAGACCGAGACTAGTGAGATCGATTACTTGATAGAATAAAACTAAAACACATATAGTATGTTTACTTATTCAAACATGTTTTGACCACAAAATCGGCATCTTCATTGATGGATGAGCTACAATAACTTATCCATAATGCTTTTCTCGAACAGACCCGGTGATTTGTAGCAATTCTAAGCTGATAAGAAAGATAGCAGTCTAAAATTTTATATGGGATATTGATTTTTAGTGCAAAAAATTGCAAAGTTGGAGTTATATCGACACATAGAGTGGAGGGGAAACTCAATTCTAGTTCATGTAAATGTAGCACAAACATTTGAGAAATATAAAATTACAACTTGTCATGTGGTATATTTAGTTGGCTCTTGTCAAATTTGATTATTTTGTGAAGTAGACTCTTGGACAGAAAAACCAAACTATTTATTTTAAATAAATAATATCAATTCATACCTTTATATCAGTTGACCAAGCACAGAATCTATAGATGATGTCACTGCAGTCTTGAGTAAGTAATCACTGTATGACAAAGGTTTTTCTGTTTTTTACACTTTCATATCAAAAATGAGTCCTTGCACTGTAACACATCAACATTAAGTCTTACTAACTGCAAAACATATTGAAACGAAACCATAAGTATATATTTAAGGTTATCTTACAATTTAAAACAGTAGTAGGTTAGGTTACATATTATATTACAAAATAAGTCTTCTATAAGATAATTGGATAATACTGTAATAGCTGAAATGAAACAAATATTGAGACTGACATATTAAGATTGTAAGCATGGGACATCCTCCAACCAATAATAAATAATAAATAATAAATATAAGAATGTTGAGATGTATTCAAATATGAAACTGTCATTTAAATTTTAAGATTACTCAAAGACAATGAATTACAAATACAGTGAAAAAAGTTTGAACTCAAAATGTGCGTGTTAATCGAATAAACGATACTCCTCTAACACTAATTCATCACGTGACATGTATCCCATGATGCTTTGCGTTAGCGTTACCTGATCCAAGAAGGACGCTTGGCTTCACCAGTCTTTGGAGGGAAGTCAGACGAGAAAGACGCAAGCCTCGCGTTAGTCATGGAGCGTTTTATTAATTACAGTTAAAGTGACATTGAAGGAAATGTTTGTGAAGTAATAGTGATTGAAATGGTAGCACGTGAGTAAATATAAACAAAGTTGTACATAATTTGAAAAGAAATGAGTAATCTAAAACAAGAACAAAATTTATGAACAGTGTTGAGAACTTTACATATCACCTGATAATGTCATAAACATGTTAGGTTAAGACTTCTATTTATTGTGACAATCTTAAAAATTATAAGATATTCATTTTAGTATGTTGGATATTAACAAGGTGTTCATAAAAGGAAAGATTTCAATAAACATAAACATGGCTGGTTAAATTCATTGTGTGTAAATCACTATTCCGTGTCACTGAAGCATCTTGTAAGTACAGACCAAAGATTGAACCATACCCTTTTATAAAAGTAAAATCATTTGTTAACAAATAGAACAAAATACGAGACAAGTAATTGTAGAAAGTAAGTAGAATCACATGCTTGCAGGATGGCGTCCAAGATGACGCCTATCTCATAAAATAAAGTAGTTTCATAGTTTCTTCTAAATTGACCCTAGTGTTTTTACCAAATAAAATAAAATTCAAGTTGTAAGAGCAGGAGCAACTTACATGATTACAGACCAAGGAAAAGACTACTTCCTGCTCAAAAATTTGGGACTAAAAAGTTTCCATTTGTTATTTGTTATCAGTCAAAAGACTATGATCAGAAGTGTGGTGAGAAAATATGATGTTAAAAAAGGTAAAAGCCAATGTCCTCAATTAAATTCAGACATATCAAGCCGTTCAGTCATTTAGTAGTACCAGAAGTCAACACTCGAAAAATTAATCACACTACTTCCAGTTTTTTCTTTTTTTAACAAACAGTTAAATACCAAATATAAATAAACGATGTAAAAACATTGCACAAACTTTCTCACTCATCAATCCTCAAAACCAAACGAAAACTAACTACTGTATTCTACCAAAAATATCAGTTCGGTAGTTTTTAGTCAATAAGTGAAAATGAACCATGAACAAGTTTTTTTCGATACTTGTGTACTATTCCCCCTTTTTTCTAAGTTCAAAACATCTCTTTGCAAATATTTGTAGGTTCTGTTATCCGTTTCCTACCATAACAAACAAAAATAACATAACTGCGACTATTATCACTCACCCCACTATAATCCTTTCAAGTTTGCCCAATCATCCTGTCTAGACCATGCCACTACAAGGTCAGTGCTACTGGAACACTCCTTATGTTGGTTTTAAACTGAACAATTTCATATATCTATTTAAATATATAACATTACCTGCCCTAACCTAACCTCTTTGAGTTTTTGTTAAAACAAAGTAGATCAGATTTGTTGTAGCAAGACTCACCACAAAGAGGTTAGGTTATAATAACCTAATATAATATAATATAATATAGCCTAATAAAATGTATTTTACTATCCTCAACAACTTACTTATTCCTATTATAAAGTATCTAATAACCAGTTTTGTTGTTATAAATTTTTCAGAACTTTGATTACTCTGAAATGGAGCGAGATACGATACATAGTGTCAGATATGTCAAAAAAATACATCCTGTTATGCACTACAAGATATATACAAAGCTCTGTTAATTTATTATTAGCAATAAAATAATGAAATTGGGTTAAAGGGACGTTTTGAACACTGTGTGCATATTATACTAAAATTCCAGTATTATTTTAATTAGTTCCACTTTGATGTACAAAAAAGGAGGGTCTGTATAATACACAAGTACCGTATTTTCTTCATTGTAAATTTTTTTTTAGAACTTTTACATTTATAGATAAATAATTATATCAATAGAGTAAAAATCAAAAATACACAACACGAAAGTGCCTAAATAATAATTAATAAATTATGTTTAGATGTTGCCAAAGTTTAAGTAGTTGAATAGCAGCTGTTCGATCACCCCGACATTTGTTTGAATTCATCTATTGTTTGTATCTATTTACTGTCAGCGTTACTTTGTGTATTTGAAATGAGTAGCCTACAGAAGCTGAAGAACATTTAAGATCTAGAAATTGACAGATTATATAGGCCCAGTACTCAGCAGCATCATGTGTCACTTTGAAACCATGTCAAGGTGACTTGCTTGTGGAGGCAAGTGCACACTCGCTGCAATCATCCAAATGATGCTGAAGACTTTACTGTATGTTTTGGTCCAGAACTTCGCTTTCCATGTAATTTTAATTACTTAAAAAATAATAAATGTGTTGTTGTATTTAGCAATTTTAATTCATTCTTTTTCTTCCAAATTAGAATACATGATTATGGTCATTTCCATCCACGGAGTTTGTTTTTTGTTCAGGTCTTTATATTCCTCAAGAGAATTATAGACATAACTTAAATAGACAAAAATGACCCACAATTGAGTTTTTTCCACAATGGTGATTTTGGGGCCATGCAGAAGGCTGCAATGTTGGAGGATTATGGAACTACCAATAGGTTTTCGTACCACAGACATGGAGATGGACTTGGGATGTCCTTTAATCATTTCCCGCTTCTACATTCGGAGTTGAAACTCAAACAACCATAATTTATCACCTATTGAATGCAATTCATATCACTATACTATACGTCACATATCATGTCCATAGAGCATTACCTAATAGGAGAGCAAGAGTAGTAGGACATGGTCGTCATTTCAAACAGCTCCCTGCTCGAGGCTACCAACATTTTGCGGAGCTAGCCAAAATAAATAGTGATAGGAATTAGGATAGTTTTAGTTAGGAATATAACTTAGAAAGTTCTTTTTAAGAAGCCAGAATGACAACAATTATTAAAACTGATGAAATTGCTTACTCTGCAAGCAAGGCAGACGTCATTGATGCTTCAATGATATATAAAACCTTGGGTTGGAGGAAACTTAATCAGTAGACCAAGACTAGTGAGATCGATTACTTGATAGAATAAAACTAAAACACATATAGTATGTTTACTTATTCAAACATGTTTTGACCACAAAATCAGCATCTTCATTGATGGATGAGCTACAATAACTTATCCATAATCCTTTTCTCTAACAGACCCGGTGATTTGTAGCAATTCTAAGCTGAGAAGAAAGATAGCAGTCTAAAATTGTATATGTGATATTGACTTTTAGTGCAAAAAAGTGCAAAGTTGGTGTTATATCGAAACATAGAGTGGAGGGGAAACTCGATTCTAGTTCATGACAAATGTAGCACAAACATTTGAGAAATATAAAATTACATCTTGTCATGTGTTATATTTAGTTGGCTCTTGTCAAATTTGATCATTTTGTGAAATAGACTCTTGGACAGAAAAACTAAACTAGCCTATTTATTTTAAATACAGTAGAACCCCGCTAATCCGCCCTCGGGTGGTCTGTTACTCCGACCATGCTCGAGCTCGCGATAATGTGCAGACTTGTCGATGACTCACGGCCCGTCTGGCGCCACTGTTTCCAGTTTGTTATCGCTTTCCCGCTTCAGTGCTGTGTTATCTCTCGTGTTGTTTATATTGATTTGCTATAGTACTTGCAAAGTTTATATATAGACTTTATTATATAGACTTTTAAAAGTTTATATATCACTTACTTCACTTTAAAAAAATCTCTTGATATAATATGTAATAAATATTGACTTTTTTCGGATAATTCGACCTTTTTTGCGTTCCGACTATGCCCCCAGTCTCGAAGGTGACGGATTAGAGGGGTTCTACTGTAAATAATATCAATTCTTACCTTTAATTCAGTTGGCCAAACACAGAGTCTAAAGATGATGTTGCTGCAGTCTTGAGTAAGTAATCACTGTATGACAAAGGTTTTTCTGTTTTTTACATTTTCACATCAAAAATCAGTCCTTGTACTGTAACACATCAACATTAAGTCTTACTAACTGCAAAACATATTGAAACGAAACCATAAGTATATATTTAAGGTTATTTTACAATTTAAAACAATAGTAGGTGAGGTTACATATTATTTTACAAAATAAGTCCTCTATAAGATAATTGTATAATAATAGCTGAAATGAAACACATATTGAGACTGACATATTTATGATTACAGACCAGGGAAAAGACTACTTCCTGCTCAAAAATATGTGACTAAAAAGTTTCCTTTTGTTATTTGTTATCAGTCTAAAGACTGATCAGAAGTGTGGTGAGAAAATATGATGTTGAAAAGGGTAAAAGCCACTGTCCTCAATTATCATTCAGACACATCAAGCCGTTTAGTCATTTAGTAGTACCAGAAGTCAACAACTTGAAAAATTAATCACGCTACTTAGAGTTTTTTCTTTTATAATAAACAGTTAAATACCAAATATAAATAAACGATGTCAACACATTGCATAAACTGTCTCACTCATCAATCCTCAAAACCAAACAAAAACTAACTACTGTATTCTACCAAAAATATCATATCAGTAGTTTTTAGTCAATAAGTGAAAATAACCATGAACAAGTTTTTTTCGATACTTGTGTACTATTCCCCTTTTTTTATAAGTTCAAAACTTGAAACATCTCTTTGCAAATATTTTTAGGTTTTGTTATCCGTTTCCTACCATAACAAACAAAAATAACATAACTGCGACTATCACTCACCCCACTATAATCCTTTCAAGTTTGCCCAATCATCAGGTCTAGACCATGCCACTACAAGGTCAATGCTACTGGAACACTCCTAATGTTGGTTTTAAATTGAACAATTTCATACGTCTATTTAAATATATAACATTACCTGCCCCAACCTAACCTATTTGAGTTTTTGGTAAAAAAAAAAAAGATCAGATTTGTTGTAGCAAGACTCACCCCAAAGAGATTAAGTTATAATATATATAGCTATATAAAATGTGTTTTACTATCCTCAATAACTTACTTATTCCTATTATAAAGTAACTAATAACCTGCTTTGTTGTTATAAATCTTTCAGAACTTTGATTACAGTACAACCTCGTTTATCCGGACTAAGTGGGACCGGAAGTGATCCGGTTAATCAAAAATCCGGATAATCCGAAATTATAGAAAGATAAATAAAACAAAATATAAAATGATAACTTACAATTTATAAGTCATGAAAAAACACAATATTTACACAGTCATTCAATTTACACAATACACGAAATTACACAATGTACTGTAAATTACGAAAAACATTTTATTTACACACCTGAAATATTTACACGTGGTTTTAATTTACACAGGGTTTAGTTGTTATTTACAAAAAAGTCATTTATCTTCCTCTGTTTTAATTTGATGTGACGTTTCAATGCGGCCCTGTCTATACGATTCAATGCGTCTAACTTTTGGGCCATTGTAGCACATTAGGTTTTCGTTTCGTCGCAATTTCCATGCACAAACGCTAACACACGAATATAATACTATTAACTGTATCCGATCAAAAATGTAAAGAAACTAAACACTGTACAGCACGATATGGTAATGATGTATTACGGTCGCTAGTACGTGATAGACTACCCGCCGGCGTAGACAATAGACAAGGTCACTGTCATGCTGCGTCGGGGTAGGGGATGGTGACGCAGAGGTCATTGCTCCTCCACTTTCTCTTCCCAGTGCATCAACAACCCTCCCTAATACCTCAAGGCGAAACTGTAGTGTTGAGGAAATCACGTTTTTATCAACATTAATGTAATAGCAGATATTTCTTGTTGAAACTCCATATTCAAGGATAAAATAGAGCAAAAGCTTCAAGTTTCAAAATAATTATTAAAATATTTTGAAACTTTAAGCTTTTGATTTATTTTATCCTTAATTAAATTTTTTATTTTTCGTTCCAGATAATCCGGACATCCGGTTGAACGAGGTCCGGAAAAAAGAGGTAGTACTGTACTCTGAAATGGAGTGAGATACGATACATAGTGTCAGATATGTCAAAAAAATACATCCTGTTATGCACTACAGTACAAGATATATATAAAGTTCTGTTAATTTATTATTAGCAATAAAATAATTAAATTGGGTTAAAGGGATGTTTTGAACACTGTGTGCATATTATAGTAAAATTCCAGTATTATTTTAATTAGTTCCAATTTGATGTACAAAAAAAAGAGGGTCTGTATAATACACAAGTACCGTATTTTCTTCATCGTAAATTTTTTTTTTGGAAATTTTACATTTATAGATAAATAATTATATCAATAGAGTAAAAATCAAAAATTCACAACACGAAAATGCCTAAATAATAATTAATAAATTATGTTTAGATGTTGCAGAAGTTTAAGTAGTTGAATAGCAGCTTTTCGATCACACCGTAATTTGTTTGAATCCATCTATTGTTTGTATCTATTTACTGTCAGCGTTACTTTGAGAATTTGAAATGAGTACAGAAGCTGAAGAACATTTAAGATCTAGAAGTTGGCAGATTATATAAGCCCAGTACTCAGCAGCATCATGTGTCACTTTGAAGCCATGTCAAGGTGACTTGCTTGTGGAGGCAAGTGTATACTCGCTACAATAATCCAAATGATGCTGAAGACTTTACTGTATGCTTTGGTCTAAAACTTCGCTTTTCATGTAATTTTAATTACTTAAAAAATAATAAATGTGTTGTTGTATTTCGCAATTTTAATTCTGGCCATAATAAGTAGTGATAGGAATTAGAATAGTTTTAATTAGGAATATAACTTAGTAAATTCTTTTTAAGAAGCCAGAATGACAACAATTATTAAAACTGATGAAGCAAGCAAGGCAGACGTCATTGATGATACAATGATATATAAACCCTTGGGTTGGAGGAAACTTAATCAGTAGACCAAGATTGATCAAGGGAAGGTGCTGGAGGAATTCTTGAAGATAGCCAGACGGACTTGGCGAGTAAGAGCTTCAAGGGAGAATTGAGACTTCAGACGAGAATCCATAAGAGTTTCAAACAGGGTGAGCAAACTTAATGTATTAAGAAACTTAATTAATTATTTCAGAGTCGATAATTAAACTATAACGTAGAATCAGATCTGCGAGTCACAACAATTAGTCATTTTGGATTAATAGTAATAATAAGAATATTGTAGCATTGTAATAAGATAGGAGATGCTTTATCTTGTTAAGTGAGTACTGAACCACTGATTTATTTAGTTTAAAGTTAAAGAACACAGGCGGGAAGCTTGATTCCTAACAGTAGCTTTATTGTGATTTTAAACAGCAGTCTTGGTAACATATGTGACTTTTGGCAGACACTGAACTATGTGTGTTTCAGGTAACTTTTAGGTGATGATTTATGTAATGATGACAGTTTAAAGGTGATCAAGATACTTACAGAGAACTATACACCTTCGATACAGAGTGACTTGTTTCTTCTTAAACAAAACCCAACTTCAAACCCAAAACTTTGTTAATATTCTTTTCAATTCTTTCACATTTTGCCTTCTAATTTTATGTGCGAGTGTTATCTGAAAACAGATTAATACCTGAGTAAATAAAATATAAAAATCATAACTTATTATAGTTTATTTTAACAAATCACTTTAACTATTGTTATTCAAGCACAATACAATATATTTTAGAAATTGTGTCAAGATATGAATTCCTTTACATCAAGTGCCTTTTTACTAGTTGGCCATATTAAAATAAATGTGAGTTCTTTTAGATACCAAGTCTAAAATTAATACTGTTTAAAAGATCAAATTAAAAAATGCAAAGAATTTGTTTTCTTCCAATTTTGGTGCAGTAGTGGTATCTTAAACAGATATCTCTGCAGCCACTACATAACCTTTCCAAATGTTGGAAGATAACATTGTATACAATAAAGGATGTTGATTTCAGTACCACAAAATGAACAATCAAACATTATAAACCCTAAATACTGTATTTTATCAAAAATACCCCTCCGGGGCTCACTTACAGTGAGTATGGACTTGGCAATCCCAAGGGACCCTAGCTAAAACATCTAAATCTTTATTTGATGTAGCCCTCGTTTTCAGTTTTCCTATCAGGTATCTCTTGACCAACTCTTGTTCTCTTCCGATTCTGACACTACGCTTCTTGTCTTCCTTTTTCTATAAAGCGATGATGTCTTAGAGGTTTTTCACCATTAAACAACAGGTGATATGTAAACATTAAGGACCCTAATAAGCTAAACTTATTGTACAGGGTGTTTCTGAAATAGTTTGACAAGCTTGGGGAACAAACAAAACAAAACAAACAAAACTAGTTAAGATATTGAGTTCACATTTGGCATACACATATTTTATATAATGGTTTAAAAGTTCCCAAAATATAAAGACTGTATTTTTAATATTTTAAAAATAGCGGCCGTTTAAAGTTTAATGTCGCGAAAACCATTAATTAATTTTACACACAAAAATCAAGAGATCAAAATGTTTTATCTTAAGAATGGTAGTTATTTCTGAATTATTGACCATGTGTAAATTTGACCTCAGTTGAAAAAATCGATCGCGAGACATGTTTTCTAAAAAAACATTAATTTTCAATGCTGTATCCCAATATAATGATACTCTCGGAAACTTAAATGTCCCTATTATTATGTGTAAAGCAAATAATGTTTTAATTTCATCGGGTGTTGTTGGTTTAAAATTTGTATTATTTTTCTGCAAAGCATCAAAATATGTCATCTTGGACATTACTTCAAACAAACTAACTGGTATGTATCTTTTAAAATAATCTATTGAATAAAATAGAGTTTCAATTTCTAAAATAGGACTTTGGAATTTGTCTGTTGGTTTCGAAAAAGATTTATGTCACCATTTGATGTTTTTCTTAGGTGTTAAAACAATATCGGAATAAAATTGAGGTACTTTTTGAGAGTAAATTTAAAGTTTGTCTACATTTTCATGTGTGTCTTCTACGTCTATAACATCTAATCTAGTTTCTTGATCAAAATTAGGAGCATCTATTTCAGTGCCAACTGTGTTACTTGATTCAATGATTTGCTTACCTTGATAAACATTATTTATATCATTTAAGATATCAGTTTCATCGTACAGCAAGTCAGATTTACGAACTTGATATTTTTACGAAGCACAGTTTTGTTTGGTTAGTATTTAAACTATGAATGGATGTGTAAGAAGGTGTGAATTTTTGTAACCATTTATTTTAAAGTAAAACTGTAATGGATACACAAAACTATACTGGCAAAAATAAAAAAAGTACAAAGTTGGCGTTATATCAACACATAGAGTGGAGGGGAAACTCAATTTTAGTTTATGACAAATGTAGCACAAACATTTAAGAAATAAATAATTACAACTTGTCATGTGGTTTATTTAGTTGGCTCTTGTCAAATATGATCATTTTGTGAAATATACTCTTGGACAGAAAAACTAAACTATTTATTTTAAATAAATAATATCAATTCTTACCTTTATATCAGTTGACCAAGCACAGAATCTATAGATGATGTCACTGCAGTCTTGAGTAAGTAATCACTGTATGACAAAGGTTTTTCTGTTTTTTACATTTTCACATCAAAAATCAGTCCTTGCACTGTAACACATCAACATTAAGTCTTACTAACTGCAAAACATATTGACACGAAACCATAAGTATATATTTAAGGTTATTTTACAATTTAAAACAATAGTAGGTTAGGTTACATATTATATATTACAAAATAAGTCTTCGATAAGATAATTGGATAATAATAACTGAAATAAAACAAATATTGAGACTGACATATTTATGATTACAGACGAGGAAAAAGACTACTTCCTGCTAAAAAATATGGGACTAAAAAGTTTCCTTTTGTTATTTGTTATCAGTCTAAAGACTGATCAGAAGTGTGGTGAGAAAATATGATGTTTAATTAAAAGGGTGTAAGCCACTGTCCTCACTTATTAACCAGACACATCAAGCCGTTCAGTCATTTAGTAGTACCAGAAGTCAACAACTCGAAAAATTAATCACGCTACTTCCAGTTTTTCTTTTTTAAGAAACAGTTAAATACCAAATATAAATAAACGATGTAAACACATTGCATAAACTCTCTCACTCATCAATCTTCAAAACCAAACTAAAACTATTCCACTAAAAATATCAGTTCGGTAGTTTTTAGTCAAAAAGTGAAAATGAACCATGAACAAGTGAAAAATATTTTAACTTTTATAGAATAAACTTCCCATATATTGGAAGTTAGCATTTCGGCAAAAATTACAGATTTATCATTAGTATGAAAAAAAAAAAAAAAAAGAAAAGAAAAAAAAAGAAGTTTTTTCCCCGAAACTTGTATACTATTCCCTCTTTTTCTAAGTTCAAAACTTGAAACATCTCTTTGGGAATATTTTTAGGTTCTGTTATCCGTTTCCTTCCATAACAAACAAAAATAACATAACTGTGACTATCACTCACCCCACTATAATCCTTTCAAGTTTGCCCAATCATCCTGTCTAGACCATGCCACTACAAGGTCAGTGCTACTGGAACACTCCCAATGTTGGTTTTAAACTGAACAATTTCATATGTCTTTTTAAATATATAACATAACCTGCCCTAACCTAACCTATTTGAGTTTTTGGTAAAAAAAAAAAAAAAAAAAAAAATCAGATTTGTTGTAGCAAGACTTACCACCAAAGATGTTAGGTTATAATATATATAGCCTAATAAAATGTGTTTTACTATCCTCAACAACTTACTTATTCCTATTATAAAGTAACTAATAACTAGTTTTGTTGTTATAAATCTTTCAGAACTTTGATTACTCTGAAATGGAGCGAGATACGATACATAGGGTCAGATATGCCAAAAAAATACATCCTGTTATGCACTACAAGATAAATACAAAGTTCTGTTAATTTATTATTAGCAATAAAATAATTAAATTGAGTTAAAGGGATGTTTTAAACACTGTGTGTATATTATACTAAAATTCCAGTATTATTTTAATTAGTTCCACTTTGATGTACAAAAAAAAGAGGGTCTGTATAATACACAAGTACCGTATTTTCTTCACCATAAATGTTTTTTGGAAATTTTACATTTATAGATAAATAATTATATCAATAGAGTAAAAATCAAAAATTCACAACACGAAAGTGCCTAAATAATAATTAATAAATTATGTTTAGATGTTGCAGAAGTTTAAGTAGTTGAATAGCAGCTGTTCGATCACCTGACATTTGTTTGAATTCATCTATTGTTTGTATCTATTTACTGTCAGCGTTACTTTGTGTATTTGAAATGAGTACAGAAGCTGAAGAACATTTAAGATCTAGAAGTTGGCAGATTACATAAGACACTGTTATGCGTCACTTTGAAGCCATGTCAAGGTGACGTGCTAGTGGGGGCAAGTGCACACTCGCTGCAATCATCCAAATGATGCTGAAGACTTTACTGTATGCTTTGGTCCAGAACTTCACTTTTCATGTAATTTTAATTACTTAAAAAAATAATAAACGTGTTGTTGTATTTAGCAATTTTAATTCATTCTTTTTCTTCCAAATTAGGATACATGATTTTGGTCATTTCCATCCACGGAGTTTGTTTTTTGTTCAGGTCTTTATATTCTTCAAGAGAAGATTTCCATAAAATAGGACGCTCTCTTGCTTCATTTACGAAAATCTCGGTATAGAATTCCTCATCCAGTTCACTTTACAATTTTCCAACACTTTTACTACAACACATAAAAAGCCAGTAAACTCCACTCAGCCCGCCACTAACTGAAGTTTGAATACTGTACACTACTCCATTTGCTTTCATGTTTTGACAAGATGCAAAACGTTAGCATCATCGCTGCATTTGTTTAGAAACTGCCATCACTACTAAATTGGACATGGAAGTGACACAAACCTGACACTAATGCATTAGTTGATCTTGTATTGCTCCATTTACTCCAATGTGTCGTATAATCACGGTATCTTCTTGACACACCGTCAAAGTGACGCATGACGCTGATGTGTACCAGTCCTTAAAAGTGAATTTGATGACAGTGAGCTCAAATTTTTAGATTCATCGGTAAATGAACAATCTTATTTTGAATAAATTATGACATAGATTATGACCCAATTGGACTTTTAACTTCTAATAGTTTTCCAATTTTAGGTCATTTTGAAGCAAACATTAGGTCTGGTTTAATATCCCCAAGAATGGCATTTAATCTTCGATGTTAACAAAACGGACCTAAAAATTGCAGATCATATACTTCGAAAATGTGAAGCATTAGGACGTAGAAGACAACTGATCTTCGGCCCAGATGCGACCTTCGAAACGACAAGCAACCAAGCTAGGGAAATCCTGACAATAAACAAGGGAATAGACATAGAAGCTAGTTAGGAATTTAAGAAGTACACAAAAAGTCTTACAGAATGAAGTGTCTAGGGTAAAACACTCACTTCTATATAATAATAATAATAATAAACTACATAGCATTCTTGTTGGTTTTCAGACAAATACACTATAGAAAAACATGTCCAACAATACTAAAAATAATCTATTGGTTTCGTTCTCCTGGGATCTATATTAATTTATTATCTCTTGTAAAAGCATCTGTCTACTAAGGCCTGAGGTACGGAACTATCAAGTTGGGTTAAATATTTTATGATTACAAAAACCATAATTAATTGCTGATGTAAAAATGAATACACGCTCCGATTTTAATCAAAACATAGTTCAATGCGTAGGCTCTGACCGAAATGTATGAAAAAATTGTATTAACAAGAGTTTAAAAATGGGAAATACAGTATCCGAGAAAAGTCTGGGTTTATTTCTATTTGGTCCAAATTTTCCACGAATATTATTCTATGTTGTAGTTTAACTTAACCTATGTCACATTGGTAAGTTATTTTCACATACCATCAAAATTTTGTATGAAATCGGTAGAACCGTGTCAACAACTTAATTTTTTTTTTTTAACTCGTCATAATAGTTTGCAAATTTTGAAGGGTGATAAGGAATGAATTTCAATAACAGTCTGGATGACAACCATGAGTGAAAACGGTAATTTTTCGAATATAATAGCAAACTTTCTAATAGTACGGATAAAGAAAAGTTTGTGAATTTAGTCTGAGTAGAGACTCTTGTAGAAGGTGAATTTTATATTGTGAGAAAATTATCGTTAGAGGTTGTATGAATAATTGTAATTACATTTGTGGTTCCAATTGTCACCATTTCATGTGTCACTTCCAGTCTGTGGGGTCGCCACGAATTGTGGGGACATACACACGGCTCCATAGTTTTAAACTACAGAATCGTATAAATTATAGACATAACTTAAATAGACAAAAATGGCCCACAATTGAGTTTTTTACACAATGGTTGGTGATTTTGGGGCCATGAAGAAGGCTGCAATGTTGAAGGATTATGGAACTACCAATATGTTTGCGTACCAACATGTCATGCAGACATGGAGGTGGACTTGGGGTGTCCTTTAGTCATTTCCTGCTGCTACATTCGGAGTTGAAACTCAAACGACCAGAATTCATCACCTATTGAATGCAATTCATATCACTATACTATACGTCACATATCATGTCCATAGAGCAATAGCTAATAGGAGAGCAAGAGTAGTAGGACATGGTCGTCAGTTCAAACAGCTCCCTGCTCGAGGCTACCAACATTTTGCGGAGCTAGCCAAAATAAGTAGTGATAGGAATTAGGATAGTTTTAGTTAGGCATATAACTTAGAAAGTTATTTTTAAGAAGCCAGAATGACAACAATTATTAAAACTGATGAAATTGCTTACTCTGCAAGCAAGGCAGACGTCATTGATGCTGCAATGATATATAAACCCTTGGGTTGGAGAAAACTTAATCAGTAGACCAAGATTAATGAGACTAGTGAGATCGATTACTTGATAGAATAAAACTAAAACAAAAAATAGTATGTTTACTTATTCAAACATGTTTTGACCACAAAATCGGCATCTTCATTGATGGATGAGCTACAATAACTTATCCATAATCCTTTTCTCGAACAGACCCGGTGATTTGTAGCAATTCTAAGCTGAGAAGTAAGATAGCAGTCTAAAATTGTATACGTGATATTGACTTTTAGTGCAAAAAAGTGCAGGTTGTTGTTATATCCACACATAGAGTGGAGGGGAAACTCAATTCTAGTTCATGACAAATGTAGCACAAACATTTGAGAAATATAAAATTACAACTTGTCACCCCACTAATCCGCCCTCGGGTGTTCCGTTACTCCAACTGTGCTCTAGCTCGCGATAATGTGCCTACTTGCCGATAACTCACGACCCGTCTGGCGCCATTCATCTTGTTTGTTATCACTTTCCCGCTTCAGTGCTGTGTTATCTCTCGTGTTGTTTCTATTGATTTGCTATAGTACTTGCAAAGTTTATATATATATATATATATAGACTTTATTATATAGACTTTTAAAAGTTTATATATCACTTATTTCACTTTAAAAAAATCTCTTTATATAATATGTAATAAATATTGACTTTTTTCGGATAATCCGACCTTTTCTGCGTTCCGACCATGCCCCCAGTCCCGAAGTTGACGGATTAGAGGGGTTCTACTGTAAATAATATCATTTCTTACCTTTATATCAGTTGATCAAGCACAGAATCTAAAGATGATGTCACTGCAGTCTTGAGTAAGTAATCACTGTATGACAAAGGTTTTTTTTGTTTTTCACACTTTCACATCAAAAATCAGTCCTTGCACTGTAACACATCAACATTAATTCTTACTAACTGCAAAAAATATTGAAACAAAACCATAAGTATATATTTAAGGTTATTTTACAATTTAAAACAATAGTAGGTTAGGTTACATATTATATTACAGAATAAGCCTTCTATAAGATAATTGGATAATAATAGCTGAAATGAAACACATATTGAGACTGACATATTTATGATTACAGACCAGGGAAAAGACTACTTCCTGCTCAAAAATATGGGACTAATAAGTTTCCTTTTGTTATTTGTTATCAGTCTAAAGACTGATCAGAAGTGTGATGAGAAAATATGATGTTTAAAAGGGTAAAAGCCACTGTCCTCAATTTTATCATTCAGACACATCAAGCCATTTAGTAGTACCAGATGTCAACAACTTCAAAAATTAATCACGCTACTTCCAGTTTTTTCTTTTTTAATAAACAGTTAAATACCAAATATAAATAAACAATGTAAAAACATTGCATAAACTGTCTCACTCATCAATCCTCAAAACCAAACTAAAACTAACTATAACTATTCCACCAAAAATATCAGATCGGTAGTTTTTAGTCAATAAGTGAAAATGAACCATGAACAAGTGAAAAATATTTTAACTTTTATAGAATAAACTTACCATATATTGGAAGTTAGCATTTCGGCAAAAAATACAGATTTATCATTAGTATGAAAAAAAAAAAGAAGTTTTTTCTATACTTGTGTACTATTCCCCCTTTTTTCTAAGTTCAAAACTTGAAACATCTCTTTGCAAATATTTCTAAAAAGTTTCCTTTTGTTATTTGTTATCAGTCTAAAGACTGATCAGAAGTGTGGTGGGAAAATATGATGTTTAAAAGGGTAAAAGCCACTGTTCTCACTTATCATTCAGACATATCAGACCCTTCAGTCATTTAGTAGCACCAGAAGTCAACAACTCGAAATATTAATCACGCTACTTCCAGTTTTTTCTTTTTATTACCATTCGGCTCTGCCACGCTTTTTAATTATTAACCTATTTTATAAGTGCAATCTGTGTAGATTTAAGAGTGACAAATATAAACAATAGAATAATTATGATAACCAGCTAGCTGTGTTAAGTGTAGTGCTACGTCTGTCTACATCGCTTCCTGAATTACCCTGTTGGACAATTGGACATTGCATCAATTCAAGGTATTGAACTATATTGTTACTCAATTATTATTTACAAAGGTTGTATGAAAGTTTAATTAACTTAAACATTGTACCATTATTCAACCAATCGTTGGAACTTATAAAGTTTGAGTTCACTATAAAACTCTGGTCCCTCGGTAACTAATAGATCTTTGTTTATAACCTAAAACACGCAACATTTTTGGTCCCTCGGGCCGGATCTTATTGAATTAACACTGGAAAACAGTAACAGAATTACAATTCAACATCATAATTCCATATGAGCTGATTGCGCGGTAAGTCAGAGTCCGCCATTTTAAATTCATCTTTTTACAAATGCTTGCGAAAGACACCAACGCTTTAAGCATTCTTATTTCACATTGACAACTCAAGTATAATCTATTGTAACTCATTGTTGTTGATTTATTCTTATAATAAATCAAAATGCGTTTCACTACATTTGAAAGACAGACTGAGCTACTCTCTGGTAGAATAAAAAATATTAATGAAAAGGTTATTGATATGGTAACGCTTTACAAAACCGAACCTTTGCCACCTCATATAATCACTAGATTATTATTAACATTATAATATTATACTTGCAAAATCCCAAGAATATGAAATATTTGTAAATAAATTAGTTCCGAATGATTCATCGGAATACATTTTAAGATGACGTCTTAAAAATGCAAGATGAGTTCTGTGAATTATGTTCAACCACAAAGGCGAGCATAATTAAACTATTGTCACAATTAGGCTCAACCGAAGCAGACTTAAATGACACAGTTGCCTCACATCACTCTGATGCACATAAACAAAACACTAAATTACCAAAACTAGCCTTACCAATCTTTACGGGCAATTTGAGTGAATGGACAAACTTTTATCATCTATTCGATATAACCATTCATCAAAACAATACTTTAGCACCAATAGAAAAATTTACCTATTTACTATCTTGTTTGAGGGATGAGCCCTTGGGTATTATTAAGGGATTACCAATATCACCAACCAATTACAGAGTTGCTTGGGAAGCTCTTCAAGATCATTATCAAAACACTAGACGCTTGGTTAATTTACATATTAACAAAATTAACCAAACATAACTTCTAACTCATTAAAGAGTATGCGATATTTTATAGATATGTATAACGAGAATGCACAAGCACTCAAAGCTTTAAATTACGATGTAAGCACAGAATTAACTCTAATAACAATTCTATTAAAGAAAGTCGATCATGACACGCTAAGACGCTTTGAAAATGGTCGAGAAGTATGTTATCGCCAAGTACCAACGGTAAATGATTTAATTACCTTTCTTAACGAAGATGTATACATCTAGAAGATATACACATGTCTCAATCTTCTACCAGTAAAGTAAACATAGGTCTACCTAAAACTAATATCACAATTCAACCCATAAACAAACGAAATATGTCAGATATTTATAATGTCAAACAAAACAAACATGTTTATCACTCAAATAACTCAACAATAACATGCAATTACTGCAAATCTATTGCGCATAATATCTATCAATGTTCTGAATTTCAAAGGTTAAATGCTTTTGATCGCTCACGCTTTATACGTACTGAAAACCATTGTTTAAATTGTCTAAGCGCCTATCATAATGTAAAAACTTGTAAATCAAAAAACACCTGTCAAGAATGTAACAAAATGCATCATACATTATTGCATTTTGACAAACCCAAAACCGACGTTGTTGAGAAGCGACCAGATGCATGACTAGGCCGGAAATCTACCGGAAATTCATTATCTTCTTTAAAGAGCCAAAGAGAGTCGCATTCCATAGCTAAACATAATATTATTGCTACAACAGCTGATACAACACAAAATAATGAAAACAATCAAACTTTGATAAATTCTAGTTTAACCAATACTCGCTTAACTTCTAATAAACATTCAATCACAATGTTAGGCACATTGAATGTACATATTATCAAAAATGCTTTTAAATCTCAAATTGTCACTGCAATACTAGATTCAGGAAGTCAAAGTACTTTAATAACAACACGCTGTGCCAAAGCATTAAGCCTTGGTCTACAACCAGTTGATATGCTACTACATGGCATTTCTAACAGTACTTCCTCAGTTAAAGGTATTGTAAGCATAACTTTAGCAACAAATTGTGGTGTTAAACTTATACAAAACCATAAAGCCATTGTAGTCGATAAAATCACTTCAGATTTGCCAAAATGGAATATTACTTCCGAATTAAACAATAAATTAAAACATTTAGAATTGGCTGATCCAAATTTCAACAATCCGCACGCAATTGACCTTTTAATAGGTGCTGACTTATATGGAAGGGTCATAACTGGCAAAAAATTAGATTTAGGTTATTTCTTACCTACGGCAATACACACTATATTTGGCTATGTACTTATTGGTCCTGTAAGGACAGATACACTAAACACAAAATCAATGTCTATGCTTAACACAAATAACATAGATTTAAATCAACTCGTACAAAATTTCTGGATTACAGAAGAGTTACCATTAATTCCAAAACAAACAATAGATGAAATTAACTGTGAAACTCATTATGACACTCATGTTTCACGAGAATTGAATGGAAGGTACATTACAAGACTACCTTTTAAACACAACCCAAACAATTTAGGCAATTCTTATGAAATGGCCAAAAAACGGTTTTTACTGTTAGAGAAAAAACTAGACGCAAACCCTGCACTAAAGGCATCATACAACGAATTTATTAATGACTATATAGATTCGGGACATATGACTATCTCAAATGATAATGACTCAACATGTTCACATTATTTTTTACCTCATCACTCAGTTTTTAAAGAAACGAGTTCTACTACAAAACTACGTGTAGTTTTTGACGGAAGTGCCAAAACTTCTTCAGGACTTTCACTTAATGACATACAGTACTACATACAGGTCCAAAAATATTAAATAATATATGTGATCTTATCTTTCAATTTCGTAGACATAACATTGTATTTGCCTGTGACATTAGACAAATGTACAGACAGATTAGACTCGCACCAGACGATCAACGCTATCAACTTATTTGATGGAGAAATGACAAACTGCAGTCACTAACGACTTACAAACTTGAAACAGTCACGTGTGGGCTTACGGCCTTGCCTTATCTCGCAATTCGTACACTAAAACAATTAACAATCAACGAAGGTATGTCTCACCCAGAAGCATTCCAAGTAATACAAAACAATATATATGTCGATGACATTGTCACATGTGCTGTTGACATTTCTCACGCACTCGCACTGCAACAGGATATAATCTCTTTGTTAAAAAAGGGACAATTTCAGTTACGGAAATGGAACTCAAACGCACACGAGCTTTTAAACGCAGTTCCCGAAGCTGACAGGGAAACACCATTACATTTTAGGTCACCTGACCAATCATTGTTTACCATTTTAGGTTTAAAATGGTTGCCTAAATCTGATGAATTTTTCTATACTATTGAAATTCCACCTCATTCGCCTACAAAACGTTTGTTGCTATCAATAATCGCTAGGATCTATGATCCATGTGGATGGATTACTCCAGTCATTTTTTATGCAAAATGTATTATCCAAATATTATGGACCTTGGGTGTTTCTTGGGACGATACACTCCCGGAAAAACATAACTAAGGATTGGCAAAACTTTATTAAATATTTGCCCGCTTTGGAAAATTTAAAAATTCCACGCTGTTTAGAATTATCAGAAGCATGTGACACACAATTACATGGTTTTTCAGACGCCTCAGAAAATGGCTACGCTGCTGCAGTTTATCTACGTATTGTTGATAAAACCAACATAGTAAAAACGCTACTCTTAATCGCTAAATCAAAAGTCGCTCCGTTAAAAAGAATATCTCTTCCACGCTTTAGAGTTATGTGGAGCACATTTAGTCGCAAAATTGATACACTATGCCACGCAATTGATACAAACCTTTCACAAAATAAATCTTATACACTGTTGGTCTGATTCCACAGTCACGCTAGCCTGGATACAAACACCACCTTACTAAGTAAAGGTATTCATTGCAAACAGAGTTAATCAAATACAAGAATGGGTATCTCCAGATAAGTGGTTCCACGTTCCCACGCGATTCAATCCATCTGATTGTTCCACACGCGTAATTTTACCTTCCGCACTCCTTAACCACTCAATGTGGTGGACGGGGCCGCCTTGGCTTAAACTTCCGGTCCCAGAATGGCTAAATACACAGTTGCCAGTGTTGGACATTCCAGAATTACGATCAAAACCCCTCCTCATAGGCATATCTACATCTGAAGAGTGGAACCTCTTAAATCAATTTTCAAACTGGACAATGCTAAAAAGAGTTTTGGCTTACATCTTAAGATTCACCTACAACTGCAAAAATCCAACCAAGCGGAGTGGACCTCTAACCATTTCAGAACTTGAAAATTCAGAATTAAAAATTATCAATATTGTACAACAAATGCATTTCTCAGAAGACATACGTCTTTTACATGCAAACAAACCATGCACCACGAAAATACAATGCTTAAAACCCTTTCTCGACGCAAATCAAATGATACGAGTAGGAGGTAGGCTTCGCAATTCTCTTCTATCATACAACGCTAAATTTCCGCTTTTATTACCGAAGAATACACATGTAACACGACTAATTATCAACTATTATCACTTGAAGTATTTACATTGTGGACCACAACTGCTACAATCGCTTTTATTCCAAAATTATTGGATACTATCAGCACGAAGTGTCATACGCTCATGCATATTTAAATGCGTAACATGTTTCAGATCACGACCTTCGAATAAACTTCCGTTAATGGGAGACTTACCTACCGAAAGGATTACACCCATCAAACCCTTTCAAAAGACAGGTGTTGATTTTGCTGGCCCATTTTACGTCAAAATTCACACTCTACGCTCAGCAAAAATAGTAAAGGTCTACTTATGTATTTTTGTATGTTTCACTACTAAGGCAATTCACTTAGAGATTGCTATGGATCTAAGCACTGACGCATTCATTGATACATTGTACAGATTTATATCTAGTCGAGGTATATGTTCCGACATGTATTGTGATTGTGGCACTAACTTCAGGGGCGCCGCCGCTAAATTAAACAAAATTAGTACACAATTATCTAACCTACCTAATTTCAAAACTAAAATTGCAACGTTCACTGCCGATCAAAAAATTAATTTTCACTTTTTACCTTCCGCCGCACCTCATCAGGGAGGATTATGGGAATGTGCTGTACGAAGCGTTAAACATCATTTAACTCGCATTATAAGTGAACACAAACTACCTTTAATGGATTTCATAACATTCGCCATCCGTGTTGAAGCAATTGTAAACTCGAGACCACTTTCCAGTGATCCATCTGATTTAAACGCTCTCACTCTAGGACATTTTTTAACTGGACAAGCTCTGGTGACCTTGCCAGAACAAAACTTAACTGAAACACCATACAATAGCATAAAACATTGGCAGCAAGTTCAATTATTCACACAACAACTCTGGAAACGTTGGAGCCTCGAGTATCTTCATACTTTACAACAACGCGCAAAATGGACAAAACCATCCGAAAATTTAAAGGTTGGAGATTTAGTTCTAATACACGATCACCAAACAAGCCCATTAGCTTGGCCAATGGGTCGAATTGTGAATACACATCCTGGCACAGATGACAACGTGAGAGTAGTCACTATACGCACACCGACTGGTACTTTAACTCGACCTTCTGTCAAAGTTTTTAAGCTACCTATCGATCATTAAACTCCAATATTTAAACTTTCTACCTTTGTTTCTAATCCTTTCTTTCCTATTTCCATACCTTACGGGCACCGCTCCTAATATCTCTTTATTCTATTTCTTACCCATTCGTTCCTTTAACCCTTTATTTTGAAACCACTGTTTCAAGGGCGCCGCTAAGTTCAGTAATTTTATATGCCCTTTCGAATAAACTGGTTTCTCTACATTTACGATTTTCTGTCTCCGTCTAACAATATCAGACCACAATAATTAGTTGATCATTAGATCCAGAAGAGTCCATGTCAGTCACACGAGGGGTGTTTTTACCCACAATTGCAGAAATGTTCAAGGCTAAATGACATCACCATAGCCTCCCATTGGTCCAGAATGATCGGACTATATCACGTGATTGGGGATGCTTCCCATCTTCTTGAAGGGTAGAAAGTTGGTTGTAAAAGAACATCTCATCTGTGTATCACGCAAACGCTCATTCCTTTCAACTCGCTTTAATTTTATATGCAAGTGCATAGTTTTCATAACGCAACGCGGTATTTATTACCATTCGGCTCTGCCACGCTTTTTAATTATTAACCTATTTTATAAGTGCAATCTGTGTAGATTTAAGAGTGACAAATATAAACAATAGAATAATTATGATAACCTGCTAGCTGTGTTAAGTGTAGTGCTACGTCTGTCTACATCGCTTCCTGAATTACCCTGTTGGACAATTGGACATTGCATCAATTCAAGGTAATGAACTTTATTGTTACTCAATTATTATTTACACAGATTGTATGAAAGTCTAATTAACATAAACTCTGTACTGTCATTCAACCACTCGTTGGAACTAATAAAGTCCAACATAAACTAATAAAATCATCCTGTCTAGACCATACCACTACAAGGTCAGTGCTACTGGAACACTCCTAATGTTGGTTTTAAACTGAACTATATCATATGTCTATTTAAATATATAACATAACCTGCCCCAACCTAACCTATTTGAGTTTTTGGTAAAAAAAAGAGAAAGATTTGTTGTAGCAAGACTCACCCCCAAAGAGGTTAGGTTATAATATATATATAGCCTAATAAAATGTGTTTTTCTATCCTCAACAACTAACTTATTCCTATTATAAAGTAACTAATAACCTGCTTTGTTGTTATAAATCTTTCAGAACTTCGATTACTCTGAAATGGAGTGAGATATGAAGCTCTAGTTTGTGCCATTTACTCTCTTTTAATAAGCTTTACAATGATGTAAAACATGACCTACCTTTACATTTAAGATTTTTAACTGTCCCCTCAATTCCCCTAAAATCACATAGGGTCAGATATGTCAAAAAAATAAATCCTGTTATGAACTACTACAAGATATATACAAAGTTCTGTTAATTTATTATTAGCAATAAAATAATGAAATTGGGTTAAAGGGACGTTTTGAACACTGTGTGTATATTATACTAAAATTCCAGTATTATTTTAATTAGTTCCACTTTGATGTACAAAAAAAGGAGGGTCTGTATAATACACAAGTAAAGTATTTTCTTCATCGTAAAAATGTTTTAATTTAATTTGCAATATGAGACTATTTATTTTAAAAGCAATAATATTATTTTACATTATCAAAGTAAGGTTTGTAATAAATGAATTTGACATAATTATACTAATCATTATATTGACTTACTAAATCCCAGCCTTAGTAGATAACTAACTAGTTTTTATTTAAAACTGACCTATCATACTAAAATGTAGGCCTACTTGAAAAGAAATGAGTTTGTAAACAGTGTTAAAAAGAAACATATCAAGCAATATTTGGATCAGGTTAGTGAAATTATTTGTATGTGAGGAAATAAATATTGTTTATTGGTGAAAAATAAGTGAATAATATAGATAACAGTCTTATAACAGGCTTACATTTGAGTCTGGATTTTAGGATACTATCATATTTTCAGAAGCTTTCTTGATACATCCTAAAATGTAAGTTATTCATATTAATTAATAAACATTGAGCTTGACTAGTGAGATCGTTTACTTGATAGAATAAAACTAAAACACAAATAGTATGTTTATTTATTCAAACATGTTTTGACCACAAAATTGGCATCTTCATTGATGGATGAGCTACAATAACTTATCCATAATCCTTTTCTTGAACAGACCCGGTGATTTGTAGCAATTCTAAGCTGAGAAGAAAGATAGCAGTCTAAAATTGTGTACGTGATATTGACATTTAGTGCAAAAAAGTGCAAAGTTGGTGTTATATCGAAACATAGAGTGGAGGGGAAACTCGATTCTAGTTCATGACAAATGTAGCACAAACATTTGAGAAATAAAATATTACAACTTGTCATGTGGTATATTTAGTTGGCTCTTGTCAAATTTGATTATTTTGTGAAATAGACTCTTGAACAGAAAAACTAAACTATTTATTTTAAATAAATAATATAAGTTCATACCTTTATATCAGTTGACCAAGCACAGAATCTAAAGATGATGTCACTGCAGTCTTGAGTAAGTAATCACTGTATGACAAAGGTTTTTCTGTTTTTTACACTTTCACACCAAAAATGAGTCCTTGCACTGTAACACATCAACATTAAGTCTTACTAACTGCAAAACATATTGAAACGAAACCATAAGTATATATTTAAGGTTATTTTACAATTTAAAACAATAGAAGGTTAGGTTACATATTATATTACAAAATAAGTTTTCTATAAGATAATTGGATAATACCGTAATAGCTGAAATGAAACAAATATTGAGACTGACATATTAAGATTGTAAGCATGGGACATCCTCCAACCAATAATAAATAATAAATAATAAATATAAGAATGTTGAGATGTATTCAAATAAGAAACTGTCATTTAAATTTTAAGATTACTCAAAGACAATGAATTACAAATACAGTGAAAAAGGTTTGAACTCAAAATGTGCATGTTAATCAAATAAACGATACCCCTCTAACACTAATTCATCACGTGACATGTATCCCATGATGCTTTGCGTTAGCGTTACCTGATCCAAGAAGGACGCTTGGCTTCACCAGTCTTTGGAGGGAAGTCAGACGAGAAAGACGCAAGCCTCGCGTTAGTCATGGAGCGTTTTAAGTAATTACAGTTAAAGTGACATTGAAGGAAATGTTTGTGAAGTAATAGTGATTGAAATGGTAGCACGTGAGTAAATATAAACAAAGTTGTACATAATTTGAAAAGAAATGAGTAATCTAAAATAAGAACAAAATTTATGAACAGTGTTGAGAACTTTACATATCATCTGTTAATGTAATAAACATGTTAGGTTAAGACTTCTATTTATTGTGACAAGCTTAAAAATTATAAGATATTCATTTTAGTATGTTGTATATTAACAAGGTGTTCATAATTAAAAGGAAAGATTTCAATAAACATAAACATGGCTGGTTAAATTCATTGTGGGTAAACCAATATCCCGTGTCACTGAAGCATCTTGTAAGTACAGACCAAAGATTGAACCATACCGTTTCATAAAAGTAAAATCATTTTTTAACAAATAGAACAAAATACGAGCCAAGTAATTGTAGAAAGTAAGTAGAATCACATGCTTGCAGGATGGCGTCCAAGATGACGCCTATCTCATAAAATAAAGTAGTTTCATAGTTTCTTCTAAATTGACCCTAGTGTTTTTACCAAATAAAATAAAATTCATGTTGTAAGAGCAGGAGCAACTTACATGATTACAGACCAAGGAAAAGACTACTTCCTGCTCAAAAATTTGGGACTAAAAAGTTTCCATTTGTTATTTGTTATCAGTCAAAAGACTATGATCAGAAGTGTGGTGAGAAAATATGATGTTTAAAAAGGTAAAAGCCACTGTCCTCACTTAAATTCAGACATATCAAGCCGTTCAGTCATTTAGTAGTACCAGAAGTCAACAACTTGAAAAATTAATCACACTACTTCGTTTTTTCTTTTTTTAATAAACAGTTAAATACCAAATATAAATAAACGATGTAAACACATTGCATAAACTTTCTCACTCATCAATCCTCAAAACCAAACAAAAACTAACTACTGTATAACTATTCCACCAAAAATATCATATCGGTAGTTTTTAGTCAATAAGTGAAAATAACCATGAACAAGTTTTTGTTCGATACTTGTGTACTATTCCCCCTTTTTTATAAGTTCAAAACTTGAAACATCTCTTTGTAAATATTTTTAGGTTCTGTTATCCGTTTTCTACCATAACAAACAAAAATAACATAACTGTGACTATCACTCACCCCACTATAATCCTTTCAAGTTTGCCCAATCATCCTGTCTAGACCATGCCACTACAAGGTCAGTGCTACTGGAACACTCCTTATGTTGGTTTTAAACTGAACAATATCATATGTCTATTTAAATATATAACATAACCTGCCCTAACCTAACCTATTTGTTAAAACAAAGTAGATCAGATTTGTTGTAGCAAGACTCACCACAAAGAGGTTAGGTTATAATATATATAGCTATATAAAATGTGTTTTTCTATCCTAAACAACTTACTTATTCCTATTATAAAGTAACCAATAACCTGCTTTGTTGTTATAAATCTTTCAGAACTTTGATTACTCTGAAATGGAGCGAGATACGATACATAGGGTCAGATATGTCAAAAAAATACATCCTGTTATGCACTACAAGATATATATAAAGTTTTGGTAATTTATTATTAGCAGTAAAATAATGAAATTGGGTTAAAGGGACGCTTTGAACACTGTGTGTATATTATACTAAAATTCCAGTATTATTTTAATTAGTTCCACTTTGATGTACAAAAAAAAGAGGGTCTGTATAATACACAAGTGCCGTATTTTCTTCACCGTAAATTTTTTTTTAGAAATTTTACATTTATAGATATATAATTATATCAATAGAGTAAAAATCAAAAATTCACAACACGAAAGTGCCTAAATAATAATTAATAAATTAAGTTTAGATGTTGCCGAAGTTTAAGTAGTTGAATAGCAGCTGTTCGATCACCCCGACATTTGTTTGAATTCATCTATCGTTTGTATCTATTTACTGTCAGCGTTACTTTGTGTATTTGAAATGAGTACAGAAGCTGAAGAACATTTAAGATCTAGAAGTTGGCAGATTACATAGGCCCAGTACTCAGCAGCATCATGCGTCACTTTGAAGCCATGTCAAGGTGACGTGCTAGTGGGGGCAAGTGCACACTCGCTGCAATCATCCAAATGATGCTGAAGACTTTACCGTATGCTTTGGTCTAGAACTTCGCTTTTCATGTAATTTTAATTACTTAAAAATAATAAATGTGTTGTTGTATTTAGCAATTTTAATTCATTCTTTTTCTTCAAAATTAGGATATATGTATGATTTTGGTTATTTCCATCCACGGAGTTTGTATTTTGTTCAGGTCTTTATATTCCTCAAGAGAATTATAGACATAACTTAAATAGACAAAAATGACCCACAATTGAGTTTTTTCCACAATGGTGATTTTGGGGCCATGAAGAAGGCTGCAATGTTGGAGGATTATGGAACTACCAATAGGTTTGCGTACATAATGCCATGCAGCATGGAGGTGGACTTGGGATGTCCTTTAGTCATTTCCCGCTTCTACATTCGGAGTTGAAACTCAAACGACCATAATTCATCACCTATTGAATGCAATTCATATCACTATACTCTACGTCACATATCATGTCCATAGAGCAATACCTAATAGAAGAGCAAGAGTAGGACGTGGTCGTAAGTTCAAACAGCTCCCTGCTCGAGGCTACCAACATTTTGCAAAGCTAGCCAAAATAAGTAGTGATAGGAATTAGGATAGTTTTAGTTAGGAATATAACTTAGTAAATTCTTTTTAAGAACCCAGAATGACAACAATTATTAAAACTGATGAAATTGCTTACTCTGCAAGCAAGGCAGACGTCATTGATGCTTCAATGATATATAAAACCTTGGGTTGGAGGAATAGACCAAGATTAGTGAGATCGATTACTTGATAGAATAAAACTAAAACACAAATAGTATGTTTACTTATTCAAACATGTTTTGACCACAAAATCGGCATCTTCATTGATGGATGAGCTACAATAACTTATCCATAATGCTTTTCTCGAACAGACCCGGTGATTTGTAGCAACTCTAAGCTGAGAAGAAAGATAACAGTCTAAAATTGTATATGCGATATTGACTTTTAGTGCAAAAAAGTGCATAGTTGGTGTTATATCGACACATAGAGTGGAGGGGAAACTCAATTCTAGTTCATGACAAATGTAGCACAAACATTTGAGAAATATAAAATTACAACTTGTCATGTGTTATATTTAGTTGGCTCTTGTCAAATTTGATTATTTTGTGAAATAGACTCTTGAACAGAAAAACTAAACTATTTATTTTAAATAAATAATATAAGTTCTTACCTTTATATCAGTTGATCAAGCACAGAATCTATAGATGATGTCACTGCATTCTTGAGTAAGTAATCACTGTATGACAAAGGTTTTTCTGTTTCTTACACTTTCACATCAAAAATCAGTCCTTGCACTGTAACACATCAACATTAAGTCTTACTAACTGCAAAATATATTGAAACGAAACCATAAGTACATATTTAAGGTTATTTTACAATTTAAAACAATAGTAGGTTAGGTTACATATTATATTACAAAATAAGTCTTCTATAAGATAATTGGATGATACTGTAATAGCTGAAATGAAACAAATATTGAGACTGACGTATTAAGATTGTAAGCATGGGACATCCTCCAACCAATAATAAATATAAGAATGTTGAGATGTATTCATATAAGAAACTGTTATTTAAATTTTAAGATTACTCAAAGACAATGAATTACAAATACAGTGAAAAAGGTTTGAACTCAAAATGTGCGTGTTAATCGAATAAACGATACCCCTCTAACACTAATTCATCACGTGACATGTATCCCATGATGCTTTGCGTTAGCGTTACCTGAACCAAGAAGGACGCTTGGCTTCGCCAGTCTTTGGAGGGTAGTCAGACGAGAAAGATACAAGCCTTGCGTTAATCATGGAGCGTTTTAAGTAATTACAGTTAAAGTGACTTTGAAGGAAATGTTTGTGAAGTAATAGTGGTTGAAATGGTAGCACGTGAGTAAATATAAACAAAGTTGTACATAATTTGAAAAGAAATGAGTAATCTAAAACAAGAACAAAATTTATGAACAGTGTTGAGAACTTTACATATCACCTGATAATGTCATAAACATGTTAGGTTAAGACTTCTATTTATTGTGACAAGCTTAAAAATTATAAGATATTCATTTTAGTATGTTGTATATTAACAAGGTGTTCATAATTAAAAGGAAAGATTTCAATTAACATAAACATGGCTGGTTAAATTCATTGTGTGTAAACCACTATCCCGTGTCACTAAAGCATCTTGTAAGTACAGACCAAAGATTGAACCATACCCTTTCATAAAAGTAAAATCATTTTTTAACAAATAGAACAAAATACGAGACAAGTAATTGTAGAAAGTAAGTAGAATCACATGCTTGCAGGATGGCGTCCAAGATGACGCCTATCTCATAAAATAAAGTAGTTTCATAGTTTCTTCTAAATTGACCCTAGTGTTTTTACCAAATAAAATTAAATTCAAGTTGTAAGAGCAGGAACAACTTACATGATTACAGACCAGGGAAAAGACTACTTCCTGCTAAAAAATTTGGGACTAAAAAGTTTCCTTTTGTTATTTGTTATCAGTCAAAAGACTCTCATCAGAAGTGTGGTGAGAAAATATGATGTTTAAAAGGGTAAAAGCCACTGTCCTCAATTATCATTCAGACATATCAAGCCGTTTAGTCATTTAGTAGTACCAGAAGTCAACAACTCGAAAAATTAATCACGCTACTTCCAGTTTTTTCTTTTTTAATAAACAGTTAAATACCAAATACAAATAAACAATGTAAAAACATTGCACAAACTTTCTCACTCATCAATCCTCAAAACCAAACGAAAACTAACTACTGTATTCTACCAAAAATATCAGTTCGGTAGTTTTTAGTCAATAAGTGAAAATGAACCATGAACAAGTTTTTTTCGATACTTGTGTACTATTCCCCCTTTTTTCTAAGTTCAAAACATCTCTTTGCAAATATTTGTAGGTTCTGTTATCCGTTTCCTACCATAACAAACAAAAATAACATAACTGCGACTATTATCACTCACCCCACTATAATCCTTTCAAGTTTGCCCAATCATCCTGTCTAGACCATGCCACTACAAGGTCAGTGCTATTGGAACACTCCTAATGTTGGTTTTAAACGGAACAATATCATATGTCTATTTAAATATATAACATAACCTGCCCCAACCTAACCTATTTGAGTTTTTGTTAAAACAAAGTAGATCAGATTTGTTGTAGCAAGACTCATCACAAAGAGGTTAGGTTATAATATATATAGCCTAATAAAATGTGTTTTTCTTTGCTCAACAACTTACCTATTCCTATTATAAAGTAACTAATACCCTGCTTTGTTGTTATAATAAAAATAAAATATCTTTCAGAACTGTCAGCGTTACTTTGTGTAATGAGTACAGAAATATAAGAAAATTATCGTTAGAGGTTGTATGAATAATTGTAATTACATTTGTGGTTCCAACTGTCACCTTTTCATGTGTCACTTACAGTCTGTGGGGTCGCCACGAATTGTGGGGCCATACATACAGCTCCATAGCTTTAAACTACAGAATCATATGAATTATAGACAAAAATGGCCCACAATTGAGTTTTTTTTCCACAATGGTGATTTTGGGGCCATGAAGAAGGCTGCAATGTTGAAGGATTATGGAACTACCAATATGTTTGTGTACTAATATGTCACGCAGACATGGAGGTGGACTTGGGTTGTCCTTTAGTCATTTCCTGCTGCTACATTCAGAGTTGAAACTCAAACAACCATAATTCATCACCTATTGAAAGCAATTCATATCACTATACTATACGTCACATATCATGTCCATAGAGCAATACCTAATAGGAGAGCAAGAGTAGGACGTGGTCGTCAGTTCAAACAGCTCCCTGCTCGAGGCTACCAACATTTTGCAAAGCTAACCAAAATAAGTAGTGATAGGAATTAGGATAGTTTTAGTTAGGAATATAACTTAGAAAGTTCTTTTTAAGAAGCCAGAATGACAACAATTATTAAAACTGATGAAGCAAGCAAGGCAGACGTCATTGATGATACAATGATATATAAACCCTTGGGTTGGAGGAAACTTAATCAGTAGACCAAGATTGATCAAGGGAAGGTGCTGGAGGAATTCTTGAAGATAGCCAGACAGACTTGGCGAGTAAGAGCTTCCTGGGAGAATTGAGACTTCAGACGAGAATCCATAATGAGTTGCAAACAGGGTGAGCAAACTTCATGTATTAAGAAACTTGTAATTATTTCAGAGTCAGATAATTAAACTATAACGTAGAATCAGATCTGCGAGTCACAACAATTAGTCATTCTGGATTAATAGTAATAATAAGAATATTGTAGCATTGTAATAAGATAGGAGATGCTTTATCTTGTTAAGTGAGTACTGAACCACTGATTTATTTAGTTTAAAGTTAAAGAACACAGGCGGGAAGCTTGATTCCTAACAGTAGCTTTATTGTGTTTTTAAACAGCAGTCTTGGTAACATGTGTGACTTTTGGCAGACACTGAACTATGTGTGTTTCAGGTAACTTTTAGGTGATGATTTATGTAATGATGACAGTTTAAAGGTGATCAATATACTTACAGAGAACTATACACCTTCGATACAGAGTGACTTGTTTCTTCTTAAACCAAACCCAACTTCAAGCTCAAAACTTTGTTAATATTCTTTTCAATTCTTTCACATTTTGCCTTCTAATTTTATGTGCGAGCGTTATCTGAAAACAGATTAATACCTGAGTAAATGAAATATAAAAGTCATAACTTATTATAGGTTATTTTAACAAATCACTTTAACGATTGTCATTCAAGCACAATACAATATATTTTAGAAATTGTGTCAAGATATGAATTCCGTTACATCAAGTGCCTTTTTACTAGTTGGCCATACTAAAATAAATGTGAGTTCTTTTAGAAACAAAGTCAAAAATTATTGCTGTTTAAAAGATCAAATTAAAAAAATGCACAGAATTTCTTTCCTTCCAATTTTGGTGCAGTAGTGGTATCTTAAACAGATATCTCTAAGTTACATTTCTGGAGCCACTACATAACTTTTCCAGAAATGTTGGAAGATAACATTGTATACAATAAAGGATGTTGATTTCAGTACCACAAAATGAACAATCAAACATTATAAACCCTAAATACTGTATTTTATCAAAAATACCCCTGCGGGGCTCACTTACAGTGAGTATGGACTTGGCAATTCCAAGGGAGCCTAGCTAAACATCTAAATCTTTATTTGATGTAGCCCTCATTTTCAGGTTTCCTATCAGGTATCTCTTGACCAACTCTTGTTCTCTTCCGATTCTGACACTACGCTTCTTGTCTTCCTTTTTCTATAAAGCGATGATGTCTGAGAGGTTTTTCACCTTTAAACAACAGGTGATATGTAAACATTAAGGACCCTAATAAGCTAAACTGATTGTACAGGGTGTTTCTGAAATAGTTTGACAAGCTTGGGGAACAAACAAAACAAAACAAACAAAACTAGTTAAGATATTGAGTTCACATTTGGCATACACATATTTTATATAATGGTTTAAAGTTCCCAAAATATAAAGACTGTATTTTTAATATTTTAAAAATAGCGGCCGTTTAAAGTTTAATGTCGCGAAAACCATTAATTAATTTTACACACAAAAATCAAGAGATCAAAATGTTTTATCTTATGAATGGTAGTTATTTCTGAATTATTGACCATGTGTAAATTTGACCTCAGTTGAAAAAATTGATCACGAGACATGTTTTCTAAAAAAACATTAATTTTCAATGCTGTATCCCAATATAATGATACTCTCGGAAACTTAAATGTCCGTATTATTATGTGTAAAGCAAATAATGTTTTAATTTCATCGGATGTTGTTGCTTTAAAATTTGTATTATTTTTCTGCAAAGCATAAAAATTTGTCATCTTGGACATTACTTCAAACAAACTAACTGGTATGTACCTTTTAAAATAATCTATTGAATAAAATAGAGTTTCAATTTCTAAAATAGGACTTTGGAATTTGTCTGTTGGTTTCGAAAAAGATTTATGTCGCCATTTGATGTTTTTCTTAGGTGTTAAAACAATATCAGAATAAAATTGAGGTACTTTAGAGAGTAAATTTAAAGTTTGTCTACATTTTCATGTGCGTCTTCTACGTCTATAACATCTAATCTAGTTTCTTGATCAAAATTAGGAGCATCTATTTCAGTGCCAACTGTGTTACTTGATTCATTGATTTGCATACCTTGATAAACATTATTTAGCCTATATCATTTAAGATATCAGTTTCATCGTACAGCAAGTCAGATTCTGAAAGATTTCCATTAAATAATATGTCTAAAATTTGGCCTTCATCTAAATTGTCCAAAAACGTAGAAGAATCATCTGCATTTATGGTACTTGTAGGCTTTTATGGTACTAGGTTGGCTAGCCATTTTCAAATATTCAATGCTTTAAATACTAATTTTAAAGTAGTTATAAAACATAATTTTACCATTAAAAACAGTTAGCACATCACAAATATAATAAAAATAAAAACAAAAGTCACTCAACTAAATGTAAGCACACAAAATTTTGTTAAGTTACATTACAAGGTTAACTTCACTGATGTCCATTGTACTCAAAGGAGTGCCAAAGTTATTAGCACATTGTGTGTTGAATTTAATATTTCTAATTATTCTGTAAACCTAAATAGAACACAGACACTATTATTTATCAGAAAAAAAAGTATTATGGAAGAAAATGAAAGGGAAACTGTAAAAAACCTCATAAAATTGCACAATAATACAGATAACTTGTACAGCTTTGACCGAGTATAAAGAAACTTATAGTTATAGTATAATTACTATTTTTCCCGCTAGATGAAGACACTTTACCAACAGATGATAACTTAACAGCTGACTGAAGCAAATGGAAGATTCAAACACCAAATATTTTAACCCATAGATGTACAATAAACACTTAAATTTAATGTACTCGTTTTTGAAGGCATTGGGTCTGAAAGGGTTAAAGTAATGTGAATCAAACTTTGACTACATTCTAACCACTAACAGAGAAATATCAACTACTATCAAGATTCACGCATGCGCATTACATGTGTTATGAGTCTTTTTATAAAAAAGTAATTTTCCATAGAATGTTGAGTCATTTAGGCCCATCAGGATGTTAACGTTATTGTAGGAAGACCAGACACACGATTATTAATTGAAAATATTACTTTACTAAATAATTCTATTTAAAAATATTATGTACCGGTATATAAAGTAGAAGATATAATTAAATAAAAGATTTGAACCATCATAATAAGAATGTTCTCACCATAACCTAAAAAAATCTGTCACGATAGATTGTACAGATTAAAAACTAGGATACTGTGATTTTTTTGTAAGTTTTATAATTATTGTAAAAAAATTAACTTACCTGGGAATTGTAGTCGACTGAAATAAATCAAACTTTGGGAACATTTTACTTGCCCCACACAATAACTTAACTGTAAACTAACTGAAAATAAAATAGAGAAGAGATGTCAATGATCTTATAGAGGACGTATTTAATTCCCCGTAGAAATTCCTTTTACTTAAGACTATCTGATGGCCCCAGTTTCACCTAGGGATTGTTAAGATAGTTCTATAAAGAAATATTGTTTTTAGTACAACCCTAATAGAGGTGTTATGGAAATAAATTATGCTCAAATACAGCAACATCAATTTTAATCATATACAACCTTTTGTCCTTTCTGTAACGTTAGCTCCTTTGGAAGCATTTGTCCTTTCCATAACGTTAGCTCCTTTGGGAAGCGATGGTCCCTTCCGGAAAGTAAACCCCTTTGGAAGCGATTATCTTTTTCGGAATGTAAACTCTTTTGAAAGTTATGGTCCTCTCCGGAACGTTAGCTCTTTTGGAAGCGTTGGTCCCTTTCGAGATGTTAGCCCCTTTGGAAGCGATGGTATTTTCGTAACGTTAGCTCCTTTGGGAGCCATGGTCCCTTCTTCACCGTTAGTTCCTTTGAAAGCGATGGTCCCTTTCATAACGTTAGCTCCTTTGGAAGCTATGGTCCCTTTCATAACGTTAGCTCCTTTGGAAGCTATGGTCCCTTTCGGAAAGTAAATCCTTTTGGAAGTGTTGGTCTTTTCCGGAACGTTAACTCCTTTGAGAGCGATGGTTCCTTTCATAACGTTAGCTCCTTTGGAAGCTATGGTCCCTTCCGGAAAGTAAGCCCTTTTGGAAGTGTTGGTCTTTTCCGGAACGTTAGCTTCTTTAGGAGCGATGGTTCCTTTCATAACGTTAGCTCCTTTGGAAGCTACACCTTTCGGAAAGTAAGCCCTTTTGGAAGTGTTGCTCTTTTCCGGAATGTTAACTCCTTTGGGAGCGATGGTTCCTTTCATAACGTTAGCTCCTTTGGAAGCTATGGTCCCTTCCGGAAAGTAAGCCCTTTTGGAAGTGTTGGTCTTTTCCGGAACGTTAGCTTCTTTAGGAGCGATGGTTCATTTCATAGCGTTAGCTCCTTTGGAAGCTATGGTCTCGTCCGGAATGTTAGCCTTTTCGGCTCGAAGCACCTTTCACCAATAGTAATAGATCTAGTAATTAGATTTTGGTTAAATGTAGCAACTACCCTAAGTTTCATTATTCTTACTTCAAATAAATGTTAGGAAAATTCCAAATGACGTCTTTTTGCAAAGTTTTTTGGAGATAGTTTGTGCTGTATGTCGAGTACTTTACTTCAAATTAGCAATGAATTCATGACCTTAATTAATATTTTTATTAGACAAGATAATGTCAAATAATCCTATCACTAACACATTAAAAACCAACAAAACAGTTATTTTTAAAAGTTAATAAATATTTGCTAAGCCTGTACTTAAAATCGACCTTCCTTGTCATGATTAATTCTGGGAACATTCACTAGATAGCGCTAATACTTTAATTACAAGACTCAGATATCGTTTTAATTTATCTTATTGGTATTTGAGAAGGATTATTATTGAATTTCCTTGCTTGCAATTTAAAAATGGGATTTCCAGAATATGTGTTGAGTGTTCCTGAAAAATGTATGTAAAACAATTAATTGTATACTAGAATTACTGATGACCCTGTATTTTTCGGTAGAAATGAAAATTAAACAGTGTAAAAATTCAGCACAACTTTTCACACTGCCCCGTTTTCAAAATCCAGCTAAAACTAAATCATCAAAAATGTCTGTTCGCTTGTTGAAGAAAAAAAATGTAATAGGACTTTAACTCGCTTCGCGTGTTGCGACGGTGGAAGTGACCAGTAAAACTTTATTTGATTAAAATCCAGTTTTTAATGACGGGGGAACAAGGTTATTTATTTTTTATAATTCGCAGTGGAATCTATTTACTAGGCAATAAGGAAATATCTCACCCATTAATTAATTGAAGGCTATTTTAGAAATGTATAATCCTCTTATCAATGTTATAAATAAACAAATCTTAGAAAACTTTGGCACAAAATATTTTATCTCAGAATTTAGTAAAATTTAATCTTTAAAAAAAAAAAACAAAAAAAAAAACACAATAATTATTAGGTAATTGATTAAGATTGGCTTCATAGAAGGTTTTATAATTGTTACTGTTATCATAAGCACTAGGGATTAAACAATTTTGATCAAATTATATAAATGAAATGGCACTGGGTGATGTGTTAGTATAATCATGGATTACAAACTGTTATTTCTTGCTCTTAGCGGTCTGCTTGTTTTGGTGAGTCAATATATTGGTTTATTTATGAAGAGAAAGTATTCGGATTATGAAATAAAAATAAACGGATGTCTAATTTATCGTAGATTTAGGTTCAGCTAAGTCCCATTGTTTTATTGTAGGCTATTACTGTTTTTTTTTTTAAACCGTAGAACTGATTTTGAACACTTTGTAGAATTTGAGAAATTACGTCTTTCACTTGGTAGAATTTTTTCCTATATAGCCTATAGCACAATGGCCCGCATTTATTTGTAACCTGACCTAACCTAACCTAAGCAATACGTTTAGTACAGTAGAAATAATAATATTTCTCTCGAAAAGGATAAAAATTAAGTGTCAAAAAAACTTTGAGAACTTGCTTTAAAATACTTCTTTTTAAAAAAAAAAAATCGGTGTTCCTCTATTCAGCAGAGGAGGAGAAAATGATCCAAAATGTTTTTTACACAATTTACTCTTAAAGTGTGAATTTTACAGAAAAAATGTTCCACACAATTTTCTTTCAAAGTCAATCGAATTCCTTATATTTTGTATTTTTACTAGTTGAGATCCTGTTAAAATTGATTAAGTCCTTCAATAATCACTTTAGTGAGTAGGGGCTGGCTCTACACGTAGTCTTGGGTTCAATCCCTCTCCTATTTGGTCAGGTTTCTCTTGACCAACACTTGTTCTTTTCCAAGCCAAACGCTATTAGAGTATAAAGCGATGATAACCGAGAGGTTTAACAAAGAAATATTACTCATAACTTGCCAGTTTTAAGAGGTATCTATCATACATGTTTCAGATGATTTAATTGCCTTCATCTAAGAGTTCTTCATTTTTATTCTTTAATTAAAATAGACCAAGTTATGATTGAAATAATTTTTTAAAAAATCACTCATACAAACAAAAATAAAAAAAAATAACTGTATTATTTGGTTAACATTTAATTTGCTGTGAATAGCCTACAGTAGAGATTTTTGTGTTTATTTTTAGTTTGTATTTGATAAATGTAGTCGAAAACTACGAGTTTTTAGTTTCACAAAATTGATATTTTCCAAATAAAGTTGTTTATTTACCTGCACGACATATCTACCTCGTGTCATACTGCTGCAATGTTATTATTTATCTTAAAAACTCCGTACAGGAGGTGTAGAGGACTGTACTTTTTGAACACGGGGTAGGGGGAGCTCAAAATGGATAGTAATGGCTCGAAATAAGAAAGTAACATCAATATTTTTTTGACTCATCGCAACTTTCTCTATACTACATAGAGACATTAAAAATTGATAAAAAGGTAAACTTTAGAAGACGCATTTCTAGACAGATTTTGACATAATTGTATCACCATAGACGCTAAACTTGAATTCCTAAAATAGTTTTTACCTAACGTGAAATAGAAATGAAGTTAGGGATAATCAATTGGCTAAACATTAAGCTATTGTTAAACAATATAGAAATAAAACACACACAAATTCTTTTGTTAAATTTAGTATTTATTGGGACCATGGTTTCGCCAGTTACGGCATTGATGAGGCTTAACAAAGACTAAATAAATGATTAAATTTGAAATTCTCCATGTTAACATCAAGAGTAAAAAATTTACATTTTAGAAATATTAGAAATTAAGAGACTTTCTTGTAATAATGTTAATTTAGTTTTAAACGATCAAATAGAACTCTCTTGTCTTTTCCCCCACTACTTTAACCTTTTTCAAAGCATGTTTTAAAATAGTTTATGACTCACTGAGTTTCCCTGCTACAGTTTCCATTTTCATGTAACGGGACTTGTGGGCTTGGTCTCAAAGCTGTGTACTTGTAAGCCTCGATGCCGTAACTGGCGAAACCATGGTCGACTATAGACCAATAAATTGTAGGATTTAACAAAAGAATTTATGAGTGTTTTATTTGTATAACATGGAACTTCTATCAAGTACCGTCGGTCATCAGTATAAACAATATTGTTAAAAACAATTTTACTATAGATAGCACCACTGTAAGGAGTATCCAATAATGAAAACAAATAATGTAATTATAGTTTTAATTACCTTTATAGTTAAGAAGAAATATTTGTTGATTTGTTCATCACATTCATCATTTGAATCTAAAGAGCTATCACTATGAACATTTCTATTTATAGGCGAAGGTTTAGGCCTGGTTAAAGTGGATAGATGATTATGTGATAAGGTTATGTAAGGACGGTCTAGGTCTCGTTGTTGCTATAAAAAAAGGCCTATTACGTTTGATGGAATCATTTTCTGGATAATAAGAAGGATCACAATCCCTATCTTCACTAAATAAATCAGATCGTTCGGAACCAAGTGAAACATTATCGTCGGATAGATCAACTTCAAGCTGTCTGTCAATTTCACTTGAAGCTATCTTTCGTCTCTCCATTTTCACAAAGACTTTATATTGTTACATACACTTAAAACTAGAACACACTTCACAATTTGTTAATAACAACACTAAAAATAACTATTTAACACTGTAAATAACAAAAAAAGCACAATAACTGAACCACACACGACATTAGAACAACTTACGGCGATAGGCCACTTGATTTCGTCGTTCCTTGTAGTCTACCAACTCTAAATTAAATGCCGTAACATTTCTAAACAGCCAACTTCTGTTATAGACTCATTGGATGTATTATCTAGTAAGCATTAACATAAATATAATGCCTATTAACGGTATATAATGTGTTTTATAACGCGAAATATCGTCGCTTGGCACTTAAAGGGTTTTAAGAAATATTTCATTATAGAACAGGAGAGTTCAGTTGTAGACTATAAAATAATATGTAAGGGTTGCCACAAGGATCAAACGGCAGAATGACGTGACGCTTCATGTTATACAATGTTTGGTAAATCACTGACAAACTTTTAATTTTAGACACAAATGTATGCAACGGTAAAGTTTCGAAGAAAACTGCAATTTATATTTCGTAGATATCAGAAAATCATTACAACGATTGTTTCCAACTACTTCAGCTTAAAGTAGTGTTTTCCTTTCTGTTCATATTACTATTAAATATCATAAGGTAATAATTGACAATTTAAAATTTGTTGTACAAATGACAGTTTTCCACCTACATTAGTTTAACTTTACATAATGATAATAAAGTGGAAAGATTGCATGGTTCAGTTCCTTCCTGTTATTGTGCATCTTTATTCCAACACACCAAAACACAAAAGCTAGTTTTTATAACAGTTATATATTAAATAGTAATAAATTAGATAGAAGGCAACAATTTCATCCCTTAATGTATTTTATTGGGGTGGGCGTGAGAGGTTCACTTGAAAGTTGGTTAAAACATTTTACCTAAAACAAAACGCCCGCTCAAAAAGGATATCTCCCTCTGGATTGGACGTTTCCGAGAGAGCGTCTGGGGGGGGGTGCAGGGGTCTCTTCCGTGACGTCAGTCCCTTTCGGGGCGACAGTCCTTTCCGGTTCTAGACTTTAAAATAAATGGTACTTTTCAGGTGCCTTCACATTTCACCAAAATCGGTACAGCCGATTTTGAAAAAAACGTGATTTTGTGTTTTTTCTCATACCAGGTACACCACATTTCTAATTACCGAAAAACATGATATATTTCAAGTTATGCACATTAATCAAATTTGAATAAAATCAGTCTCCACATTAGAGAAGACGGACATCATCCCTTAACACTCAATATAAATTGTATTGATCACATAACTCTCCCTACATTAGATAGTGGCTTGTCATGCAATATTAACTGTTACAGGCCTGCACAGCATCGGCTGAACTCGCAGAAGAGGACTACCGTCTGTTGAATGAGAATGATTTGAACCTCCAACAAATGATCCTGAAAGGACACAAACATAAGAACAAAACAGAGACCGCTACCAGGAGACCACAACCTACCCTAGGACCTAACCCTCGTCCGAAACCATCTCCTGAGTTCACACTGAAAAGCAAGAAGGTGATCACTATAGAAGACTGGGAAATCGTTGACAAGGAACCTAAGAAAAAGCCTATTAATGATGACGAATATGTGTAAATAGGTGCTGGGGGATTTATTTCTGCGTTTAATTGAGATTTTTACTATTTAAGAATGTAAAATAAATTATATTTACTGATTTTAATTGTGTTCTTCTTTATACTTGCATTATGCACTCATAGTGATCTACAATTTTTCCACATAATCTTTGGTTGTACATTTTCATATTGTTTTATTTTTTAGTTTTATATATTGGGAGAAAGTATTTGTATTAGTAATTTATTATTTATTTTGTTTTAGGCTCCGCTGAGTCCCAATTATTTTATTGTCTAATTGTTGTTTATCTGAAACCATAGAACCGATATTGAACACTTTCTTACCTAGGAGTTTGATCTTATAATTAAGCAAGTATAGTGACACACGGCATGGCATTCCCGAAAACCCTAACTGGATATACATATTTTTCCATTTAATTTTGGGTTAGATCTCTCCTTTTCTTTTCCTACCAGGTTTATCTTGACCAACTCTTGTTATTTCCGATCCAGACGCTACTCGAGTATTTGACAGATGAGGGTGTTTACTTATACGATGATGACCAAGAGAGTTTTCATCCTTAAACAAAAAAAGAAAAGAAATCTCATTCATCCCCACCCAAAACTAAATAAAAAACATCCAAAACTATTTCTCACCCATGTCAAATTGTCAGTAAAAAGTGAAAACAAACCAGGATTTAAATACTTAAATAGAGCCTAAACTCGCTTCACTTCTGTCCCCAGCGTAAATCACATCACTGGTCCAGGTTCATTTTTAGTACTGTAATTTGTTATTGAACTGGAATATGTTTATACATGTGATTTTTCACACAGGTTTGCGTTTAATTTTCACTAAAATTTGAAAGAAATCGTTAGATCCTGCTTTGAGAAACTGCGTCTTTCATACAGGTCCTGGGCATTTTTTTTTACGACTTTAATTAATGTCCCAGGATTTTTTGAGAGTTAGTGGCCAATACATTTTGTTTTAGCTCATAGAAGTTACATTTGAACAAAATTGTTGAAGACGATTTTGGAAAAAAATCGTAAATTTATATTTCAACAGTTATATCCCCTAATTTTGTTATTAAAAAATATTACGAAATCGTTCAGAAATATGGCCAAATATGACCGTAAACAAATTTGATTAAAATCTAGTTTGAGCTGTAGAGCAATGAGACAGACAGAAAAAAACCACTTTTTTGAACTCATGCTACCTCTCTAAATGATAAGTAATCAATTTTTACTAATCAAAAAAGTAATCAATTTTTTAACATTTGACTATATAAATATGGGAAGGTAAAAGAGATGTAATCATACTGTACTGTTAATACCAATAATGGTTCTACAAAACCCCTTCAATTATAGATGTATGTTTCTTTTCCTACGGCTCTGTTAGACGTGTATCATAGATATATATTTCCAGGGGCAGATACCTTAATTACAATCTGTTTTGAAAGATGAAGTCAACCAATGCTAATTATTATGTTGAACGTTACTTTCTCACATATGTATAGTTTAGAGAAAGTAATTTGATGGGTGGAAACACAATCGTTGTAGAGTTTTTATGGAGTGATTTTCTTACATTATGTTGGTGTCTTAACAAGTAAGTGAGTATATTTTAGGTTATATCTTCAGGTGGAACTGCAATAAAAATAATAATAACAAAATAAATGTTGTACAGGCTGCAACTCATTGTATAAAACATTTTATGGTTTTAGTAAAAGACCATTTCCTTGTCACGTCCCCAAAAACTTGTAGTTGGAGCGTTATCGCTTAAAAAGGAAAATGGGCGCCGTTGAGAGGATTTTAGTAAATTGTGAAAGTCGGTTTTTCAGGCCTTGTAGGTAATGTTAAATTGTATTGGCAAATCAAGGGGTCTTAGGGAGTAGGATAAGACACAGTTTTCTGAACCTCCTAATTGTGTATATCACTACATCCTTAGTGTCGGTTAGGTTAGGTTAGGTTAGGTTAGGTAATTGTGTATACCACCACATTCTTAGTGTCGGTTAGGTTACGTTAGGTTAGGTCAGGTTATGTTAGGTTAGGTTAGATAAGGTTATGTTAGGTAATTGTGTATATCACTACATTCTTAGTGTCGGTTAGGTTAGGTTAGGTTAGGTCAGGTCAGGTTAGGTTAGGTTAGTTTCGGTTAGGTAATTGTGTATATCACTACATACTTAGTGTCGGTTAGGTTAGGTTAGGTCAGGTCAGGTCAGGTTAGGTTAGGTTAGATTAGGTTAGGTCAGGTCAGGATAGGTTAGATAAGGTTATGTTAGGTAATTTTGTATATCACTACATACTTAGTGTCGGTAAGGCCCTAACGGATTTCGTAGATATTAAAAAGTTTCCATTCGATTTGCTCCTGACTGTAGGGCCTACATGAAGGAGTTTCCACTCGCTACGCTCAGAGGTCAGGGTTTAAATTACAACTTCACCATAACTTTGCTATTTTCATCGTAGAGTGGTCAAGTTGGTACAATTAAATGCACAATTTATTGAATCCTAAAGTTGAGTATCAAACGAGATATGGAAAAATATTTTAAATGGGCGCCATTACGATTTTTCTGAATCTCAATGGGGGTTTTATATGAGCACACTATATAGCCCCTGATAATTTTTTTAATTTTTTTTTATGTTATGGGCTGTGATAGCCTCCGTCAGAGGCCTCACCGACGTCGACCTAAAGGTCTTTTGCCGCCCCAAGTTCCCTCCTACACCAACTCAGTAATACCTTAGCCCCTGATAATACCAAATTTCATGTCCCTATCTTTATTTTATAGCCACTTACGTACAGACGACAGACGTTTCCTTGGGTCATGAAATTTGAAGATTTGTCCAAAAACTGAGGTAAATTGTCTTCACGATTACAAAACTCACCCTGTAGTTTCTGTAGATTGTATAAACGAACCTCAACTTCAATCCGCACTCATTATTAACAAGGAAACAAGGTTACACCCTTGTACACACCCTTCGCCGTAATTCTAGCCTTCATAACAACTCACGTCAATGGGTCAACACTATAACTTTATGAGCCAACAAGAACAATCTACCAAGGACTTAATATTACATTATTAGAAAAGCGTTCCATAAATTTAATTAGTCTTGGAATCATGTCTGCCAACTTATATCCGGGTATAATTAAATGTAAAAGTTGGTAAACCTGTCATCGCCTCGGGTTTGTTGTGCGACACCTTGATTTCCTTGACTACACACCCCCCAAATATTAACTCCTCTCTACTGAGATGTAATGCTACCCGCCTACTGCTATTCTCTGTGACATTTAAAATAGTGCATACATATTGCATCAACTCTTTCACTATGTACAGAGTGTTCAAAACTACCAGATCTTCTGAATATCTCTGGTTCTGAGACATGAAACAAACCACATGTAAGTCTATAGAGTGAGACAAAAATTAGGTACCATATACCCTAAAACCACATATAATTTAATTACGTTAATTTTTCTTTCAGAGTCGTTTTAAAACTGTAATGATAAAAATGCTGGATAGTTGGGTCCAATTAAAGTGAAAACAAAATGTAAAAATCAAATCAAATAAAGAAATATAAACTGAATTGTTTTCAATCGATATGTGTTCCAGAAGAGAAACTAGATACTTTAAAATTAAAAAAAGCATGTTTACTTTGGCGTAGGTAAATCAAAGTCCTGCGAGGTCACGTGATCTCTCCCTAGACTATGTACAGACTCTCGTAGGAGACCAAGTTTCTCTTGAATCTCTTTAAAAGTCGGAGTTATTTTACTAGTCACTGCAGTATCATGGTATTTACCCAGCCCTATCGTATAATGTAATACATGCAGATCATATAAAAGTTGGTTTCCTGTACCTCGGAGAAGTGTCAAATTGTATTGACCAAGGTATCTCCTCCAGTAAGGTTAGGTTAGGTTTGGTTAGGATAGGTTAGGTTAGGTTAGGTTGGGTTAGGTTAGATTAGGTTAGGTTAGGTTAAATTAGACGGTTTGGTTAGGTTAGGTTAGACGGTTAGGTTAGGTTAGGTTAGCTTAGGTTAGGTTAGGTTAGGTTAGGTTAGGTTAGGTTAGGTTAGGTTAGGTTAGGTTAGATTAGGTTAGGTTAGGTTAAATTAGACGGTTAGGTTAGGTTAGGTTAGACGGTTAGGTTAGGTTAGACGGTTAGGTTAGGTTAGGATAGGTTAGGTTAGTTTAGGTTAGGTTAGGTTAGGTTAGATTAGGTTAGGTTAGGTTAGGTTAGGTTAGGTTAGGTTAGGTTAGATTAGGTTAGGTTAGGTTAAATTAGACGGTTAGGTTAGGTTAGGTTAGACGGTTAGGTTAGGTTAGGTTAGGTTAGGTTAGGTAAGGTTAGGTTAGGTTAGGTTAGGTTAGGTTAGGTAAGGTTAGGTTAGGTTAGATTAGACGGTTAGGTTAGGTTAGGTTAGCTTAGCTTAACTTAGGTTAGGTTAGGTTAGGTTAGATTAGGTTAGGTTAGATTAGACGGTTAGGTTAGGTTAGGTTAGATTAGACGGTTAGGTTAGGTTAGGTTAGATTAGACGGTTAGGTTAGGTTAGGTTAGATTAGACGGTTAGGTTAGGTTACGTTAGATTAGACGGTTAGGTTAGGTTAGGTTAGATTAGACGGTTAGGTTAGGTTACGTTAGATTAGACGGTTAAGCTACACTGTCCCGACAAAAATTCTCAAGAGTATAAACAATAACTGCGTCAAAAACTATTATTCATTGGAAGGAGCATGTTAAGAAGAAGATTACAGAGCTGAATATTAAATTCAGGAAAATGAATTGGTTACTTGGTAGGAGATCAACATTAGATCTACACAATAAACTTCCAGTATATAGGCAAATATTAAAACCAATTTGGACTTATGGGATACAGCTATGGGGCTGTACCAAGAAAACAAATGTTAAAAGGTATTCAAACATTCCAAAATAAGGTTCCGAGGAGTATGGTTAACGCGCCATGGTTCGTGCGAAATGATGATCTCCATCGTGATCTCGGGATGAGTACTGTCTCAGAAGAAATTATTAAGAGAATATGCAATCATGCATAAGAATAGACTGCAAAAACACGAGAACCCTGATGAAATGCTCCGTGCAATCAACAACACAGAAGATGTGAGGCGTCTGAAACGAACTAAACCTCTGGATTTGGTGAACGAGATTGTGTAAAATAAGTAACCGCATGAACTTTGTGTGTAAAATATAGGACTCCATCAGTGGATGGTGTTCCAAACACTGCTTTCTTTAATATGAAATGTTAATTACTTGATAAGGCAAACTTAGTTGTAATTATTAATAAATAAAAAAATTAAAAAAACTAAAACAGCAGAGCTTGCAACCATCAAAACGCGTCAAACATAACTCGCCAAGGCTTGACCAGGCGAGAGAGTGGGTCCAGGTAGTTGTTAATTCTTTACATACTTTCCTCGATCTGGACTTTGACAAAGATTCTGTTTCTACAAACTAGCGATACCAACGACGAATGTTCTGGGGGGACCAAAAAGCATTTTAGCCTGCAATCAGTCTTACTAAAATGCCGTTCGCTGAGCTGACGCCATCTTGCAACAGACTCAGCTTATGGACAGGTCATGGTATCATGTCTGTCCTGCATAACTGGCGACTGTCGTATGTACATTGCTCTATAGAAGCCGATTTTAAGTAAATTCGATACGTTTGAATATATATTTTTTAAACCTCGGAAAATGAAGATATTTGATACGAAAAAACATACAAAATTAATTGAAAATTTTTCAAATTGTGCTCTAATGTAGCCCTTAAGAACCCAAACAAAACCTATTTATCAACATACTTCTAAAAACGTTTCAATCGTTCAAAAAGAAATATATCGACCTTTTTAAAATACATAATTTCTCAAAATCGGATCAACCGATTTCATTGATATTAATGATCTAGCCCCGTGTGGAAAATCTCAACCGATACAAAATTTTACGGTTCAGTAATTATCAGGAAAACCATAAATAGAACTTTCCGTTGTCTTTAAAGGTCGATTTGATTCAAATAATTTTTACGTTTAGGAGTGTTTATGGTCAACCGAAGCAAGTTTTGGCCATATATATTTAAACTGGGCTGTGATAGCCTCCTTCAGAGGCCTCACCGGCGTCGACCTAAAGGTCTTTTGCCGCCCCAAGTTCCTTCCTACACCCACTCAGTAATACCTGTCATCCTTATAAAGGAACAGATACTACCTATAGGGTTGTCTAGGATGGTTTCCATCTCTTTCCCCGGAGCGCCTATAGAGAAATATGGCCATATTTAAATTAATATGAAAATATTTGTTTCAAAGTTGGCGACCATGGTTCATTCAAACTTTGTGAATGACGGCTACATGAGGACAAAGTTAGTGCAATGTTACACACACGGTTTATTATTAAAAAATGTCAGAGGTTTCCTAAATATGAAAACTTTCCGTTTTAAAATTCGGTTTTGCTTGTAGTGGGTTACCGGTATTAACGCCTGTCATTTTAGCCGACCTATATTGTCAGCGTGTCAGCCATATTGTCATTTCTGGTAAAATTTATAAAAAATAATCTTCAATGTTAAATATTAAATCGTCAACTTCAACTTACAATTAAAAAAAACAAAAACATCCAAGCGTGACAATCATATCCAGTATCAAAGCGAAAAACGTGTAAACAAACATTACAATGAGTTTTACTGAAAACTGTACACTACTACTGTGACTGAAAACATTTGTTTTAATAATAAAGTACCGGCTAAAAACATTCGTTTATGTATAGTACTCGATTAAAAATATATAAAGAAATGATATACAGCGTGGAACAAAAGTCATGTAACACCTAGGTAACGAGTTGAGATGAAAACTACTCACCAAATCTCATAGGGTAAGTCTTTTCACTATTCATGGGGTAAACATATTTTTGCTTTCTTTTTAAAGGGAACTAAAAAGGGTTTCTTAATGATTTCAAATAACAACCCCTATCGTATGACGGTTATAAAAAGAAAATTTTTAGTACACTGAAAAGGTCTACGAACAAAATACTAATTAAATGTTTTAACAATGGACCTATATAACTTAAATGAACGAATTTATATATATATATATATATATATATTTCCTACTTTACCAAACAGGCACAAATTTTTGAGGGGGGGGGAATTTTTTTTTTAACAAATCATGTGACATATTTTTTTTAAAAAGGAATTGTAAGTGAAAACTTATGACGTACATAATAAGTTTGAACTCTGTACATATAATACTAACCAGATAATAATAGAAAACAATAATACAAATTTTCCACAAAAAATAAATAAAAAGTACACAATCCACAACCAAGCAGGCTACTTAACTAAAAACGTATTAAAACCCACTCTGCCCATTAAATAAACATTATTAAACACACAAAACGCAACATAAACACGCACAGTGACATTTGTTCGTTGACTGTCTAACATTTGAACTTTAGATTTAAGGGAGAAGATAGAACTTTGACCTATAGGTCACTATTAAGTCAATTTATTAGGGCGATAACACAGCATGTTGTTGCAAGCGTCAGAAAAGTAAATAAAAAAATAAATAAATAAAATAAAATTCGCAGCAAATTACTAATATTTTAATTTATAAAAACATCTTTTACAAATAAATACTATAGATCTACTTGAAAATAAATCAAATAAAAACTGCCACGAAAACAGTTGCCAATAAAAATGAACCCTTCACGCGGTTTTTGAAGACAAAATTTAAATTTACCTTACATTTAGTATCATTGTACTCACCGGAAGATGTTTTTTGACCAACTCTTGTTCTCTTCAGACGCTGACGATTAGAGTATTTACAAGGCTATTAGGCGCGACGATCACTGAGAAGTTTTTAAAACAGCAAGGTGAAATAAATATTTGTTTACTCGCTATTTTGTAACATGGCTTTGAATCATTTCACTAAAATTTCAACGAAATCGGTAGAGCCGTTTTAGAAAAAAAATACGTTTTTATAACATCTTCATGACCGATTTCTATTCTTCTTTTCTTTACTGTCATGTGTAGTCATTCCAATCACTTTGTTAAATTGATTAACACACCTTTGTTGACAAAAATAGTTCTGTTTGTCGCTACACAGGAACCATCATCAGGTAATAGAAAATACGAAAACAGTAATAGCTAACTAGGTAATATTCCACCAACAGAATCCACCAATGGTGAAGGAGATTTTTATTTTTCCCTTAAATAAATTAAAAATTAATTCAACTGCCCAAGTTATATGAATAATGAACCAACAAAGTCCGCCAACCTCTGGAGAATTTTCCGTGTCCTTTACGGGAGTTTCCAATTATTTTGGCTGAATATGAACCCACAAAGTCCGCCAACCTCTGGAGAATTTTCCGTGTCCTTTACGGGAGTTTCCAATTATTTTGGCTGAATATGGACCCACAAAGTTCGCCAAGCTCTGGAGAATTTTCCGTGTCCTTTACGGGAGTTTCCAATTATTTTGGCTGAATATGGACCCACAAAGTCCGCCAACCTCTGGAGAATTTTCCGTGTCCTTTACGGGAGTTTCCAATTATTTTGGCTGAATATGGACCCACAAAGTCCGCCAACCTCTGGAGAATTTTCCGTGTCCTTTACGGGAGTTTCCAATTATTTTGGCTGAATATGGACCCACAAAGTCCGCCAACCTCTGGAGAATTTTCCGTGTCCTTTACGGGAGTTTCCAATTATTTTGGCTGAATATGGACCCACAAAGTCCGCCAACCTCTGGAGAATTTTCCGTGTCCTTTACGGGAGTTTCCAATTATTTTGGCTGAATATGGACCCACAAAGTTCGCCAACCTCTGGAGAATTTTCCGTGTCCTTTACGGGAGTTTCCAATTATTTTGGCTGAATATGGACCCACAAAGTTCGCCAACCTCTGGAGAATTTTCCGTGTCCTTTACGGGAGTTTCCAATTATTTTGGCTGAATATGGACCCACAAAGTTCGCCAAGCTCTGGAGAATTTTCCGTGTCCTTTACGGGAGTTTCCAATTATTTTGGCTGAATATGGACCCACAAAGTCCGCCAACCTCTGGAGAATTTTCCGTGTCCTTTACGGGAGTTTCCAATTATTTTGGCTGAATATGGACCCACAAAGTCCGCCAACCTCTGGAGAATTTTCCGTGTCCTTTACGGGAGTTTCCAATTATTTTGGCTGAATATGTTACCAACAAAGTCCGCCAACCTCTGGAGAATTTTCCGTGTCCTTTACGGGAGTTTCCAATTATTTTGGCTGAATATGGACCCACAAAGTCCGCCAACCTCTGGAGAATTTTCCGTGTCCTTTACGGGAGTTTCCAATTATTTTGGCTGAATATGGACCCACAAAGTTCGCCAAGCTCTGGAGAATTTTCCGTGTCCTTTACGGGAGTTTCCAATTATTTTGGCTGAATATGGACCCACAAAGTCCGCCAACCTCTGGAGAATTTTCCGTGTCCTTTACGGGAGTTTCCAATTATTTTGGCTGAATATGGACCCACAAAGTCCGCCAACCTCTGGAGAATTTTCCGTGTCCTTTACGGGAGTTTCCAATTATTTTGGCTGAATATGGACCCACAAAGTCCGCCAACCTCTGGAGAATTTTCCGTGTCCTTTACGGGAGTTTCCAATTATTTTGGCTGAATATGGACCCACAAAGTCCGCCAACCTCTGGAGAATTTTCCGTGTCCTTTACGGGAGTTTCCAATTATTTTGGCTGAATATGATACCAACAAAGTTCGCCAAGCTCTGGAAAAACTTCTTGTTACGTTCACGGGAATTTCCAAATGAATTTATAGTTAAAAAATGTAATTTTGAAACCTAATCTCTGAAGAAGATTCGTGTACATACGAGATCGACAAGGCCTTGCCAATGGAAACGAGAGTAGCGGAGTGGAAGCCGACTGACATTAGAAAACAATATGTATCAGCTGTTATTATAAAAATGTAGAAATTGGCTAACCTACAGAGGAAAAGGGGTGTGTGAGCAATAACTGTATTTTGTTAACATAGATTAATTTAACCTAATTAAGTAACTATAACAATAATAAATACTTTAAGTTGAGGGGGACGGTGTCTTAATCATAGTATTTGTTTGTTAGAACTGTTTAATTAGTAACCATGACAACGAGAAAGCTGAGTATTAACAACAGATTAGGTTTTGAGCTTTGAAATCTCATAAGTTGTTATATTATATTTGGAAAATATAAATCAACATAACACTATTCTCGTGTTGTAAATTAAAAAAAAAAAAAAAAAAAAAAAAACAACTACAAACTGCTTGTTGAAAATTATAAATCATAAACTTTACCTCTAAATAAGTAAACAATCATATAGTTATAAAAATATTAATAAAATCTATCAAAATAATAAATTAAGTAATTATTCGTGAGCACTTTAACAAACTAATCAAATTTGTAATTAATTTTTAAATAAACATAACAAAAATAAATACCGATTGGTGACGTCACCATTAAAAAACCCAGTCATAATTAGTTTTTATTGTTAATTAAAATAGGATCTTGTTAATAAAATGCAATTTAAATAATAAAAATAAATATACCAAAACTTCTTGTAAAATATTAAAAAAAAAAAAAAAAAAATATTGTCGAAAAGCCACTTTTGTACAAAATATCTTTCAATTTAAACAGATTCATTATTTGCATTACCCTTTTATTTTTATCTTAATCACTAAATAATACAACCTGTTATTAATATTATTTATAAATTTAGGGTAGCCAATATTTGGTATTATTTTAAATAAAATAAAATATGAATTTTAACGTTTATTTATGTTTTACAGTTTTTATAAAACACTATTCGTAGCTTCAAATTAATAAATGTTTGAAGGAAAGCGCGGAAATATAAACTGCCAAAGTTCTTACAGTTAAACATATAAAGAAATATCTTCTCAATGAAAGAAAATTTCCCCCAAACCACACAATAAAACACTAACAACACAAATACTGTATGTACATTTCAATAGCACTGCTGTCATCTTCATAGGTACAATACACACTAACCTTAATAACTACAGTTACTAGTTATTGTATTATTATTACAATATATAATTGTAGTTATTAAGATTAGTGTGTATTGTACATCTGAAGATGACAGCAGTGCTATTGAATTGTACACAAGGTAGAATAAACATAACTGTACAGTCTTTGTGTTGTTAGTGTTTTATTGTAGTTTTGGGCAATTTGCTTTCATTGTATACTCTCCACAGTGATCTACATATGATTCATAAAATAAAAGTTATTTTCCAAACGTCAATAACTCACAAAACTTGATAAGGAGAAATTTTAAAAAAATACTACGCGAATTAAAAGAAATTCAACACTTCAGAATAATCTTGTCAAGAGATTTAAAAATGTCACTAATTAATTTTTATTAAAAAAAAAAAAAAAATTGAAATCTTTACTTTTTTATATGTTTAATATAACCAGATTACGTTAAAAATCATCAAAAAGCCACTTATGTACTAAATATCTTTCAATTTAAAAGTCCATAAAATATAAATTCTGTTTAAAACAAATTAAAGCTAAATTAATTGAGACATTTGCTACTTTCGGGGGGGGGGGGGGTATATTCAGAGGAGAGTTTTGTTTGTAAACGCTGTGGAGAGGAAACATTGGTGTTATTTTAATTATAATTGTAACATTTCACTGTCAATTATTTTATGTTTTAAAATTGACATTATTTTATGTTTATTCACTTGGAATTTTGTTACGTTTAAATTTATTTCTTTGTGTGTAGTTACTTTATATATTTCTAGTGTTTTATTTACATTTTGGAAGCGTGACATTTTCGTTTTGACGTTTGTTGGGGAAACATTTTTTTTTTCGTCAACAAGAGGTAATAAAAGAAATATCCATCGCTGTGTGTATAATCGTGTTCACTATTTGTAACTGTGTAGTGTTGTTTAATTTATTTATTGTTTGTGTTTATAGTGATGATTTATTTTGTACATTACTGACTTGTCTTATACAATTACGATTTGTCAAATAATGACGATAAAATCAACTTTCCACTAGACATGACATATTCTTCACATATTGCTGACCATGTGCTGGGAAAAGACTTTTGCAACAAACTAATTCCAAGAGCTAGGAATTAGGGAGCGTCGGTGTATCTGGAACCTCTCGGCACAACACTGGAGCCACAGCATCACCACAAAGCCTTTCGGAACAAAGCACGCACCTTATGATATGAGCCGATGTCCAGAATGGTCACGGACCCGTGATCAAGCAGTGACCACCAAGCATGACCGCTACGCTTCTGGCTTCTCTTCATGTAAGATATTCAAGTTATTAGCTTACAGACAGACAGGCACACAGACGTTGCATTCTATATTAGAGAAGAGAAGAGATGACGGCGAAGGGGGGGAGGGTAAATATTTCACATCAGTTACATCATAACTCGCTACTGATAAACTAAAAGATAAGAAAATGTGAAACAAACCTTGTACCAAGTCAAACTGCCATAACGAGTTCTACATGACCAACTGTTTTGTGAGAAAAGTGTTGCTAATCCATGAGACCTGTTTTAACACAAATAAATAAATGAGCTAAGCAAACAATGGTTCAGTAAAATACAAGATTTTAATATTATCAAGTCTCTCTCACCATTTATTCTAATACATACAATGCATCTCCTGTAATATTTTGACATCCATAATGTAATCTAAAGCTAATCTATTAATAAAATATTCCAGAACCATTCCAATGATTGGCAAAGTTAACTAAGTTTCTTCACAAAAGAGGTTTGCTCACTTTCTTGGTACGTGAGTGGGTCCTCTTCACCAATCTGTTTGATTCTTCACAGCACCCTGGTAATGTTTCGCCAATTAGTTTGATTCGTCGTAGCACCCTTGTAATGTTTCACCAATCAGTTTTATTCGTCACAGCACCCTGGTAATGTTTCACCAATCAGTTTGATTCGTCACAGCACCCTGGTAATGTTTCACCAATCAGTTTGATTCGTCACAGCACACTGGTAATGTTTCACCAATCAGTTTGATTCGTCACAGCACACTGGTAATGTTTCACCAATCAGTTTGATTCGTCACAGAACACTGGTAATGTTTTCTTATCAGTTTGTTTCGTCACAGCACACTGGTAATGTCCCACCAATCAGTTTGATTCGTCACAGCACCCTGGTAGTGTTTTCTTATCAGTTTGTTTCCTCACATCACCCTGGTAGTGTTTCACCAATCAGTTTGATTCGTCACAACACCCTGGTAGTGTTTTCTTATCAGTTTGTTTCCTCACATCACCCTGGTAGTGTTTCACCAATCAGTTTGATTCGTCACAGCACCCTGGTAGTGTTTTCTAATCAGTTTGATTCGTCGCAGCACCCTGGTAATGTTTCAACAATCAGTTTGATTCGTCACAGCACCCTGGTAGTGTTTTCTTATCAGTTTGATTCGTCACAGCACCCTGGTAATGTTTCACCAATCAGTTTGATTCGTCACAGCACACTGGTAATGTTTCACCAATCAGTTTGATTCGTCACAGCACCCTGGTAGTGTTTTCTTATCAGTTTGATTCGTCACAGCACCCTGGAGTGTTTTCTAATCAGTTTGATTCGTCGCAGCACCCTGGTAATGTTTCACCAATCAGTTTGATTCGTCACAGCACCCTGGTAGTGTTTTCTTATCAGTTTGATTCGTCACAGCACCCTGGTAGTGTTTTCTTATCAGTTTGATTCGTCACAGCACCCTGGTAGTGTTTTCTAATCAGTTTGATTCGTCACAGCACCCTGGTAGTGTTTTCTAATCAGTTTGATTCGTCGCAGCACCCTGGTAATGTTTCACCAATCAGTTTGATTCGTCACAGCACCCTGGTAATGTTTCACCAATCAGTTTGATTCGTCACAGCACCCTGGTAGTGTTTCCTAATCAGTTTGATTCGTCACAGCACCCTGGTAGTGTTTTCTAATCAGTTTGATTCGTCGCAGCACCCTGGTAATGTTTCACCAATCAGTTTGATTCGTCACAGCACCCTGGTAATGTTTCACCAATCAGTTTGATTCGTCACAGCACCCTGGTAGTGTTTTCTTATCAGTTTGATTCGTCACAGCACCCTGGTAATGTTTCACCAATCAGTTTGATTCGTCACAGCACACTGGTAATGTTTCACCAATCAGTTTGATTCGTCACAGCACCCTGGTAGTGTTTTCTAATCAGTTTGATTCGTCACAGCACCCTGGTAGTGTTTCACCAATCAGTTTGATTCGTCACAGCACCCTGGTAATGTTTCACCAATCAGTTTGATTCGTCACAGCACCCTGGTAGTGTTTTCTAATCAGTTTGATTCGTCACATCACCCTGGTAGTGTTTCACCAATCAGTTTGATTCATCATAGCACCCTGGTAGTGTTTTTCTAATCAGTTTGATTCGTCACAGCACCTTGGTAATGTTTCACCAATCAGTTTGATTCGTCACAGCACCCTGTTAATGTTTCACCAATCAGTTTGACTCGTCACAGCACCCTGGTAATGTTTCATCAATCAATTTGTGATTCTTCACAGCACCCTGTTAATGTTTCACCAATCAGTTTGATTCGTCACAGCACCCTGGTAATGTTTCACCAATCAGTTTGATTCGTCACAGCACCCTGGTAGTGTTTTCTTATCAGTTTGTTTCGTCACAGCACCATGGTAGTGTTTCACCAATCAGTTTGTGATTCTTCACAGCACCCTGTTAATGTTTCACCAATCAGTTTGATTCGTCACAGCACCCTGGTAGTGTTTCAACAATCAGTTTGATTCGTCACAGCACCCTGGTAATGTTTCACCAATCAGTTTGTGATTCTTCACAGCACCCTGTTAATGTTTCACCAATCAGTTTGATTCGTCACAACACCCTGGTAGTGTTTCAACAATCAGTTTGATTCGTCACAGCACCCTGGTAGTGTTTCACCAATCAGTTTGTGATTCTTCACAGCACCCTGTTAATGTTTCACCAATCAGTTTGATTCGTCACAGCACCCTGTTAATGTTTCACCAATCAGTTTGATTCGTCACAGCACCCTGGTAGTGTTTCACCAATCAGTTTGATTCGTCACAACACCCTGGTAGTGTTTTCTTATCAGTTTGTTTCCTCACATCACCCTGGTAGTGTTTCACCAATTAGTTTGATTCGTCACAGCACTCTGGTAGTGTTTTCTAATCAGTTTGATTCGTCGCAGCACCCTGGTAATGTTTCAACAATCAGTTAGATTCGTCACAGCACCCTGGTAGTGTTTTCTTATCAGTTTGTTTCGTCACAGCACCCTGGTAATGTTTCACCAATCAGTTTGATTCGTCACAGCACACTGGTAATGTTTCACCAATCAGTTTGATTCGTCACAGCACCCTGGTAGTGTTTTCTAATCAGTTTGATTCGTCACATCACCCTGGTAGTGTTTCACCAATCAGTTTGATTCATCATAGCACCCTGGTAGTGTTTTTCTAATCAGTTTGATTCGTCACAGCACCTTGGTAATGTTTCACCAATCAGTTTGATTCGTCACAGCACCCTGTTAATGTTTCACCAATCAGTTTGACTCGTCACAGCACCCTGGTAATGTTTCATCAATCAATTTGTGATTCTTCACAGCACCCTGTTAATGTTTCACCAATCAGTTTGATTCGTCACAGCACCCTGGTAATGTTTCACCAATCAGTTTGATTCGTCACAGCACCCTGGTAGTGTTTCAACAATCAGTTAGATTCGTCACAGCACCCTGGTAGTGTTTTCTTATCAGTTTGTTTCGTCACAGCACCCTGGTAATGTTTCACCAATCAGTTTGATTCGTCACAGCACACTGGTAATGTTTCACCAATCAGTTTGATTCGTCACAGCACCCTGGTAGTGTTTTCTAATCAGTTTGATTCGTCACATCACCCTGGTAGTGTTTCACCAATCAGTTTGATTCATCATAGCACCCTGGTAGTGTTTTTCTAATCAGTTTGATTCTTCACAGCACCCTGTTAATGTTTCACCAATCAGTTTGATTCGTCACAGCACCCTGGTAGTGTTTCAACAATCAGTTTGATTCGTCACAGCACCCTGGTAATGTTTCACCAATCAGTTTGTGATTCTTCACAGCACCCTGTTAATGTTTCACCAATCAGTTTGATTCGTCACAACACCCTGGTAGTGTTTCAACAATCAGTTTGATTCGTCACAGCACCCTGGTAGTGTTTCACCAATCAGTTTGTGATTCTTCACAGCACCCTGTTAATGTTTCACCAATCAGTTTGATTCGTCACAGCACCCTGTTAATGTTTCACCAATCAGTTTGATTCGTCACAGCACCCTGGTAGTGTTTCACCAATCAGTTTGATTCGTCACAACACCCTGGTAGTGTTTTCTTATCAGTTTGTTTCCTCACATCACCCTGGTAGTGTTTCACCAATTAGTTTGATTCGTCACAGCACTCTGGTAGTGTTTTCTAATCAGTTTGATTCGTCGCAGCACCCTGGTAATGTTTCAACAATCAGTTAGATTCGTCACAGCACCCTGGTAGTGTTTTCTTATCAGTTTGTTTCGTCACAGCACCCTGGTAATGTTTCACCAATCAGTTTGATTCGTCACAGCACACTGGTAATGTTTCACCAATCAGTTTGATTCGTCACAGCACCCTGGTAGTGTTTTCTAATCAGTTTGATTCGTCACATCACCCTGGTAGTGTTTCACCAATCAGTTTGATTCATCATAGCACCCTGGTAGTGTTTTTCTAATCAGTTTGATTCGTCACAGCACCTTGGTAATGTTTCACCAATCAGTTTGATTCGTCACAGCACCCTGTTAATGTTTCACCAATCAGTTTGACTCGTCACAGCACCCTGGTAATGTTTCATCAATCAATTTGTGATTCTTCACAGCACCCTGTTAATGTTTCACCAATCAGTTTGATTCGTCACAGCACCCTGGTAATGTTTCACCAATCAGTTTGATTCGTCACAGCACCCTGGTAGTGTTTCACCAATCAGTTTGTGATTCTTCACAGCACCCTGGTAGTGTTTCAACAATCAGTTTGATTCGTCACAGCACCCTGGTAGTGTTTCAACAATCAGTTTGATTCGTCACAGCACCCTGGTAGTGTTTTCTTATCAGTTTGTTTCGTCACAGCACCCTGGTAGTGTTTCACCAATCAGTTTGATTCGTCACAGCACCCTGGTAATGTTTCACCAATCAGTTTGTGATTCTTCACAGCACCCTGTTAATGTTTCAACAATCAGTTTGATTCGTCACAACACCCTGGTAGTGTTTCAACAATCAGTTTGATTCGTCACAGCACCCTGGTAGTGTTTTCTTATCAGTTTGTTTCGTCACAGCACCCTGGTAGTGTTTCACCAATCAGTTTGATTCGTCACAGCACCCTGGTAATGTTTCACCAATCAGTTTGTGATTCTTCACAGCACCCTGTTAATGTTTCACCAATCAGTTTGATTCGTCACAACACCCTGGTAGTGTTTCAACAATCAGTTTGATTCGTCACAGCACCCTGGTAGTGTTTTCTTATCAGTTTGTTTCGTCACAGCACCCTGGTAGTGTTTCACCAATCAGTTTGATTCGTCACAGCACCCTGGTAATGTTTCACCAATCAGTTTGTGATTCTTCACACCACCCTGGTAATGTTTTTTCCAATGTCTCCACCTTGGTTCAATCTCTCCGGCAACCCCTACCGGCCTACAACTGAACGTCGATACTCCCTGCTGGGCCCGACCTCGATTTCCTACCAAGCTTGGCTTATTTGTGACGCATTAGAAGGTTGCAAGCCAACCAATTAATTACTTTCGTCCTCTGTCCTAATGATTGTTTATGCTCCGGTGTCTATAGAAACAAGTTAGAATATTATTTGTGACGCAATAGAAGGTTGCAAGCCAACCAATTAATTACTTTCGTCCTCTGTCCTAATGATTGTTTATGCTCCGGTGTCTATAGAAACAAGTTAGAATATTATTTGTGACGCATTAGAAGGTTGCAAGCCAACCAATTAATTACTTTCGTCCTCTGTCCTAATGATTGTTTATGCTCCGGTGTCTATAGAAACAAGTTAGAATATTATTTGTGACGCATTAGAAGGTTGCAAGCCAACCAATTAATTACTTTCGTCCTCTGTCCTAATGATTGTTTATGCTCCGGTGTCTATAGAAACAAGTTAGAATATTATTTGTGACGCATTAGAAGGTTGCAAGCCAACCAATTAATTACTTTCGTCCTCTGTCCTAATGATTGTTTATGCTCCGGTGTCTATAGAAACAAGTTAGAATATTATTTGTGACGCATTAGAAGGTTGCAAGCCAACCAATTAATTACTTTCGTCCTCTGTCCTAATGATTGTTTATGCTCCGGTGTCTATAGAAACAAGTTAGAATATTATTTGTGACGCAATAGAAGGTTGCAAGCCAACCAATTAATTACTTTCGTCCTCTGTCCTAATGATTGTTTATGCTCCGGTGTCTATAGAAACAAGTTAGAATATTATTTGTGACGCAATAGAAGGTTGCAAGCCAACCAATTAATTACTTTCGTCCTCTGTCCTAATGATTGTTTATGCTCCGGTGTCTATAGAAACAAGTTAGAATATTATTTGTGACGCAATAGAAGGTTGCAAGCCAACCAATTAATTACTTTCGTCCTCTGTCCTAATGATTGTTTATGCTCCGGTGTCTATAGAAACAAGTTAGAATATTATTTGTGACGCAATAGAAGGTTGCAAGCCAACCAATTAATTACTTTCGTCCTCTGTCCTAATGATTGTTTATGCTCCGGTGTCTATAGAAACAAGTTAGAATATTATTTGTGACGCAATAGAAGGTTGCAAGCCAACCAATTAATTACTTTCGTCCTCTGTCCTAATGATTGTTTATGCTCCGGTGTCTATAGAAACAAGTTAGAATATTATTTGTGACGCATTAGAAGGTTGCAAGCCAACCAATTAATTACTTTCGTCCTCTGTCCTAATGATTGTTTATGCTCCGGTGTCTATAGAAACAAGTTAGAATATTATTTGTGACGCATTAGAAGGTTGCAAGCCAACCAATTAATTACTTTCGTCCTCTGTCCTAATGATTGTTTATGCTCCGGTGTCTATAGAAACAAGTTAGAATATTATTTGTGACGCATTAGAAGGTTGCAAGCCAACCAATTAATTACTTTCGTCCTCTGTCCTAATGATTGTTTATGCTCCGGTGTCTATAGAAACAAGTTAGAATATTATTTGTGACGCAATAGAAGGTTGCAAGCCAACCAATTAATTACTTTCGTCCTCTGTCCTAATGATTGTTTATGCTCCGGTGTCTATAGAAACAAGTTAGAATATTATTTGTGACGCAATAGAAGGTTGCAAGCCAACCAATTAATTACTTTCGTCCTCTGTCCTAATGATTGTTTATGCTCCGGTGTCTATAGAAACAAGTTAGAATATTATTTGTGACGCAATAGAAGGTTGCAAGCCAACCAATTAATTACTTTCGTCCTCTGTCCTAATGATTGTTTATGCTCCGGTGTCTATAGAAACAAGTTAGAATATTATTTGTGACGCATTAGAAGGTTGCAAGCCAACCAATTAATTACTTTCGTCCTCTGTCCTAATGATTGTTTATGCTCCGGTGTCTATAGAAACAAGTTAGAATATTATTTGTGACGCAATAGAAGGTTGCAAGCCAACCAATTAATTACTTTCGTCCTCTGTCCTAATGATTGTTTATGCTCCGGTGTCTATAGAAACAAGTTAGAATATTATTTGTGACGCATTAGAAGGTTGCAAGCCAACCAATTAATTACTTTCGTCCTCTGTCCTAATGATTGTTTATGCTCCGGTGTCTATAGAAACAAGTTAGAATATTATTTGTGACGCAATAGAAGGTTGCAAGCCAACCAATTAATTACTTTCGTCCTCTGTCCTAATGATTGTTTATGCTCCGGTGTCTATAGAAACAAGTTAGAATATTATTTGTGACGCAATAGAAGGTTGCAAGCCAACCAATTAATTACTTTCGTCCTCTGTCCTAATGATTGTTTATGCTCCGGTGTCTATAGAAACAAGTTAGAATATTATTTGTGACGCAATAGAAGGTTGCAAGCCAACCAATTAATTACTTTCGTCCTCTGTCCTAATGATTGTTTATGCTCCGGTGTCTATAGAAACAAGTTAGAATATTATTTGTGACGCAATAGAAGGTTGCAAGCCAACCAATTAATTACTTTCGTCCTCTGTCCTAATGATTGTTTATGCTCCGGTGTCTATAGAAACAAGTTAGAATATTATTTGTGACGCATTAGAAGGTTGCAAGCCAACCAATTAATTACTTTCGTCCTCTGTCCTAATGATTGTTTATGCTCCGGTGTCTATAGAAACAAGTTAGAATATTATTTGTGACGCATTAGAAGGTTGCAAGCCAACCAATTAATTACTTTCGTCCTCTGTCCTAATGATTGTTTATGCTCCGGTGTCTATAGAAACAAGTTAGAATATTATTTGTGACGCAATAGAAGGTTGCAAGCCAACCAATTAATTACTTTCGTCCTCTGTCCTAATGATTGTTTATGCTCCGGTGTCTATAGAAACAAGTTAGAATATTATTTGTGACGCATTAGAAGGTTGCAAGCCAACCAATTAATTACTTTCGTCCTCTGTCCTAATGATTGTTTATGCTCCGGTGTCTATAGAAACAAGTTAGAATATTATTTGTGACGCATTAGAAGGTTGCAAGCCAACCAATTAATTACTTTCGTCCTCTGTCCTAATGATTGTTTATGCTCCGGTGTCTATAGAAACAAGTTAGAATATTATTTGTGACGCAATAGAAGGTTGCAAGCCAACCAATTAATTACTTTCGTCCTCTGTCGTAATGATTGTTTATGCTCCGGTGTCTATAGAAACAAGTTAGAATATTATTTGTGTACTACCTTCCACATTAAATCAAATCCTAAATCCTAACAAAAGGAATTACAAACGACAACTTTGTTTTTAACGGTCGACTCACAGGCAGACAAATATCACTCCAATAACTACCCATCAAGAGAGGGTCATTTATAGTGAATACGGAAGTAGGAATCTCGAGGGATCTTCACCTTTTTTCATGAAGTTTTGGGTTTACATCTCTGTCTTTCTTTTTTGCACTGAGGGCACTCTTGTTTTCTTACGACCCCAACGTTATTAGAGTATTATAGGGCTATGGGTTTTTTTATGTTATTTTCTTCCTTTTTTTATAATACAACGAGAACCGAAATGTTTTCGCTTTTCAAACAATAAGGATAATATATGCTACCTATCTGAGTGTAAGCCAGATAATCAGTTATCTTTTGCGAGATGTAAGCTTTTAATCAACGCAAATATAGTAAACGCTATACAGTATGAACAGTTAAGACGTTAACTTTTGCAAGATAAACAATCATACTCAATTCTCACTTCTTAACAATAAGCCAGAAGGATAAGTCAGAAGAAAGAAAAATGTATTGAAAAAACGGTATAAAAATGCACAAGCTTATTCATTATTTCACTGTATTAAAATTTCAACTAAAATGATTTTACTACAATCAATTTAGATTCAAATAAATACAATTTCAATGCTTTAATTCCAAGCTACGAACTTACACTGAGCTCAATTTTCTTTTGATTAATTGAGTTTCAATTCATTTAATCAAACCACATTATTTTCAAAGTTTGATTGAAATAGGTAGAGCCGATTTTGAGAAATAACGACTTTTATAAGGAGTTGTATAATTTTAATTGGTTCTATTGCCGATTACACCTGAAAACACATTTTTTGTGAAGAAAACGAATATGTTATTTGGTTAGAGAAGGCATTTAGAGGATAAGGAAAACGAGAATTCCTCGTATCACATGTTTTCCTTATTGTGAATTCGTCACAATTATTCTCATTGGGGATTTATTCACTTGAGCCTTAGCTCAAAACGTTGTATTATTGTTTTGGGGCAGGGACCCCAAACTTTGAAATAATACACACATACAAATTTCATTAAAATATTGTTTTTATTGTATAAAATTGTACCATACATCATTCCAAAAATTAGTCTTTTGGTCTTGCATAACCTCAAAACATTTTATCCGCACAAATCTCTTCATCCGTTTTTGATCCACCTTTTACTTTCTCTATACTACATAAATTATACCTGATATAATAAAAATAATATAAAATAGGGTCCTGCTGTTTAGGAAATAGAAACTTTACAGTCTATAAATTCACAAGATAAGTCTAAAAACGTAAAGGTTTTAAAAGGTGATTCTAAAATTTCCAACGTCTTTCACAAACGAGTTTTACGTAACAGTACAGCTGTATAATTAACATAGAAGCACAATACTTTGGCAAATTAATTTAATTGGTTCCCTTTATATTTTCTATTCTACCAATTAGGCGGCGCCATCTTTGTTTATAAGGTTTATGTAACAGTAGTCGAGCTTTTGTCCAACTTGGACTGACAACGCACAGGACTTCCCTCCTCCTCCTCCAGACAGTTCACTAAACTTGCTAAATAAGAAGCCATTCATTATTAGGCCGATTAGATAATGTTAGACCTGGTCAATCTGAACTGAGAGAACATGGAATGTGCAGCGACACTGTTACTCAGAAACAGAGAGAAGGGGGTGTGGTGTTAAATAATGTACACCAAGCAAGATTTTTAACAGTCTTGAGTTACTTCTGAACAGAAAAAAACAATCTAGATATCTGTGAAATATTTCTAAAAACAAACAAATTCCGGTCGTGGGTCTGTTATAAAATTTCTCAAAATCGGCCCTACCGATGGTGTTTAAATTCTAATGAAATGTGAAGATTAATGATTTAAATTCGACGAAAATAATTGGGACAAAACAAGAATGGACTTCCCCATCGTCCTTTTTAACCAAACGCGATTATACTGAAGGATGGAGCAAGATTAGGGCTCTGTTTTAAATATATTTCTTTAAAGACGGTATCCATTTTTAATATAATAGGAAACTTACCGTCATCAATAGTCAAGAGTAGCGTTATTTAAACGAGTACAGCGCTAGACAGTGGGCATACCGGATATGCGATCGTTTTAATGTGTGACGTTAATATATGTATTTATTTTAGACGCATGTGAAACTATGTGTTTAAGTGTTAAGTGTTCATGACAACGGAGTGACTCCTCCTGAAAACTTGATAATGGCAGAATAGCCGAAACGGCCGTCGTTTAAATAACGCTACTCTTGACTATTGATGACGGTAACCTTCCTATTATATTAATTTATAACAATAGTCGGTATGGCAAAAAACATAAATTGTGATCCATTTTTACTTTTCGATTGACAAAAACTGAACTGAAAGATGACGATTTAGCTTAGGTCGTTAGTATTTGTATTGGGGGGTGGGGTAGAATTGGTGAGAGAGAGAAATTTTTGTGATAAACAACATATTGCTACAACGTCAGGTATGTTGAAACCAGCTTAATAATGTTTACTAGATAAAAAGAAAGGAAAACTTTGCAAATCAATATCTGGCTTATAAAACTATTTTTAGACGGCTAGCTGGCTCTTTACCTCCAATACAAGCCCTCAATCAAGGAGTCAAAAGGAAATCTTAAATATAAGCATAGATTGATATATACATAAAATTAAAGGTCTTTATTAGTAGAGTACAATGCCGCAAACAACAACTACCTAAAGCTACCTAAAATGTTTCCTGTTTGGGGGAATACTCAACAAACAAATTTCTATTTTAGGCCTATCATGGGTAATCCATTTCCCCTGTTTGATTTAATACGAACTTTAAACCCACGCTATTTTAGCTAGGGTGAAACTTTTGAGGTTGGGTTTGCGGCATTGTGTTCTACTCATAAAGACCTTTAATTCAATGTACAACTCAACCTATGCTATCATTTAAGATTGCCTACTTACTCCTTGTGGGCCGTCCCTCTGGAAACGTAGCGGTCCACTGAAATAGTTTTTGGTGTCCATTAACAATGTGCAAAGCTTTGTAGCTCTATCTGTAATGGTTAAAAAATAAATATTATGCCGTCCCGGAACTTTTTTAACACCCTGTATACTCCTAGCCTACGACAAAAAGTAGTAGTGATACACACAACAATTACGAGGATCAATAAACCTGTGTAACAACTGTTTTAAGCAATCTTACCCTACTTGGCATTACAGTTATACGATCTGCTTGTAGGGAAGGGCTGGGTAAGAACCATGATGGCGCCCAACATCTTGGTTTAATAATAAGACAACAACTCTTAGAGGCTACAGCTAGAAAAAAAAAATGATCAAAATCGTTTCAACTAATTTTGAAATATTTAGTTTTCGATAAGTTATACTACAATTTTGAACTCGATTGGGTTTTATTTAGATATTTGAGAAATTCACGATCGTTTAAACTTTAATTAAAGGAAACCATACGGACGGACTTTATTATTTAAATCCACTCAGAGGAGGAAGGGTAAGGCATATCATTTCATCTTAATACAAGTCCCCTCCCCCTCTTAGACGTGTTGGGCGGGGGAGGGATGCTGGGGGATGCATGCAAGCATGAGAGTAGATCAGTACCGGTCCAGAGATCGTAGTGTTCGGACGTCTGTCTCTCGGTATTCAAATATTTTTAAAATATCGCGAAGTTTTAGTGAACATGTGATTTGGATACACGTAAATATTGACAGGTGAGTGTTTGGCTGGATTGATTAATATCTCACATACTGTATACATAGAGTGTAGAGAATAGTTCAGCGGTTGCTTAAAACAATCTAAGTTTTAAACTCCGAAAAAGTATGTCTCCATAGATAAACACTGGTTTCGCATGAAATAAATTTTAATATCTAGGGGATATACTGGACTCATGTTTTTGATAATTACAAAATTTGTAGGTAGCTATCGTGTAAAAAACACAAAAAATTAAGATGAAAACGTTGCCTCTAAGAATCCAAACAAAGCAGAGAGAGGTCAACATCGCCCCAGGAACGTCGGTTTATTAGATATCCGGTAAAAAACAAAACAATCTCAAAATCGGAAAACCGATTTCGTTCAAATGGTCTTGCAATGTAAAGATTAACGAGCCGTACCCTATTGCAAAATCGCGAGTAAAATTCTATAACAGTTCATGAATAATTGACAAAAAACAAAATGAACAGCTGTTGTTAAAAACTCTATTCTAATCAATAAGACTTAAGTTGAGGACGAGCGAAGCAAGTTTATGTCCTATTTACACACAGCCTTTATAACTTATCCAAACGAGGTGCATGGTTAATGTTCACTTTATAATTTATTAGTTTAGTGAGAAAGTTTGTGCAATACTCTTGTACCATTTTATTTAATACTGTTAATAATTAATAAATACGCAGGGCTGATGTTTATACCACAATACTCATTGAATCTGCTCCTTAAAGAAAGAACTTCTACTACACAATGTGGACGAACCTAATAGCAAAAGCTATTAATTCATTTCTGTAAAGCAGTAAATTACAGCTGACGATATAAACAAAGAGTTCATGGGACCCTATCATAGTACTTACCCAGCCCAATCATAAAACCTAATACAAGCAGAACCTAAACGCAATGCTACAAAAAAAAGGTGGTCACTTGGATCTTGGTAGGAAAAGAAATTGTTTTCCCGGTAGAGTAATTTTGTTTAAAACAGTTGTTACACATGTTTTCGTAATTGTGTGTATAACTACTGTACTTTCTTGACGTCGGCTAGGTCCTTGTGGGCTTCTTATACGCGCGCGCGCGCGCGTGTGTGTGTATTTTTAAAATGGTTTCCACTCGATTTGTTCCACTCGGCCCTTAATCTGAATTAATTTTACATTGGGGGGGGGGGGACACACCAGGGTTCGAAATTACATTTTTTCACAATAACTTCGCTATTTTTGTCACTGTAGAGAAATGATCTAGGGTACTGTGGATTATAAGTTAGAATTATTGTCAAAATCAAGTTGGCACAACAAAGTTGTGTAGAACTCAGAATGGAAACAGTTATTAGGCCTATGGAAGAAGTGACAAGGTGTTGAAATGTTTACCACGTAAAGGCAAGGGGACGTCACAAGGTGTACGATGATATAAGAAAGGTCTAACCGAGAGAGGTCAGACAGAGAAGGAAGATGGGCCAGATTATTGTTGGCGCGTGGGAAAATTATCGTAAGAGAAACTGGAGCAGCGAAGCCAAGAATGTATTAATGATCTTGTGATCATTTAAATAGTAGTACACTTCCAGTAATAATAGTTGGAACTTTTCTGAGTTTACTCCTTCGTTTATAAAATTATTTGGAAATAAAAAAATAAAGAAATATGTATTAATTGTATACGTAGAAGCAAAATATAGAATAAACACAAAACCAAGTCTATTGAGAACACTGAATTGTCATAATACATTTAATATAATATAGATAATAATAAATAAATAAAAGAGATTTTATTAGAACTGAACTACTGATGTTTAAACAAAGAACCCAGGGCTTAAACCAAATTTCTTTACACACACAACTGAAATCTGCAAATTTTTATCAACTTCAATATGTGGTAAATTGACTAACGCATGCAATATAAACAACAAACTATTTAATTAGCCGCCATTTTGAATTTTTAAAGTCGATTTATCTGATTGTTGATAAGATTCTACACTACAACACTATAATCCCACAAATCAAATATTATATTCCTATCTTAATTATTATTGTGCTTACTTGCCACACGACAACTTCTTTTTTAATCAGTTTTTTTTTTCAGTTGTCACCTCACAACTTAAAGACGAGGTGAAGTATTTCGACGACCACAAAACTTACTCTATAAAAGTCAAAGTCAATAATAATAGTAATTTTGTAATCCGTAATTTGTTTGAATTGTACAATTTAAATCTCCACGCACAAATGTGTTACAAAGCAAAGAATACATATACTATATGAGAGAGAGAGAGAGAGAGAGAGAGAGAGAGAGGAGAGAGAGAGAGAGAGAGAGAGAGAGAGAGAGAGGAGAGAGAGAGAGAGAGAGAGAGAGAGAGAGAGAGAGAGAGAGAGAGAGAGAGAGAGAGAGAGAGAGAGAGAGAGGGAGAGAGAGAGAGGGAGAGAGAGAGAGAGAGGGAGAGAGAGAGGGAGAGAGAGAGGAGAGAGAGAGAGAGGGAGAGAGAGGGAGAGAGAGGGAGAGAGAGAGGGAGAGAGAGAGAGAGAGAGAGAGAGGGAGAGAGAGGGAGAGAGAGAGAGAGAGAGGGAGAGAGAGAGAGAGAGAGAGAGAGAGAGAGAGAGAGAGAGAGAGAGAGAGAGGGAGAGAGAGGGAGAGAGAGAGAGAGAGAGAGAGAGAGAGAGAGATAGTATATGTATTCATTGTACAAAGTTATACAAATTTTCCCCATTTAGTACATTTATTATTTGTTGTTCATCCAAAACTCTGCCATTTTCTAAGTTAAACGTTTACTAAGAATTATGTTGATGTCAGTCTTTGATGTAAAGACTTGCTTTCTGTCTTTACATCACTGTAATTAGCATGGATCCTCTCCTAAACCCAACAATAAAGGTTTTAACATTTTTGCTGCCAGTGATCTTAATTAAACGTTCTCAGTAAAACTCTCTCACTCAACCATCACAAAAACCAAAAGCAAAACTTGCTTCGTTTGTGCAACAACATGTCAATTATTATCCCTGAACAATATTTTTTAACCTGAGATTTTGCACACTTAGGGGTTATTAAGCTTTTACATTTCGATGAAATTTCAACGAAATCGGTAGAGTTGATTTTGAGAAATCGAGCAATTTATAACACCCCCATTGCCGATTTTTTGTTTAGAAACCTCTCGAACCAGCATTTTTGGAGAAATGGCGACCACCAGGCCTTACAAAATCCTTACAAGCTACACGTAATATTTTGAAAATTACGATATAATGGCAAAATACGTTCACATACCAAATTTCATTAAAATCGGTCCAGACGTTTATGCTGTAGAGCACTGCATATACGACGACGAACATCATTAAAACAAAATTTAACTCGGCATCGATTTTTTTAACCCTGACTGTAATTTCTTCAATATGTTAAGTTGTGGAATTGTATACTAAAATCAAACGGCACAAGAAATTAAACTACGATCCTTCAATAAGTTGTGAAATACCTAAAGGACCGCTGTCAGTTACACAAGGAATGCGCAACTGAAATCACCAATTACTTAGTTTTGTGTTGTACACAACAGCCTAGACATCCAATTACTTAGTCCTCAGTTGTACGAAGAACATGCAATCGGATAATATAGACAAAACATTGTACCAACTGTTTAAAACACTAATTGTCAATAGGAAATCAACGAAAAAAAAAATTCGGTTCCAAAAATACCGATTAGGTAGTTTTCTGAAAAAAAAATCGCAACGAACCATGCGTAAGTCGTATTTGAATAATTAAAATTAGTAAAAAAGTGAAAACAAACCATGTTTGTTAATGATTTAAAAAATTTAAAATAACGTTAAATAATATTGAGTGTGACTACAGTCGGTACTCGGTGAAATTCCATAATAAGGCAAAACAAAAATGAAAAAGCACTTATAATTTCACAAAAAAACAATTTATTGCTACAGCTGTTTCGCCGTTAGGCATCGTCAGACAACTAAGAACTAAAAACTAAAATACAGGTCAACTTAACACTAACATCTAGGAATGAAGGTGGGGATGAAAGCAGAGGTGGGACAATGACCTGGTTTTACCTGAAAGGGACATGGATAAGAGAAAGTATTTAAACAATAGGTTTTAACAAAGGGGATGGGTTATTGACTTGTTCATTCAGGTTAGAAGCATGGCATTTTAAAACAGATCTGTTAATTTCTAAAATTTCCAAACTATTTAATTTCCTACTTTTCTGTTCTATGTGTAAAACTTTGACATTATCAATGGGATCAAATGTATGGCCTGAATCTAGTAAATGATTTGCAAAATTAGAATCTGTTTTACCATGCTTCCAACAATATACATGTTCCTTTAATCTAGTTTTGATAGATCTCCCAGTTTGACCGATATATTCACAATCACAGTCATGACAATTAATTTTGTAGACACCACTATTATCAAATAAGTCTCTTTTATCCTTATTATTGACTAACAATTTACCAAGATTATTATTACAATAGAAAGCTGGTTTTACATCATTTTTACTATTTATTAAATGTCCTACCTTATAACTAATATTGCCAACAAATTTTATCCTACAATATTTATTTAAACTCTTAGCATCATTTGTGAAAACTAAACTATTAGTGAGTTTCTTTTGTTTCTTAAATAAAATACTGTCTATAAGCTTAACTTGATAATCATTGTTAATCGCTATTTGCTTAATTACATTCAATTCAATGTGAAAGTCTTCTGGCGATAAAGGTATGGTTAAGAGTCTGTGAATCATACTGTGAAAAGCAGCATGTTTGTGACTAATGGGGTGTTTAGAATTAGCGGGTATAATCGTATCCGTGTAAGTAGGTTTTCTAAAAATTTTGAAACTATGAACCCCATCTGTGATTTTAATATTTAAGTCCAAGAAATTGATATTATCCGTACCGACTTCCATAGTGAATTGAATGGCTTTGTTGATACCATTTACAAGATTAAGTAAAGAATACAGTTGCCTAGTACTACCATCGAACACACACAAAACATCATCCACATATCTATACCAATAAACTATTTTCTTTAACAAAGGATTACTAACACTAAATAATTTCTTTTCAAAATGTTCCATGAAAATTTCTGCTAAAAGGGGAGACAAAGGAGAGCCCATAGCAAGACCCTCAATCTGTTGAAAAAAATTACCATTAAATTGGAAATAGTTTTGGTCGATACAAGTGAACATCACATCTTCAAGTTGTTTTATGAAATTGTCCTCGCAATTGGCATTTTCCAGTAATTCATGGATGATAGATTTACATTCAATTACAGGAATGTTCGTAAACAAGCTTATCACATCAAAGGATACTATTTTGGCATTTATAGGTACAATTACATTTTTTATTTTATCTACCAAACTAATACTATTTTTAATACTAAACTCAGATTTGAAATCAGTAATATTTCTAAAAATGGAGTTGGCTTTCTGAGCTAATTTATAGGTAGGAGCATTGACAAAGGAAACAACAGGTCTGATGGGGATGCCAGGTTTGTGGATTTTAGGTAGGCCATATAGTCTAGGACTATATGGCCTACCTTTTTTAGTCCTAGATTTTAGTCCTAGACTATATGGCCTACCTAAAATCCACAAACCTGGCATCCCCATCAGACCTGTTGTTTCCTTTGTCAATGCTCCTACCTATAAATTAGCTCAGAAAGCCAACTCCATTTTTAGAAATATTACTGATTTCAAATCTGAGTTTAGTATTAAAAATAGTATTAGTTTGGTAGATAAAATAAAAAATGTAATTGTACCTATAAATGCCAAAATAGTATCCTTTGATGTGATAAGCTTGTTTACGAACATTCCTGTAATTGAATGTAAATCTATCATCCATGAATTACTGGAAAATGCCAATTGCGAGGACAATTTCATAAAACAACTTGAAGATGTGATGTTCACTTGTATCGACCAAAACTATTTCCAATTTAATGGTAATTTTTTTCAACAGATTGAGGGTCTTGCTATGGGCTCTCCTTTGTCTCCCCTTTTAGCAGAAATTTTCATGGAACATTTTGAAAAGAAATTATTTAGTGTTAGTAATCCTTTGTTAAAGAAAATAGTTTATTGGTATAGATATGTGGATGATGTTTTGTGTGTGTTCGATGGTAGTACTAGGCAACTGTATTCTTTACTTAATCTTGTAAATGGTATCAACAAAGCCATTCAATTCACTATGGAAGTCGGTACGGATAATATCAATTTCTTGGACTTAAATATTAAAATCACAGATGGGGTTCATAGTTTCAAAATTTTTAGAAAACCTACTTACACGGATACGATTATACCCGCTAATTCTAAACACCCCATTAGTCACAAACATGCTGCTTTTCACAGTATGATTCACAGACTCTTAACCATACCTTTATCGCCAGAAGACTTTCACATTGAATTGAATGTAATTAAGCAAATAGCGATTAACAATGATTATCAAGTTAAGCTTATAGACAGTATTTTATTTAAGAAACAAAAGAAACTCACTAATAGTTTAGTTTTCACAAATGATGCTAAGAGTTTAAATAAATATTGTAGGATAAAATTTGTTGGCAATATTAGTTATAAGGTAGGACATTTAATAAATAGTAAAAATGATGTAAAACCAGCTTTCTATTGTAATAATAATCTTGGTAAATTGTTAGTCAATAATAAGGATAAAAGAGACTTATTTGATAATAGTGGTGTCTACAAAATTAATTGTCATGACTGTGATTGTGAATATATCGGTCAAACTGGGAGATCTATCAAAACTAGATTAAAGGAACATGTATATTGTTGGAAGCATGGTAAAACAGATTCTAATTTTGCAAATCATTTACTAGATTCAGGCCATACATTTGATCCCATTGATAATGTCAAAGTTTTACACATAGAACAGAAAAGTAGGAAATTAAATAGTTTGGAAATTTTAGAAATTAACAGATCTGTTTTAAAATGCCATGCTTCTAACCTGAATGAACAAGTCAATAACCCATCCCCTTTGTTAAAACCTATTGTTTAAATACTTTCTCTTATCCATGTCCCTTTCAGGTAAAACCAGGTCATTGTCCCACCTCTGCTTTCATCCCCACCTTCATTCCTAGATGTTAGTGTTAAGTTGACCTGTATTTTAGTTTTTAGTTCTTAGTTGTCTGACGATGCCTAACGGCGAAACAGCTGTAGCAATAAATTGTTTTTTTGTGAAATTATAAGTGCTTTTTCATTTTTGTTTTGCCTTAACGTTAAATAAATTGAAATTAATTCTGCCGCTCCTGCAAAATGAAATGATTGACGCCATACAATGCTGTAATACAAGAAACAAACTACTAACATTGAAGGAATTTTTGTTTACTCTCTCGTTACAGCTGATTTTTAGAAAATTGTAATTTTCCGTTTTCATCTTATAATAGGGACTTATGACGTTTTAATGATAACTCTAAGTCAAACAAACTGTCCAGAAACATTGCACAAACTTTCTCATTCAGACATCCCAAAAATGAAATAAAAAGATACAAAAAGATAACTGGATTAATGTTAGTTATATTGATCGATCTATCTCGGCAGTATTCAGTGAATGTAGAATGTGGACATGGAACTGGTTTTTATATTTCGACATCTACTATAGTAACAAACATTTAATTTTAATGTGTTTTTCTGCCCACATAATAATGGTACATTATACCAAAACAGCTGTAAAAGATTTGGCATAAGACTGCATTTGACAAACTTACAGAGAATTGACAAAATAAAAGGTTCAAACATGTGTTAAAACCGCACGACTGGGTTTTACCTACGGGCCCTAATAATAATAAAAAAAAAAACAATGGAAATGGAATCCATCTTTTAATGCCTATTGAATAGTTTGTTTCACATCTCACAAACACAGCTATTACAACTTACACGCTACGCATTTCTCATTGTATGGGTTAAATTAAGTTTTATTCGTCATAAATAAAACTACAATATATGATTTCGTACTGGAATTATTTGACACACCACACATAATATTTCCAAAAAATACAAATTTCCAACTCCATAGTTTTTGCCCTTTAAATCACCCCCTATATTTTATTTATATGTGTCGCAATACAATGTTTGATCTATATAGGATTTATCGTCTTGTCTGTGTAGACGGGTTGCGACTTGTAGACAGACACGCGCGTGAAATTATAAGGCTCTTTGGTTTTACCAACAGTTGATGGTCGCCATTGTACTACTTACCCAGCCCCATCCAATACAAGCAGAGGTTCTACATGTAATCTTCAAAAGTTGGTTACTTGGGCTTATCAGGAAAATGTCTTTAGATCGAGGTGTATTTCCACAGGTTTTCTAAACCTCGTAATTGTTCTACTCGGCTTTGCCTCTAACTGCAGAGCAGAGACACATTTTGGGAGGTCAGGTCTACAAATTACATTTTTGACAATAACTTTGAGGTGGAATTTTTAACTTTATACACAGAATTCGAAATCTGTAAATATTGATTCAATTTAATGTGTTACAACTCCACAAACACACGAAATAGGAGGACAATGTTTAAAATAACCGCCAATGGGACATTTTCAATTCAACTTTTTTAAATTTCAATAGGATTGTACATGAGCACATTATAGTCCCCAGTACTAAATTTCATGTTTCTATCTTAATTTTTGTGGCCGCTATAGCTCTTACATACAGACGACAACGACGACGGAAGGACGGCATCTTGAAAATCACTTTTCCGACTTCCCGAGACCATGAAACGTAAGGATCAGTCAATGAACGGAGGTCGACCTTTTTGTTTACCTTCGTATAATAGGTAAGAATCTGATACGAATGGACCTCAAAGCACTGAAAGGAGGTTCTTTGCTACATGGTGCAGTAGGGAGATACCTCACCCACCTACATGAGTATCAGAGAGTACTGTGCTAACAGGTAACTGAGAGTAAGGAGTGTTCACATTAGAAGTAATGATTGTAAGGAGTGACGAGAAACTAGAGTAATGTATATTGGGAGTAAAAAGAGAACGGAGCAGAATGTAATCAATTCAGTTTTATTAGATTTAGTCATCTTTTGTGTTAATAAAAAGTAACACGACATTTTGAGAGTATAAATCAACCCCCGTCATCAAGTGATAAACATAGATCATAAAAAAAGTGAAAATCACCAACATAGCCTTAGTAGCTTTAGGGAGATGTTGAAAACAAACACTAAATCTAAACAGTCCTAAAGCTAGGTCTGTGCAGTTAAAGCGGAGACAAAATTCAAAATGTGGTCAGGAAAAACCCACCAGATTGCCATTAAACAAAGGAACTTGCAAACAATCAACCGTTAGGGGGAGATAAAGTGCCCAAACTGTTGTGAACTTTTTTGTTTAGATAACTTGTAACTTATCTCCTATTTACATTGTAAATTGATCCGAAAATAAACATCAGACAGGCGTCAGCTGACAAAACAAGGGGAGGTAGAATCGTCCTACAACCAGTAACGTTTCAAAACAAACAACTTCTTTTCAAAGTCCAAGTTAAATAAAAGGAAGTTTAGATAGATCAATAGAGCAGTGGGTAACATTAGCAATAAATGCACCCAGGGAATCCTGACTTCGCGAGATGCAGTGACACAACCACCAGGCTGACGAGTACCATATAGGATTTGGCCGTCTTTCCGTCAATACGTGCAGTGTCGCTAATTTACGACTCGGAATATGTTCCACAGGCTTCGTTATCGCCTACCAGACGCCGTAAAAATGGAATTAACAACGATGGAAGGTCACACCCTATTTAAAAAAAAACACTATAAACTGAAGTCCCTGCTGCTGTAGAGGCAGAACTGTCTCGGAGTTCTACCTTAACGCTTGTACTAGTTATGTTGGTTTTGTACCTATTTCTGTCTAGTTACATTTCTTTATATTTCCTTATTAAAATCTCCTTAAAGCTCCCTCCATCACTACAAGTCTCCTGCCTAAGCCGTGGTCTATTGGTTGTCTCTTCAGAGCGACAGGACTTCTGCCTAGCCAACAGGTTGTCCCTCCATCACTACAAGTCTCCTGCCTAAGCCGTGGTCTGTTGGTTGTCTCTTCAGAGCGACAGGACTTCTGCCTAGCCAACAGGTTGTCCCTCCATCACTACAAGTCTCCTGCCTAAGCCGTGGTCTGTTGGTTGTCTCTTCAGAGCGACAGGACTTCTGCCTAGCCAACAGGTTGTCCCTCCATCACTACAAGTCTCCTGCTTAAGCCGTGGACTGTTGGTTGTCTCTTCAGAGCGACAGGACTTCTGCCTAGCCAACAGGTTGTCCCTCCATCACTACAGGTCTCCTGCCTAAGCCGTGGTCTGTTGGTTGTCTCTTCAGAGCGACAGGACTTCTGCCTAGCCAACAGGTTGTCCCTCCATCACTACAAGTCTCCTGCTTAAGCCGTGGTCTGTTGGTTGTCTCTTCAGAGCGACAGGACTTCTGCCTAGCCAACAGGTTGTCCCTCCATCACTACAAGTCTCCTGCTTAAGCCGTGGTCTGTTGGTTGTCTCTTCAGAGCGACAGGACTTCTGCCTAAGCCAACAGGTTGTCCCTCCAAATCACTACAGGTCTCATGCCTAAGCCGTAGTCAGTTGGTTGTCTCTTCAGAGCGACAGGACTTCTGCCTAAGCCAACAGGTTGTCCCTCCAAATCACTACAGGTCTCATGCCTAAGCCGTAGTCAGTTGGTTGTCTCTTCAGAGCGACAGGACTTCTGCCTAAGCCAACAGGTTGTCTCTCCATCACTACAAGTCTCCTGCCTAAGCCGTGGTCTGTTGGTTGTCTCTTCAGAGCGACAGGACTTCTGCCTAAGCCAACAGGTTGTCCCTCCATCACTACAGGTCTCCTGCCTAATCCGTGGTCTGTTGGTTGTCTCTTCAGAGCGACAGGACTTCTGCCTAAACCAACAGGTTGTCCCTCCATCACTACAAGTCTCCTGCGTAAGCCGTGGTCTGTTGGTTGTCTCTTCAGAGCGACAGGACTTCTGCCTAAACCAACAGGTTGTCCCTCCATCACTACAAGTCTCCTGCCTAAGCCGTGGTCTGTTGGTTGTCTCTTCAGAGCGACAGGACTTCTGCCTAGCCAACAGGTTGTCCCACCACCACTACAGGTCTCCTGCCTAAGCCGTAGTCAGTTGGTTGTCTCTTCAGAGCGACAGGACTTCTGCCTAAACCAACAGGTTGTCCCTCCATCACTACAAGTCTCCTGCCTAAGCCGTGGTCTGTTGGTTGTCTCTTCAGAGCGACAGGACTTCTGCCTAAACCAACAGGTTGTCCCTCCATCACTACAAGTCTCCTGCCTAAGCCGTGGTCTGTTGTTTGTCTCTTCAGAGCGACAGGATTTCTGCCTAAACCAACAGGTTGTCCCTCCATCACTACAAGTCTCCTGCCTAAGCCGTGGTCTGTTGTTTGTCTCTTCAGAGCGACAGGACTTCTGCCTAAACCAACAGGTTGTCCCTCCATCACTACAAGTCTCCTGCCTAAGCCGTGGTCTGTTGTTTGTCTCTTCAGAGCGACAGGACTTCTGCCTAAACCAACAGGTTGTCCCTCCATCACTACAAGTCTCCTGCGTAAGCCGTGGTCTGTTGGTTGTCTCTTCAGAGCGACAGGACTTCTGCCTAAACCAACAGGTTGTCCCTCCATCACTACAAGTCTCCTGCCTAAGCCGTGGTCTGTTGGTTGTCTCTTCAGAGCGACAGGACTTCTGCCTAGCCAACAGGTTGTCCCACCACCACTACAGGTCTCCTGCCTAAGCCGTAGTCAGTTGGTTGTCTCTTCAGAGCGACAGGACTTCTGCCTAAACCAACAGGTTGTCCCTCCATCACTACAAGTCTCCTGCCTAAGCCGTGGTCTGTTGGTTGTCTCTTCAGAGCGACAGGACTTCTGCCTAAACCAACAGGTTGTCCCTCCATCACTACAAGTCTCCTGCCTAAGCCGTGGTCTGTTGGTTGTCTCTTCAGAGCGACAGGATTTCTGCCTAGCCAACAGGTTGTCCCTCCATCACTACAGGTCTCCTGCCTAAGCCGTGGTCTGTTGGTTGTCGCTTCAGAGCGACAGGACTTCTGCCGAAACCATCATCGTATTTAGTCATCGTTCCGAAGTAATGCCTGCGGCAGATTAACTCGTATAGGTCAAGTATATTCTGATGTCAGAGTAACGCCAAACAAAATTTAAAAAAACTTTGATAAACGTGAACAATCTTTTGCCCCCACCCGTCTTTAAAACCTTAGAGATATTTTCCCCCAAGGGACAAAATTGTAGCGTTTTAAAAATAGATTTTAAATTCAGTTTTTATCACCAGAAGCTTTAGTGGCTTTATTTCTACACACACGCGGCTGATTAAATTGCCCCATAGCTTTTACATACCAGGCTTCAATTAATTTTGCGTTCATATCAGTCTTTTCCTGTGTATTATCAATGCTAATTAAATTATAATATTCTGATCAATATTTTCGATTTAACGGCCCAAATTGTTTGTTCCTTTTATAAACACAAATGTCCAATTAAATCCTATTGTTTAACACATTAATGTGCGTACCCATCCCCACTCCTATCATACAATGTAATGTAAGCAGATCTACTAAATATAATTCCTAAATGTTTGGTATTCTTGTGCTTTGTAGGAAATGTTTGATAGATCAAGGAGTCTTATCCAGTAGTGTAAGTCTGTTTAAAACCAGTTATTACACAGGTTTTCTGAACCTTGTAATTGTCTTGAATTTTGTTAGGCGGATTAGAAAGTCTCCACTCATTTCGCTCGCCACTTACGAGCCTCAAACTGTACTAATGTAAAGGAACCTCAACTCGTCACGCTCGTAGAATATCGGTTCGAAATTACATTTTTCAAAATAACTTTGTTATTTGTCACTGTAGTTAGGTGAGACTCCAGAATGGAAATTTTTTATCGAATTTGTTGTAAATTGAACAAAAATTTTAACGCAGCCGCCATTTTGACATTTTCAATTCGAATTAGGAGTTCTATACGAGCACACCATAGATACATGTTCCTGTCTGTAACCATGGTTACGTACAACATATGGAACGTGACCATCAGTCGAATTGTGTATCTATTACCAAACTTGTCCTATACTGGGTGGTAGCAGGGTATTATACCATTTGGCGTCTTTGTCAAGCAGCACACTTTAAAATCAATACCGCTTTGCCTTTACTGAGGGGATACTTGAATCTTAATACCGCGTTGGTCAACGACAACGCGTCTCATATTCGCATCAACTCTTTCTGATGTATTAATAAAAATGATTGATATTTAAAATTATTCATTTTAACTTCCCCACATATGCGAAGTATATAGAAAGTATTGTGAATTTGTTACAAAAAAAAATTATGTCCAGTTTTGTGCGGATCTCCGTTTTGAGGTCGCATATTTTGGTCAGAGCTTGGAAATTTTTTAAAAGAATTTCTAAAATTAAAATTAGGTGTAGCTGTCATCAGAATATACAATGTTAGGATTTTATTAACTTTTTTAAAAAAACAATTTCAATAAAATTATTTTGGTTATGTGTAGTCTTTAAATGCCGTAACAAAACATATTGGTCGCCTTCTTTCCAAAAGTTCCGCTTAGCGAGTTATCAATACACAACTAAGAAATAGTTGATTCCTCCAATTCTCTTCAAAATGTGAAGATATTTCGGTTCAGCAATAATCGACAAAAGTTCACAAAAAATAACATTAATCGACCTCATTTAAAGCTATATTTTAATCGAATACGATATATATTGAGAAGTGTTTATGGTAACAAGCGAAGCAAGTTTAAGGCATTATTTATGGGCTCTATGGTCCATTTTCACTTCTTGACTAATTAGATTTAATCAGTTGTTATTTGGTTTTGAGGATGGGTGAGTGAGGAACTTTGTCCACTCTTCATTGATTACGAACGTCTCGACTGGAACTCCCGCCCCGGAATGGACCATCGCTCTGGAAGGGATGAAAATCCAGTAAAGGAGCATTAGATCTTACTAATGGTTAATTTCAAGTCAAAGGATAAATAACCCATAATCGATCATCGCTCCAGGAAGAACTAACTTTCACAAAGAAATATCGCCCGAAAAGAGACTAAAGTTCTGATAGAGGGACAGACCAAAGTCCTGGTACGGATTTCGCCTTTGAAGGATTTAACGTTTTGAAAAAGACCATCGTGACAAAAAGGGGCTAATGTCCCGGAAACATGCCCCGAAAGGGCCTTACGTACTGAAAGTGACCATCACCCGGAAGGGGCTAACGTCCAGGACAGTACCATCCCCCTGAAAAGAACCATCGCGCCTAAAGGGGTTTACGTACTGAAAGTGACCATCACCCGGAAGGGGCTAACGTCCAGGACAGTACCATCCCCCTGAAAAGAACCATCGCGCCTAAAGGGGTTTACGTACTGAAAGTGACAATCACCCGGAAGGGGCTAACGTCCCAGAAGAGACCATCGCTAATTTCGTGGAAGAGGTTAATGTTCAAGAATCGATCATCGCCTCGGGATGGACTAACGTCTCGGAAGAAAACATCCCCCGTTAAAGGACTAATGTCATATGGAAGGTGCCTCCGCCTCTGAAGAGTTTAACGTCTTGAATAGGACCATCGTCTTGAAAAGAGATTAACATCCCGGAAGGGCTTATCTCCAGAAAGAGACCAAAGTCCCGGGAGGGCTAACGTCCCGGAAGGGCTTATCTCTAGAAAGAGACCAAAGTCCCGGGAGGGCTAACGTCCCGGAAGGGCTTATCTCCAGAAAGTGACCAAAGTCCCGGGATGGCTAACGTCCCGGAAGGGCTTATCTCCAGAAAGAGACCAAAGTCCCAGGATGGGCTAACGTCCCGGAAGGGCTTATCTCCAGAAAGAGACCAAAGTCCCGGGAGTCTATACGTTTATTAAATCACATGTTTTGATAAAAAAGTTTAATGTTACTTTAATCCGGCTAATTTTAACGTAGTGTGTAATATTTAAGAATACAGAATTTGTGAATTGAATGATAGAGTAATTTCAGAAAAAGAATATTTTTTTCTAAATCTGTTATTTTCATCATGTTTACTCATCAATAACTTAAAGTTACTAAAGTTGAAAAATATCAAAAGGCAAAGTAAACAACAACAAAAATTCGTAATTATTCTAGTTATAGGTAAATTATATTATACTATTTAAGAATTCATATTATAAAATACTAAAGAAAAATTTAATTATTTCACAATTCAAATAAAAAAATTGAACCAAAAATGTACTTATTTAGTATTTAGGACCTCTTTGTAAACTACATTTGTTGTCTTCCCTTTAGGTGCTAAAATCACTAAATTATTAGAAGAACTGACCCTAGAAGCACCAACGTACAATTGACCATGAGAAAAACAGTCTTCTCTTAAATCAACTCCTGCAAATTTTAATGTTTGTCCTTGAGATTTATTAATAGACATAGCAAAGCATATCTTCAGAGGAAATTGAAGTCTTTTAAACTGGAAAGGGTACTCGGACGGGATTAGTGGTATTCTAGGTATAAAAACAGATTCACCTCGAGCACAACCAGTAAATATTGTAGCTTCTATAAAATTTTTCTTTAAAGCAGTTACCTGTAGTCTAGTTCCATTGCATAGTTTTGAAGGGTTTAAATTTCGTAATAACATCACTTGAAAATAAACAGAATATGAATTATTAATATCTCTTTAAGAAACAACGTTACGATACAATAACGTTATAACAACAAAATTCAAGTTTCTCCGACGAAATCTCGAACAAAACTGAAATTTTAAACACACACTGATTATAATCGTAAACACTGATTTGGAGTACTGAGTGGTATTTCCCATCTACGTATCTAAACATGCACGCATGCAGGTATACAAAAGAATACCTGCTTGCGTGTATGTTTAGATCTGTACCTAAAGTACACACAGCATAGTATATTGTACATTTGGTTTAGAATCGAGAAACACCTTGACCTATTCTAAGATAATAAACTTTATAATCAGCCTATTTGCTTAATAAAATTTGTTTTTCTTTTTGTATTTAATACCCTTTAAAATTAAAATTTCGCAAAATCCTTTCTTAGTGAGCGTCTATGACCTCATGCAAATTATGCCTTTAAATTTTGGTATCAATATCTTTGTTGGTTTTTGCTCTACGTTGATTCTCTGTCAGTCATTCATTCATTCAATCAGTCAGGACAAAGCCGTTTATATATATATATATATATATATATATAGTGATTTTAAAAATAATAAAGGATAAGGATTTATCCTTAAGAAAATCGACAATTTGACTAGTTTGAACCATCACATAACTTTCTCTACACTACGTATACGTGACACTGTAAAAACGAGTAAGAAGAAGAAAAATCGTATATTTGTAATAAAAATCAAATACACTTAATTGGACGAACTATTACTATAAGAGGCAGTAAAATTGTGTGGTGCTTAACAATGATGTTGTTGTTCAGACTCAACTGTAGTGATTACAAACTTGGCAATCCCAAGGTATCTTAGCTGGATCTTCATGTAATCTTGAGTTGAACTCCTTTCTTTGTCATATTTCCTATCAGGTTTTTACCCAAGGAACCATATCCTGAACGTACTTTGGAAACACCCTGTATAATAAACAGCTTAGTTCGTATCAGTGTCTTAACAGACCCCACTCGCTACGCACGTGTCGGTGACACGACAAATGGCGGATCTTGAGAGGTCCATGACAATAATTTTGCTATTTATCATCGCAGGTTGTCAATGTTTATCTAATATGGTTTGTTATAAGTTGAATAATACACCAATATATTATAATAAACACCCTGAGCTAACCCTACTCACTTCGTACCTGGGACAGTAAAAGAACAAAACAATCAGAGTTGGTAGTGACATGGGAGGAGTTACTAGTGTAGACAACAATGGAACGTTCCGAAGGTTTTACATTTAACCTGTACTATTACTTTAAATTAGAAACTTAAAAGATACGTGTTGTTCAGAATATAATGATTTCGCAAACTTGACTCTATTATATGGTAGGATCGTAGACGACTCTACGAATGAGCTTCGTGCAACTTTCAAACTGTTCTAAATGTCACCAATTCTAGTCAAGTGGAAAATAAAATGAATTTTACACGTACAGCATATAGGTACAACGAGTTAATAATACTTCCTCAAATAGAAATAAATTGGAAAAAAGTTTTAAATATTTTAAGGGGGGGGGTAACGAAAGCTCATTTCACAGTTTATAATAGAAGCTACCCGTCCTGGAAAGTGGGCTCTGGTCCTCGAAGAGACTAAAGTCCCGCCGAAAGATCCCCTCCACATAACGGGCATACGTCTCGAGTCACCACCGCCATAGCAAGGGCTCTGACCATGGCCTCAGACAGACCAACTCTAACACAAAATGGACAAACATCTCGAGAAGGAACACCTCCAGAAAATGGATAAACGTTACAAAACGGTCAACTCCCTGATAGAGCCTTTCGGCTCAGAACAGGTTAACGTCTCACGAGGTAAAACCAAGAGGGGCAATCGTCTTGAGAGAGATCACCGCCCTGAAGGAAGGAGTTATGGTTTCCAGAGGAACCATCGCCCAGACAGGGTCATGAGTCACATTCTGGTCGATGACCCTTTCTTGGATGTTAGACATTTCCGGTGGGTTAGTCCTTTCAGAGACATTAGGTCCTCTCGCGGTAAGAGCCTATTTCGGGAAAAAACCAATAAACAACTTCAATTTCGCAGCTTATGTGGACAGACTTAATTTCCTGTCCTAAATCTTATCATCTTGAGGCCCAACATCATGTGCTTATAATGAATGAGATTACTCAATTAAATAGTAGACAGTAAAGTACAGAAAACAAAACTTACCATGAAATACGCCATCCAATAGTTACAGTTGTGACAATGAACCTCAGCTTCCAAGATTGTGGAATGTTGTCTCTTCTATAAATAAAATACAAAGAAAACACTGACGTTATAAAAAAAAACTAAACGGAGAGTATAATAACAGTATAAAAATAATAGTTAATTGCTGTATTTTCGATAAACTAAATATATGGATTGTGAAAAACATTGCACAAACTTTCTCACTTAAACATACTTAAACGTTTATAGGAGAGGTTTCGGAGGCGTTGTGCGGGCAGTTGGTGATAGGAATAGTGAAAGAATTACGGCACTCTTGGTAGCTCAGAAAAGGGCGCTAGACGAAAGGAACCTAGAAGTGTTTCTGGCCCTGAAAAGGGCCTGTCGATACGGGTTTAGTTAGGAGAGATAGGACGTGATTCTGGTTTCCACCCACTATCGCCCACAAGGGGACCCCTACATTGATTTTTTAACACATCACATAATGTTTTCAATATCGGAACTTTTCATTAAAGAGCGTATTGTGTAAGACCAGGATTTTATTATATCTAGACTAATTGGGTTTTATTCTATAATTGGCAGCACGCAGCGATATTTATCCAACACAGCCAAATATAATGAAGGAAGTTTCAGCTGGAATTACCTTCGTTTTGTAAGTTTTCTTAACCTTATTATACTCGCATTGCACCTGATGCAATAATATTTTAAGGAAAGATTAATATGCAACACGAAACCTCTAATTTATAATTCTAAGAGAAAAAAAAATCAAATTTGCAGCTTAAAGTAGTGTCTTTAAATAGTGCCTAGTATTTTCAGGACGATGGTCGCTTTTATGACGATAGTACCTTCCAGAGCGATGGTCCCTTTTATGACGATAGTACCTTCCAGAACGATGGTCCCTTTCATGAAGGTAGTATCTCACAGGAAGGTGGTCGCTTTATGACGATAGTACCTCCCAGAGTGATGGTCCCTTTTATGACGATAGTACCTTCCAGAGTGATGGTCCCTTTTATGACGATAGTACCTTCCAGAGTGATGGTCCCTTTTATGACGATAGTACCTTCCAGAGTGATGGTCCCTTTTATGACGATAGTACCTTCCAGAGCGATGGTCCCTTTTATGACGATAGTACCTTCCAGAGTGATGGTCCCTTTTATGACGATAGTACCTTCCAGAGTGATGGTCCCTTTTATGACGATAGTACCTTCCAGAGCGATGGTCCCTTTTATGACGATAGTACCTTCCAGAGTGATGGTCCCTTTTATGACGATAGTACCTTCCAGAGCGATGGTCCCTTTTATGACGATAGTACCTTCCAGAGTGATGGTCCCTTTTATGACGATAGTACCTCCCAGAGCGATGGTCCCTTTTATGACGATAGTACCTTCCAGAGTGATGGTCCCTTTTATGACGATAGTACCTTCCAGAGTGATGGTCCCTTTTATGACGATAGTACCTTCCAGAACGATGGTCCCTTTCATGAAGGTAGTATCTCACAGGAAGGTGGTCGCTTTATGACGATAGTACCTCCCAGAGTGATGGTCCCTTTTATGACGATAGTACCTTCCAGAGTGATGGTCCCTTTTATGACGATAGTACCTTCCAGAGTGATGGTCCCTTTTATGACGATAGTACCTTCCAGAACGATGGTCCCTTTCATGAAGGTAGTATCTCACAGGAAGGTGGTCGCTTTATGACGATAGTACCTCCCAGAGTGATGGTCCCTTTTATGACGATAGTACCTTCCAGAGTGATGGTCCCTTTTATGACGATAGTACCTTCCAGAGTGATGGTCCCTTTCATGAAGGTAGTATCTCACAGGAAGGTGGTCGCTTTATGACGATAGTACCTCCCAGAGTGATGGTCCCTTTTATGACGATAGTACCTTCCAGAGTGATGGTCCCTTTTATGACGATAGTACCTTCCAGAACGATGGTCCCTTTCATGAAGGTAGTATCTCACAGGAAGGTGGTCGCTTTATGACGATAGTACCTCCCAGAGTGATAGTCCCTTTTATGACGATAGTACCTCCCAGAGTGATGGTCCCTTTTATGACGATAGTACCTCCCAGAGTGATGGTCCCTTTTATGACGATAGTACCTTCCAGAGTGATGGTCCCTTTTATGACGATAGTACCTTCCAGAGTGATGGTCCCTTTTATGACGATAGTACCTTCCAGAACGATGGTCCCTTTCATGAAGGTAGTATCTCACAGGAAGGTGGTCGCTTTATGACGATAGTACCTCCCAGAGTGATGGTCCCTTTCATGACGATAGTACCTTCCAGAGCGATGGTCCCTTTTATGACGATGGTACCTTCCAGAGCGATGGTCCCTTTTATGACGATAGTACCTTCCAGAGTGATGGTCCCTTTTATGACGATAGTACCTTCCAGAGCGATGGTCCCTTTCATGACGATAGTATCTTTCAGGACGATGGTCACTTTTATGACGGTAGTACCTTCCAGAACGATGGTCCCTTTCATGAAGGTAGTATCTCACAGGAAGGTGGTCGCTTTATGACGATAGTACCTCCCAGAGTGATGGTCCCTTTTATGACGATAGTACCTTCCAGAGCGATGGTCCCTTTCATGAAGGTAGTATCTCACAGGAAGGTGGTCGCTTTATGACGATAGTACCTCCCAGAGTGATGGTCCCTTTTATGACGATAGTACCTCCCAGAGTGATGGTCCCTTTTATGACGATAGTACCTTCCAGAACGATGGTCCCTTTCATGAAGGTAGTATCTCACAGGAAGGTGGTCGCTTTATGACGATAGTACCTCCCAGAGTGATGGTCCCTTTTATGACGATAGTACCTCCCAGAGTGATGGTCCCTTTTATGACGATAGTACCTTCCAGAACGATGGTCCCTTTCATGAAGGTAGTATCTTTCAGGAAGGTGGTCGCTTTATGACGATAGTACCTCCCAGAGTGATGGTCCCTTTTATGACGATAGTACCTCCCAGAGTGATGGTCCCTTTTATGACGATAGTACCTTCCAGAACGATGGTCCCTTTCATGAAGGTAGTATCTTTCAGGAAGGTGGTCGCTTTATGACGATAGTACCTCCCAGAGTGATGGTCCCTTTTATGACGATAGTACCTCCCAGAGTGATGGTCCCTTTTATGACGATAGTACCTTCCAGAACGATGGTCCCTTTCATGAAGGTAGTATCTCACAGGAAGGTGGTCGCTTTATGACGATAGTACCTCCCAGAGTGATGGTCCCTTTTATGACGATAGTACCTTCCAGAGTGATGGTCCCTTTTATGACGATAGTACCTTCCAGAACGATGGTCCCTTTCATGAAGGTAGTATCTTTCAGGAAGGTGGTCGCTTTATGACGATAGTACCTCCCAGAGTGATGGTCCCTTTTATGACGATAGTACCTCCCAGAGTGATGGTCCCTTTTATGACGATAGTACCTTCCAGAACGATGGTCCCTTTCATGAAGGTAGTATCTCACAGGAAGGTGGTCGCTTTATGACGATAGTACCTCCCAGAGTGATGGTCCCTTTTATGACGATAGTACCTTCCAGAGTGATGGTCCCTTTTATGACGATAGTACCTTCCAGAACGATGGTCCCTTTCATGAAGGTAGTATCTTTCAGGAAGGTGGTCGCTTTATGACGATAGTACCTCCCAGAGTGATGGTCCCTTTTATGACGATAGTACCTCCCAGAGTGATGGTCCCTTTTATGACGATAGTACCTTCCAGAACGATGGTCCCTTTCATGAAGGTAGTATCTCACAGGAAGGTGGTCGCTTTATGACGATAGTACCTCCCAGAGTGATGGTCCCTTTTATGACGATAGTACCTTCCAGAGTGATGGTCCCTTTTATGACGATAGTACCTTCCAGAACGATGGTCCCTTTCATGAAGGTAGTATCTTTCAGGAAGGTGGTCGCTTTATGACGATAGTACCTCCCAGAGTGATGGTCCCTTTTATGACGATAGTACCTCCCAGAGTGATGGTCCCTTTTATGACGATAGTACCTTCCAGAACGATGGTCCCTTTCATGAAGGTAGTATCTCACAGGAAGGTGGTCGCTTTATGACGATAGTACCTCCCAGAGTGATGGTCCCTTTTATGACGATAGTACCTCCCAGAGTGATGGTCCCTTTTATGACGATAGTACCTTCCAGAACGATGGTCCCTTTCATGAAGGTAGTATCTCACAGGAAGGTGGTCGCTTTATGACGATAGTACCTCCCAGAGTGATGGTCCCTTTTATGACGATAGTACCTTCCAGAGTGATGGTCCCTTTTATGACGATAGTACCTTCCAGAACGATGGTCCCTTTCATGAAGGTAGTATCTCACAGGAAGGTGGTCGCTTTATGACGATAGTACCTCCCAGAGTGATAGTCCCTTTTATGACGATAGTACCTCCCAGAGTGATGGTCCCTTTTATGACGATAGTACCTCCCAGAGTGATGGTCCCTTTTATGACGATAGTACCTTCCAGAGTGATGGTCCCTTTTATGACGATAGTACCTTCCAGAGTGATGGTCCCTTTTATGACGATAGTACCTTCCAGAACGATGGTCCCTTTCATGAAGGTAGTATCTCACAGGAAGGTGGTCGCTTTATGACGATAGTACCTCCCAGAGTGATGGTCCCTTTCATGACGATAGTACCTTCCAGAGTGATGGTCCCTTTTATGACGATGGTACCTTCCAGAGCGATGGTCCCTTTTATGACGATAGTACCTTCCAGAGTGATGGTCCCTTTTATGACGATAGTACCTTCCAGAGCGATGGTCCCTTTCATGACGATAGTACCTTCCAGAGTGATGGTCCCTTTTATGACAATAGTACCTTCCAGAGCGATGGTCCCTTTTATGACGATAGTACCTTCCAGAGCGATGGTCCCTTTTATGACGATAGTACCTTCCAGAGCGATGGTCCCTTTTATGACGATAGTACCTTCCAGAGCGATGGTCCCTTTCATGACGATAGTACCTTCCAGAGTGATGGTCCCTTTTATGACGATAGTACCTTCCAGAGCGATGGTCCCTTTTATGACGATAGTACCTTCCAGAGTGATGGTCCCTTTTATGACGATAGTACCTTCCAGAGCGATGGTCCCTTTTATGACGATAGTACCTTCCAGAGTGATGGTCCCTTTTATGACGATAGTACCTTCCAGAGTGATGGTCCCTTTTATGACGATAGTACCTTCCAGAGTGATGGTCCCTTTCATGAAGGTAGTATCTCACAGGAAGGTGGTCGCTTTATGACGATAGTACCTCCCAGAGTGATGGTCCCTTTTATGACGATAGTACCTCCCAGAGTGATGGTCCCTTTTATGACGATAGTACCTTCCAGAGTGATGGTCCCTTTTATGACGATAGTACCTTCCAGAGCGATGGTCCCTTTCATGAAGGTAGTATCTCACAGGAAGGTGGTCGCTTTATGACTATAGTACCTCCCAGAGTGATGGTCCCTTTTATGACGATAGTACCTCCCAGAGTGATGGTCCCTTTTATGACGATAGTACCTCCCAGAGTGATGGTCCCTTTTATGACGATAGTACCTCCCAGAGTGATGGTCCCTTTTATGACGATAGTACCTTCCAGAGTGATGGTCCCTTTTATGACGATAGTACCTTCCAGAACGATGGTCCCTTTCATGAAGGTAGTATCTCACAGGAAGGTGGTCGCTTTATGACGATAGTACCTCCCAGAGTGATGGTCCCTTTTATGACGATAGTACCTCCCAGAGTGATGGTCCCTTTTATGACGATAGTACCTTCCAGAGTGATGGTCCCTTTTATGACGATAGTACCTTCCAGAGCGATGGTCCCTTTCATGAAGGTAGTATCTCACAGGAAGGTGGTCGCTTTATGACGATAGTACCTCCCAGAGTGATGGCTCCTTTTATGACGATAGTACCTTCCAGAACGATGGTCCCTTTTATGACGATAGTACCTTCCAGAACGATGGTCCCTTTCATGAAGGTAGTATCTCACAGGAAGGTGGTCGCTTTATGACGATAGTACCTCCCAGAGTGATGGTCCCTTTTATGACGATAGTACCTTCCAGAGTGATGGTCCCTTTTATGACGATAGTACCTTCCAGAGTGATGGTCCCTTTTATGACGATAGTACCTTCCAGAACGATGGTCCCTTTCATGAAGGTAGTATCTCACAGGAAGGTGGTCGCTTTATGACGATAGTACCTCCCAGAGTGATGGTCCCTTTTATGACGATAGTACCTTCCAGAGTGATGGTCCCTTTTATGACGATAGTACCTTCCAGAGCGATGGTCCCTTTTATGACGATAGTACCTTCCAGAACGATGGTCCCTTTCATGAAGGTAGTATCTCACAGGAAGGTGGTCGCTTTATGACGATAGTACCTCCCAGAGTGATGGTCCCTTTTATGACGATAGTACCTCCCAGAGTGATGGTCCCTTTTATGACGATAGTACCTTCCAGAGTGATGGTCCCTTTTATGACGATAGTACCTTCCAGAACGATGGTCCCTTTCATGAAGGTAGTATCTCACAGGAAGGTGGTCGCTTTATGACGATAGTACCTCCCAGAGTGATGGTCCCTTTTATGACGATAGTACCTTCCAGAACGATGGTCCCTTTCATGAAGGTAGTATCTCACAGGAAGGTGGTCGCTTTATGACGATAGTACCTCCCAGAGTGATGGTCCCTTTTATGACGATAGTACCTTCCAGAGCGATGGTCCCTTTCATGAAGGTAGTATCTCACAGGAAGGTGGTCGCTTTATGACGATAGTACCTCCCAGAGTGATGGTCCCTTTTATGACGATAGTACCTTCCAGAGTGATGGTCCCTTTTATGAAGGTAGTATCTCACAGGAAGGTGGTCGCTTTATGACGATAGTACCTCCCAGAGTGATGGTCCCTTTTATGACGATAGTACCTTCCAGAGTGATGGTCCCTTTTATGACGATAGTACCTTCCAGAGCGATGGTCCCTTTTATGACGATAGTACCTTCCAGAGCGATGGTCCCTTTTATGACGATAGTACCTTCCAGAGCGATGGTCCCTTTCATGAAGGTAGTATCTCACAGGAAGGTGGTCGCTTTATGACGATAGTACCTCCCAGAGTGATGGTCCCTTTTATGACGATAGTACCTTCCAGAGCGATGGTCCCTTTCATGAAGGTAGTATCTTTCAGGACGATGGTCACTTTTATGACGGTAGTACCTTCCAGAACGATGGTCCCTTTTATGACGATAGTACCTTCCAGAGCGATGGTCCCTTTTATGACGATAGTACCTTCCAGAGCGATGGTCCCTTTTATGACGATAGTACCTTCCAGAGCGATGGTCCCCTTTATGACGATAGTACCTTCCAGAGCGATGGTCCCTTTCATGAAGGTAGTATCTCACAGGAAGGTGGTCGCTTTATGACGATAGTACCTCCCAGAGTGATGGTCCCTTTTATGACGATAGTACCTTCCAGAGCGATGGTCCCTTTTATGACGATAGTACCTCCCAGAGTGATGGTCCCTTTTATGACGATAGTACCTTCCAGAGCGATGGTCCCTTTTATGACGATAGTACCTTCCAGAGCGATGGTCCCTTTTATGACGATAGTACCTTCCAGAGCGATGGTCCCTTTTATGACGATAGTACCTTCCAGAGCGATGGTCCCTTTCATGAAGGTAGTATCTCACAGGAAGGTGGTCGCTTTATGACGATAGTACCTCCCAGAGTGATGGTCCCTTTTATGACGATAGTACCTTCCAGAGCGATGGTCCCTTTTATGACGATAGTACCTCCCAGAGTGATGGTCCCTTTTATGACGATAGTACCTTCCAGAGCGATGGTCCCTTTCATGAAGGTAGTATCTTTCAGGACGATGGTCACTTTTATGACGATAGTACCTTCCAGAACGATGGTCCCTTTCATGAAGGTAGTATCTCACAGGAAGGTGGTCGCTTTATGACGATAGTACCTCCCAGAGTGATGGTCCCTTTTATGACGATAGTACCTTCCAGAGCGATGGTCCCTTTTATGACGATAGTACCTTCCAGAGCGATGGTCCCTTTTATGACGATAGTACCTTCCAGAGCGATGGTCCCTTTCATGAAGGTAGTATCTCACAGGAAGGTGGTCGCTTTATGACGATAGTACCTCCCAGAGTGATGGTCCCTTTTATGACGATAGTACCTTCCAGAGCGATGGTCCCTTTTATGACGATAGTACCTTCCAGAGCGATGGTCCCTTTTATGACGATAGTACCTTCCAGAGCGATGGTCCCTTTCATGAAGGTAGTATCTCACAGGAAGGTGGTCGCTTTATGACGATAGTACCTTCCAGAACGATGGTCCCTTTCATGAAGGTAGTATCTCACAGGAAGGTGGTCGCTTTATGACGATAGTACCTTCCAGAGCGATGGTCCCTTTCATGAAGGTAGTATCTCACAGGAAGGTGGTCGCTTTATGACGATAGTACCTTCCAGAGCGATGGTCCCTTTCATGAAGGTAGTATCTCACAGGAAGGTGGTCGCTTTATGACGATAGTACCTCCCAGAGTGATGGTCCCTTTTATGACGATAGTACCTTCCAGAGTGATGGTCCCTTTTATGAAGGTAGTATCTCACAGGAAGGTGGTCGCTTTATGACGATAGTACCTTCCAGAACGATGGTCCCTTTCATGAAGGTAGTATCTCACAGGAAGGTGGTCGCTTTATGACGATAGTACCTTCCAGAGCGATGGTCCCTTTCATGAAGGTAGTATCTCACAGGAAGGTGGTCGCTTTATGACGATAGTACCTCCCAGAGTGATGGTCCCTTTTATGACGATAGTACCTTCCAGAGTGATGGTCCCTTTTATGAAGGTAGTATCTCACAGGAAGGTGGTCGCTTTATGACGATAGTACCTCCCAGAGTGATGGTCCCTTTTATGACGATAGTACCTTCCAGAGCGATGGTCCCTTTTATGACGATAGTACCTTCCAGAGCGATGGTCCCTTTTATGACGATAGTACCTTCCAGAGCGATGGTCCCTTTCATGAAGGTAGTATCTCACAGGAAGGTGGTCGCTTTATGACGATAGTATCTCCCAGAGTGATGGTCCCTTTTATGACGATAGTACCTTCCAGAGCGATGGTCCCTTTCATGAAGGTAGTATCTTTCAGGACGATGGTCACTTTTATGACGGTAGTACCTTCCAGAACGATGGTCCCTTTCATGAAGGTAGTATCTCACAGGAAGGTGGTCGCTTTATGACGATAGTACCTCCCAGAGTGATG
>OY740776.1:46248740-46366918 GCA_963513935.1 Aphrophora alni | reverse complement strand
TTTTGTAACTAATATCATGTTATGTTTCTTAGGTCTGAAGCAAACTTCCATTCCAATTGAGCGCCAATTAGAAATGATTATAGAAACATATATTGGTGAGTCGTTCATACTTGTTAATGCAATATGTAAGAATATTTTTGCTTATACAGGGTAATTGAAATCTGTGTGACCGCTGTTTTAGGTTAAGTAGAGAGAAACTTTTAAAATGTAACGTACCAGGATCTTTTGAGTTAAAACTAGAGGTATTATCAATTTTTTCAAATCATCCACCATTTTCCAATATGGAGGTCAACTCTCCATTGTTTCTAGGAACTACTATTTTTATTCTTGGGTTTTTTCGATATATCTAATTGTTTAGGAGCTGTAAAACGTTTCAAAGCTGTAAAAATACAAGGTTAAGGCGTTTTATAAGGTCTATTTTCCGTAAAAACAGTTGAACCGAATATAAAATTTAAACATGGATAGACTGTAATGTACAAAAATAAAAAAAAGTTTTAATCTAACTTTTTTTTTTTCACTCACGTGGTAGGACTAAAAAATGACAAAATTTTTCAGAAAATAATAAATTTCCTGGATAAAAATAAAGTTGGCAATGAACTTTATAAATATCAGATAGTTAATATTCCCTAAAACAGCTGTTTGCAAAAAAATGTTACAAAATTTTTCAGAAAATAATTACTTCTCTGGATAAAAATAAAGTTGGATATAAACTTTATATAAATATCAGATAGTTAATATTTCCTAAAACAACGGTTTGCAAATCTTATAATGCAGTGTCGAAAAATTGTGTCGACCTCTAGTCTTATCTCAAAAATCGTGGGGATACCTTTTAAAGTTTTTTTTGTAACTTTGTACTTATCTCACCTGTTTCAATCACCCTGTATAATTATTTTTGAAGTTTCCTTACGATCTCAAATTTAAGATTATTATAAATTTTGTTAAGTTCTTCCTTCCGATTTGATTGCTCAGTTTTATGAAACAATCCCTTTTCCTCTCCTCTTTACTTTCCCACAAATACTTAGTATAGGGAAAGTTTGTAATGAGTAAAAAATCCAAGTTCTTTGGAGAAATATCCTTTTTGAAATCCACTGAGTCGAAAAAAAGAAGGATTTTGTAACAATGACTGTGTGATGTGTGGTGCCTTACGTGTAGACGAATTTCAATCAGTTTGGTATGTAACCATATTTTGGTTGTCTCGTCTTGTTTTATAATTTTTTTTTTTTGATAACTTCAAAATCGGGGTACTTCTCATAAGGTCAAAACTCATAATTACGATGATCCCAAAATCAGCTCTAATTTTCGTTAGGTTGTTTTTTAAATGTTTTCGATAACTGAAAATTTGAGAGTAAAAACACAAAATTACGATTTTTCTAAATCGGTAGAGGAGATTTGTAGCCCTACAGTACCCAAACAAAACGTACTAGTCGTCAGTTAACTGTCGAAGGAACAACAAATCGAGCACGATCGTGTTGTAAAATACGTCATTTCTCAAAATCGGCTCTACTGATTTCGTTTAATTTAAGTGAAGTGTTAAGATTAACAACTTAAACTTAGTGTGAAAATTGCAAGTAAAAAAATAACACGGCTCAGAAATAATTGGAAAAAAAAATCCAAAATGAATCTTCGTGAGTTAAATCAGACATTTAACTTTTATAAAAGACGTAATTTTTCCAAAGCGGTTCAACCGATTTCGTTAAATTTAAGCGAAGTGTTAAGATTAACAACTCAATTTTGTATGGTAAATTGCAAGTTAAAAATATATTATTATGAGAGAGAGAGAGAGAGAGAGAGAGAGAGAGAGAGAGAGAGAGAGTATCATATGGGTGGGTGGGGTGTAAGAAGTAGAATAAGAGACACTTTAGGTCATGGAGAAAAGGGACCTTTAGAAAAGAGGAAAGGGATGTAGAAAGTTAAATTAAATTCGAAACCGTAGGGATTTTGAGAAAAATTGGTGGTTAAAACAGGGAAGCACCCAAATAAGACACTTCAGAAACAAATAAGAGAAAAGTCTATGTAATATGTAATATTACAGTTAATAATAAATCTATTCTCCTAAAAGAGAATAGATTTAATTAATAGACTTTAGGTCTCGGATAAATAAGAGACAGTGAATGATACAGAAAAGAAAGCAAAATAATATGAGAGGCAATAAGAATGCGGAGAGACAAATTGAGTAAGTAGAAGGTAATTAAGAGATTTTAAAATTCAGCGAAAATACACAAAAAAATAACAAAATGAAAGAAAGAAAGAGAAAAATAAAGAGTGAGAGAAAGAGACTCATAGAGAACAAACAAATTAAACATTTCAGGTTAGGAATAAATAAGAGATAAGGAAGGAAGAGAGAGAGAGAGAGAGAGAGAGAGAGAGAGAGAGAGAGAGAGAGAGAGAGAATATAAACGACAAACAGAGCGAGTGAGACAGAATGTAACAAACAATTGAAAACAAATAAGACACTACATATTGGAGGACACATTTTTAAAAAAATTGTAAGAGAGGGATAAAGTCCAATAAATGGAGATCAGTAAAGAGTCCGGAGATACTGATAGAATGATAGTCGGGTGAAAAATAGGAAGAAAAGAAGTAAGACATTTCAGAGGTAGTGACAAATGAGAGAAAGTAAAAAAAAAGAAACAAAATACGAAACAAAGAATAAGTGAAAGATTGGTGGAAGACGAGGAGAGAGAGAGTTAAAGACGAGAGATGAAGAAATAGGAGATCTGAGATTCAGAATAAATAAAGACAAGAGAGAGAGAGAGAGAGAGAGAGAGAGAGAGAGAGAGAGAGAGAGAGAGAGAGAGAGAGAGAGAGAGAGAGAGAGAGAGAGAGAGAGAGAGAGAGAGAGAGAGAGAGGAGAGAGAGAGAGAGAGAGAGGGAGAGAGATGAATATAAGAGACGAAATGAGCTAAAAAGGAAGAGAGTGACTGAATTAAAGAAAGAAGGAGCGAAACACTTTAGAAAGAAAAGAAGAGAGAAAAAGATATATATATATATTTAAGAAAACAAAGAGAGAGAGATGTAAAGAGTGTAAAGTGAAAGAATATAAAGCCAATTGAAGGACAATGTTTTCAACTCGGTTGTTATAGAGTGCCTGCAGTCACCATTTTTGTCAAAGCATCGGACATGGACAAGACGGGAAGGAAGGGAATATTTTTTTTTATCTCCTCTCTAATTCAGGGTAGCCGCACATGACCCTTTGTAAAGGTGGGGAGGATGGGTTGTCACTCAATAAACTCTGACCATGTATTGGTTGCATGTGACTACCCTTCAGGGGAAATGGAAAGTGTATACATGGATATGAGGGCGGCTGTTAGGAAAATGTTTTGGCAGGAATTGAAGAGCACTTTAATTTGTTAATAGCTATTGAAATTGTCTTTATAGGGGATGAAATGTGCACTGATCAGTAGAGTATATCTTGAATATTTTATTAAAATATATAATTAACCACAATATGTTTTTCTAAATATTATGATTGCACTAAATCATTATATAACGTATATATATATATTTTAAACTAGAATCTTACAGTGTTGTTGTTTTGAACGCTGTCGAAAAGAAACATTGTTCCTACGTTCGTAAAACGTTACTGATTTGTGACAATCAACTTTGATGAGATTATAGACCTACAGAACAGTCTGATAATTTGTTAACAGTTATTGCACTCTCTTCATGGGGGGATGACAAGTGCATTGAGTTTGGTGTGAAGAATACTTCTTGTAAGGACCTGTAAAATATAGGTTGTGAAATAACAATGATTTACCTTATTCCGCCACGTGATTTCTTTCTTGGTATTACAACTAACGCGTTTCAGAACATCTGCTCCATCTTCAGATTATTTTCACTTGGTTTTCTTGAAGTAAAAATGAATAGATTTGAGGACCTCATATAACCTAGAATAGGGGAAGTTATACTAATGGGGTCGAAAAATCGATGTCAAGATTTTGCGGTTATGTCCTTTTTGAGGTCCTATAAAAGTAAAAAAAAGTGATTTTTGGAATGATGTCTACCTATCTTCTGTGGAGTGATCTATAAACAGCTCAAACGCGTGGAAAATAATTCAGGTTTGTTAAACCATATCTTGGAATTTTCTATGCTTTTGCTAAGTCAAGATCTAGGTGTAACTGTTGTGAAAAAATCAACAACAAAAACATAAAATTACGTTTTTTTTTTAAATCGGCTCTAACGATTTTGATCAAATTTTGTTCAAGTGTAGCCTCAAACTACTCAAACAATACGTATTGTTTGACATCTTTCAAAAAATTGATCGCCATCAGTATCGTGAGTTATCTGTAAAAACTAAAAAATAAGCCATGGAATTTATAAAATATCTAATTTGTCAAAATCCTCACTACCGATTTCGTTTAATTTTTATTGAAATGTGAAGCTTAATGATCCTTGTGCGTATGATAACAAGTAAAAACTATTATTGTTCAGGAATAATTGGGTGAACAACGACCATTGATCACTGTCACCAATAAAAACTAGATTTTAATGAAAATACGTTTTACGCCGACGTATTTAAGGTACAAGCGAAGCAAGTTTAGGCTCTTATTTATTAATTACATTTTTTAAAACAAACATGGCTATTTTTTTTTTTTCACAACTTCCGAAATCATTTTTGGTTTTATTTGGATTTGAGGGTAGGTGAGAGCGAAAGTTTGTCCAAAGGTTTGCACCAATTATTTTATAATTAATAAAACACTTTCAAATGTTCTCGACGTTACAAAAATTACGCTCAGTAGTAAGAAGTGGCGGGACGCCCCATTAAAAATAATCAGTAGTTGAGCTCTTCAAATTTGACTTTCTGTTAGATACATTGGGTTTCCTCAATTCACTTTTATGATAGACAGAACGCACCTTGTTGTTAATCGGCAGATTTTAAATCGTTTCAGTGTTAATTGATTGCAGACAATGGTCGGACATATAATTACATAATTGTCCACTCCATTCATTCCACCATTCAACAGATTTACAATGTTTGTGCGGCAATTAATACATTTTGATAATGTACATGATGCTAATCTGTGCGTCCAATCTGTGTCACAAGTCATTTAACATATGTCTTTCTTTAGAATAATTTAAAGTGGTATTGTTTTAACATTTGTATTTTATTAAATGTGTTAAATCTCTCTCTCTCTCTCTCTTCTCTCTCTCTCTCTCTCTCTCTCTCTCTCTCTCTCTCTCTCTCTCTCTCTCTCTCTCTCTCTCTCTCTCTCTCTCCTTACCTCATATTTATTCCTAATCTGAAATGTTTAATTTGTTTGTTCTCTATGAGTCTCTTTCTCTCACTCTTTATTTTCTCTCTCTCTCTTTCTTTCATTTTGTTATTTTTTGTGTATTTTCGCTGAATTTTAATTTTGTCTCTTCTACTTCTACTTACTCAATTTCTCTCTCCGCATTCTTATTGCCTCTCATTATTTTGCTTTCTTTTCTGTATCTTTCACTGTCTCTTATTTATCCGAGACCTAAAGTGTAATATTTTGCATTATATCTCCCTCTCTCTGAATATTTTCCTCTCTCCTGTAGACTTTTCTCTTATTTGTTTCTGAAGTGTCTTATTTTGGTGCTTCCCTGTTTTAACCACCAATTTTCCTCAAAATCTCTACGGTTTCTAATTTAGTTTGACACTCTACACCCCTTTCCTCTTTTTCTCCATGACCTAAAGTGTCTTATTCTACTTCTTACACCCCCATGATACTCTCTCTCTCTCTCTTCTCTCTCTCTCTCTCTCTCTCTCTCTTTCCTCCCTCTCTTACTCTCTCTCTCCCTCTCTCTCTCTCTCTCTCTCTCTCTCTCTCTCTCTCTCTCTCTCTCTCTCTCTCTCTCTCTCTCTCTCTCTCTCTCTCTCTCTCTCTCTCTCTCTCTCTCTCTCTCTCTCTCTCTCTCTCTCTCTCTCTCTCTCTCTCTCTCTCTCCTGCACGATAGCGTAGACGGATTTGAATCATATAAAGGTAAAATTTAATAGTAACTGCCATAAAACAAATATATGATAACAGCCTGTGTTATCTTGCTGGATAAGATCCCTTAATCTACCCATACAATTTCACATTTCCTACAAACAATTGGGCTGGGAAAGTACTATGATTTTTCTTATTATTGTTATATTATTCTAGGATGTTATTACTATTTCTTAAAACAATTTAGAAGTTTTGTAACTAATATCATGTTATGTTTCTTAGGTCTGAAGCAAACTTTCATTCTAATGAGCGCCAATTAGAATGATTATAGAAACATATATTGGTGAGTCGTTCATACTTGTTAATGCAATATGTAAGAATATTTTTGCTTATACAGGGTAATTGAAATCTGTGTGACCGCTGTTTTAGGTTAAGTAGAAAGAAACTTTTAAAATGTAACGTACCAGGATCTTTTGAGTTAAAACTAGAGGTATTATCAATTTTTTCAAATCATCCACCATTTTTCCAATATGGAGGTCAACTCTACCATTTCTTCTAGGAACCCCAATTTTTTATTTTTGGGTATTTTTCGATATATCTAATTGTTTAGGAGCTGTAAAACGTTCAAAGGTGTAAAAATACAAGGTTAAGGCGTTTTATAAGGTCTATTTTCCGTAAAAACAGTTGAACCGAATATAAAATTTAAACATGGATAGACTGTAATGTACAAAAATATAAAAAGTTTGTAATCCAACTTTTTTTTTTCACTCACGTGGTAGGACTAAAAAATGACAAAATTTTTCAGAAAATAATAAATTTCCTGGATAAAAATAAAGTTGGCAATGAACTTTATAAATATCAGATAGTTAATATTCCCTAAAACAGCTGTTTGCAAAAAAATGTTACAAAATTTTTCAGAAAATAATTACTTCTCTGGATAAAAATAAAGTTGGATATAAACTTTATATAAATATCAGATAGTTAATATTTCCTAAAACAACGGTTTGCAAATCTTATAATGCAGTGTCGAAAAATTGTGTCGACCTCTAGTCTTATCTCAAAAATCGTGGGGATACCTTTTAAAGTTTTTTTTTTGTAACTTTGTACTTATCTCACCTGTTTCAATCACCCTGTATAATTATTTTTGAAGTTTCCTTACGATCTCAAATTTAAGATTATTATAAATTTTGTTAAGTTCTTCCTTCCGATTTGATTGCTCAGTTTTATGAAACAATCCCTTTTCCTCTCCTCTTTACTTTCCCACAAATACTTAGTATAGGGAAAGTTTTGTAATGAGTAAAAAATCCAAGTTCTTTGGAGAAATATCCTTTTTGAAATCCACTGAGTCGAAAAAAAGAAGGATTTTGTAACAATGACTGTGTGATGTGTGTGCCTTACGTGTAGACGAATTTCAATCAGTTTGGTATGTAACCATATTTTGGTTGTCTCGTCTTGTTTTATAATTTTTTTTTTTGATAACTCAAAATCGGGGTACTTCTCATAAGGTCAAAACTCATAATTACGATGATCCCAAAATCAGCTCTAATTTTCGTTATGTGTTGTTTTTTAAATGTTTTCGATAACTGAAAATTTGAGAGTAAAAACACAAAATTACGATTTTTTCTAAATCGGTAGAGGAGATTTGTAGCCCTACAGTACCCAAACAAAACGTACTAGTCGTCAGTTAACTGTCGAAGGAACAACAAATCGAGCACGATCGTGTTGTAAAATACGTCATTTCTCAAAATCGGCTCTACTGATTTCGTTTAATTTAAGTGAAGTGTTAAGATTAACAACTTAAACTTAGTGTGAAAAATTGCAAGTAAAAAAATAACACGGCTCAGAAATAATTGGAAAAAAAAATCCAAAAATGAATCTTCGTGAGTTAAATCAGACATTTAACTTTTATAAAAGACGTAATTTTTCCAAAGCGGTTCAACCGATTTCGTTAAATTTAAGCGAAGTGTTAAGATTAACAACTCAATTTTGTATGGTAAATTGCAAGTTAAAAATATATTATTTTGTAAAATATTATTTAACAAAAAACATAAATGAGTCTTGCCTGCTGTTGTTAAAAGCCCGTTTTGAATCAAAGACGATTTAAGCTATTTAGTTAGGAGTCAAGTTTATTTTGTTATCTTTTAAGATAGTGCCCAAGACTCATTTTCATTTTATGTCTGATAACTACTGAACTGAAGAAAATCCATCCCCAAAAGTTTTACTCATTGGAGGTAAAGAACTAGTGAGGAGTCTAAAAATAGTTTTTTAAGTCATATATTGGTTTGCAAAGTTTTCATTTCATAATTTCTACCTAGTAAACATTATTAAGCTGGCGATGTAAGCTAATATGAACTTTAAATCCACGCTATTTTAGCTATGGTGAACTTTTTGAGGTCAGGTTTGCGGCATTGTGTTCTACTCATAAAGGCCTTTAATTGGATGTACAACTCGACCTATGCTCTCATTTTAGATTTCCTACTTACTCCTAGCGGTCCACTGAATACGTACTAAAATAGGTATTGGTGTCCATTAACAATGTGCAAAGCTTTGTGGCTCTATCTCTAATGGTTGAAAATATATTAAGCCATCCCGGGACTTATTTAACACCATGTATAATATTGTAAAACGGGGTTTGTTTTTAGCTGAGTGGATAGTATGGTACATCTCTGATCAGAAGGTCTCGGTTTAGAAACTCACCATCCATAGATTAGGAAAGAATACCCCGGAGTTTTATCACTTTATTATACGATATATTTTACCTACAGAATATCAGTTACACCATTATATAATAATGTAAAAAAAAAGTTGTATTTAGCTGAGTGGCATTGAGGATTGGAAACTAATATATGGAGATATCTCCAAATAAAGTAAAGTAACAACTATAACTATTTATATAAGAAAGTGACAGGGGTTGCATACCTTTGAATAACCACCCCCTTTATTAAAACAACGGTCAAAACAACCCTTCAATTAAAATCTCAGAAAACGTTTCACATAATATTATTACCGATGAACATTTTCACGTTTAAATTAAACACACTTTACAATGTAGGAGTTTGAGGGTGCTAGTCTAGGCAGTAGGTTCATACATATGAATGAAAGTCATTAGAAATGAAAGCTTCAACCCCCTCAGTAAGACTAAGGGTTGGATATTACAACCTGTTTTAGGTTTGGATATTTCACAACTTTATGCATGTGTTTAACTCTGTCTCTCTCCTACATGTTTGATTCCGTGCTTAGGTTATCATATTGACTTCATTTATGAATTACGTTGAATTTAACTCTGTCTTGTGTGACATCCGCGCGCATGAGTGGAAACACGAAATTTGAACCTCTATAAATATAAACCTCTCTCTCTCTCTCTCTCTCTCTCTCTCTCTCTCTCTCTCTCTCTCTCTCTCTCTCTCTCTCGTTGTTGAAACACAGATCTGGAAGTTAAATAAACAGTATATTATGTGTAGACAACTGTACATTTTAAAGTTGTATGGATTGAAACTTGAAATGTATCTCTGGAGATATTAAATTATTCTTATTTGAACACAAGATTATTTGGGACAAGTTAACCGAGTGGGTAGCGTTGTGTCTCTCTGGTTAGTAGTGTTTTTTTGTCAAAATTCATATCCTGATAGACTAGCTTAAGAAACTGTATGTGTAGGTTTACATTCTTCGATGTTTCTTACAATTGGGTATTTGTTATCTATAATACGCTGCAAACAGTAATTAGGATTTGTATTCCTTTGAAAAGTCACTTAGTTATTTATGTCATCACATAAGAGACATATAAATGTTCCTTTTTTTGAAAATAAATACTTTAACTGTCATAAATACTGTCATTCTGACCAGAAGGAACCCCTTTATAAACTCGAATCCGGAGATGGATTTCCAGGTAATCTTAACTTCCTGTGTCTTATCTCACGCCTAGAAGTCATGCAATTTTTATTCGTTCCTATTACAAAGCTCCTGAAGATGGTTTTTTCCCCCGAAACGCGTGATGTTGCTATACGATAATGCTAGGGAGTACATTCGCAAATCTTAGAACAGTGATTGGAAGGAAGAAAGGAGACTTTTGTTACTAATTGCACTTTTAATGAGATGATATAGAGTTTTATAACGAGACCTATAGCTAGGGTAATTTGTGACAACACTTAGATTCTTCTAAACTCATACTCCCCCCCCCCCCAAATATCATCCCCGCAAGTGAAAACCCGAACTGAGATATTCCACAACAAGAACCTTCAGACAAGTAACAAAATGTACGAACAATATTTGATAATGAAATTAATTTATGCAGATCTCTAATTCCCGTGCATATTTTAACAACCCCCCGCCCCCTTAGACTTTCACCCCTTCCACCTGACACTCTGTGTATCCCCCACCCCCTCCCTACCCCATGTTGCATCATCAATATGCTAACAAGATTTAAAATAAAGGAAAGGGTGGCAAGCCTGAAAAATGTTAATGTAAAGGGAGGAAATGGAAAAGGGGTAAATTTCTAGATTAAATAAAAAGCGATGGAAATGTTGAAAACGAAGGCCGACTTGTAATAAAAAAAAATTCAAATTAAACAAACACTGAGTGCGAGAGAGGTGGTCTGTAATGACTCCTTGCAATTCTAATTATAATGATTTAAATAATGCAATGTGTCCTGAAACTGACTTCCTTTTTTCTTTAATTTATTTGCTTTCAGAGTAATTGAAAATTGTACTGTATGTATTTGGAAACTGTTTAGTCCGGTGAGGGAGGCCCAAGTAAATAATCAGTATCTATGTAATAGGGTGTTCCTGCATTATTGCTATTTTTAATTGCGATATATTCTATCCATAGCACGTTAATACAACCAGAAATATAAAGGGATAAAGCCCGGTGGATATAGATCTGTCTTTCTGACCGAAAAATTCTGGATTAAAAACTTAAATCAAAAGAGAGCGGCCCCTTAAAATAAACAGTATCTTTGTGAGGGTATTTTTACGGTTTTTATACATTTAATTGCTATGTATTCTATCCATTGCACTTTAATACAACCAGAAAATAAATAAGAGTTGAATTCAGCTTAGTGGATAACGTGCTGTCTTTCTGTCCAGAAAATTCTGGATTAGAAACTTAAATCATGAGATAGCGCCACTTGTAAAGTAAACTGTATCTATGGATAGGAATTTCTCCAGTATTTTGCTACATTACGGTATATTGTACGTTTAGTTGATTCTTATAGTAATTTTATTAAAAAATCAAAAAACGGATGGAATTTAGGTTAGTGAATAACGTCATGTCTTTGCGATCAGAAGAGAGCCCCAAGTGGAATAAACAGTATCATTGTGTGGATATACTTACGGTTCTTCTATATTAATGTACTGTGTTACTACAATTTTTTGTTGACTGTATTTGAAATATATAAATTATATTTTTTTAGATTTTCTACATGTAAACCACTACACTAGAATCTATGAGGTGTTCACAGATCATGTCCCCTACAGTTACATTATTTTTAAATCCGTTCATAAAACTGTAAGAGTTGAAATTTTATTTCGATTTTTCTTATATTTAATATATTCCCATTTAAAAAAATCACAAGTTAATTGAGCAGAATAATTAGGCGATCGATTTTTGAAATATTAAAATTGATATTTTTAAATCGAACGGCACGTAATATCGAAAATAAATTATTTTTTGATTCTCTTAAATCTGCTATAATTTGTGTCCAAAAGTGGTCTCTACTCTAAAAGTTATTACATTCTCAAAAATTTTATTCCTCGTTTCGTTTTGTTTTTGTGGGGGAGGTGATTTCTTGTACGTTTGAAATGTTTAATATCAAATTTAGTTTGGATTTATTAAAATCGGTTTGTACTGGTAAAAATTTTAATGCAAAAATAATCCGCCAGAGACAAATAATGGTCAGATTTTGAAGTGTCGGATAATTCTTTTTATCCAGGCGGAAAGTCGAAATTACATATATAAATTACGAGCCCATTAAACTTTATATGTAAAATTTTCACAATTATTATACATTTTAACATGTTAACATAGATGTGAAGTTCGGTAGTGATTAGAGAAATAGTTTCCGGTTTGCAGATCACCGATCGGAAGTGATAGCCCCACTTGAAAGAAACAGTATCTGTACATGGTCCGTTGTAACTTTGCACTTGTGTTATCGACACGTCAGGCCTAGGTCACGTTGCCGATGTTAATTCCACAACAGATTTGAGTAAACATAACAAAACTAGCCTCAATGCAAAGTTACAGTGGACCAAGTATAAATGTGGGAGTTTTATTACTATAAAATGTATGTTACTCGGTTAAGTCGATAGCGTGGTATATTCACAGATCCAGAGTGGGAGAGAAAGGGACTCGTCTAACGTAAATGATATGAATTGTTATTGAGTTTTACTAGATAGGTGTTTGGTGGATGTCTCTTGTATAGTTTGCCTCAAGACTTTGCTGAGAATTACTGTAAAATGTTATAAAATGTATGTTACTCGGTTATATTAGTGGTTGGACTCAATTAAGGTCGATAGCGTGGTATATTCACAAATCCAGAGTGGGAGAGAAAGGGACTCGTCTAACGTAAATGATATGAATTGTTATTGAGTTTTACTACATAGTATATAGGTGTTTGTTGAATGCCTCTTGTACAGTGCAAGACTTTGCTGAGTATTACTGTAAAATGTTATAAAATGTATGTTACTCAGTTATATTAGTGGTTGGACTCAATTATATTAGTGGTTGGACTCAGTTAAGGTCGATAGCGTGGTATATTCACAGATCCAGAGTGGGAGAGAAGTGACTCGTCTAACGTAAATGATATGAATTGTTATTGAGTTTTACTACATAGTATATAGGTGTTTGTTGGATGCCTCTTGTACAGTGCAAGACTTTGCTGAGTATTACTGTAAAATGTTATAAAATGTATGTTACTCAGTTATATTAGTGGTTGGACTCAGTTATATTAGTGGTTGGACTCAGTTAAGGTCGATAGCGTGGTATATTCACAGATCCAGAGTGGGAGAGAAAGGGACTCTTCTAACGTAAATGATATGAATTGTTATTGAGTTTTACTACATAGTATATAGGTGTTTGTTGGATGCCTCTTGTACAGTGCAAGACTTTGCTGAGTATTACTGTAAAATGTTATAAAATGTATGTTACTCAGTTATAAAATGTATGTTACTCGGTTATATTAGTGGTTGGACTCAGTTAAGGTCGATAGCGTGGTATATTCACAGATCCAGAGTGGGAGAGAAAGGGACTCGTCTAACGTAAATGATATGAATTGTTATTGAGTTTTACTACATAGTATATAGGTGTTTGTTGGATGCCTCTTGTACAGTGCAAGACTTTGCTGAGTATTACTGTAAAATGTTATATAATGTATGTTACTCGGTTATATTAGTGGTTGGACTCAGTTAAGGTCGATAGCGTGGTATATTCACAGATCCAGAGTGGGAGAGAAAGGGACTCGTCTAACGTAAATGATATGAATTGTTATTGAGTTTTACTACATAGTATATAGGTGTTTGTTGAATGCCTCTTGTACAGTGCAAGACTTTGCTGAGTATTACTGTAAAATGTTATAAAATGTATGTTACTCGGTTATATTAGTGGTTGGACTCAGTTAAGGTCGATAGCGTGGTATATTCACAGATCCAGAGTGGGAGAGAAAGGGACTCGTCTAACGTAAATGATATGAATTGTTATTGAGTTTTACTACATAGTATATAGGTGTTTGTTGAATGCCTCTTGTACAGTGCAAGACTTTGCTGAGTATTACTGTAAAATGTTATAAAATGTATGTTACTCAGTTATAAAATGTATGTTACTCGGTTATATTAGTGGTTGGACTCAGTTAAGGTCGATAGCGTGGTATATTCACAGATCCAGAGTGGGAGAGAAAGGGACTCGTCTAACGTAAATGATATGAATTGTTATTGAGTTTTACTACATAGTATATAGGTGTTTGTTGGATGCCTCTTGTACAGTGCAAGACTTTGCTGAGTATTACTGTAAAATGTTATAAAATGTATGTTACTCAGTTATATTAGTGGTTGGACTCAGTTATATTAGTGGTTGGACTCAGTTAAGGTCGATAGCGTGGTATATTCACAAATCCAGAGTGGGAGAGAAAGGGACTCGTCTAACGTAAATGATATGAATTGTTATTGAGTTTTACTACATAGTATATAGGTGTTTGTTGGATGCCTCTTGTACAGTGCAAGACTTTGCTGAGTATTACTGTAAATTGTTATAAAATGTATGTTACTCAGTTATATTAGTGGTTGGACTCAATTATATTAGTGGTTGGACTCAGTTAAGTCGATAGCGTGGTATATTCACAGATCCAGAGTGGGAGAGAAAGGGACTCGTCTAACGTAAATGATATGAATTGTTATTGAGTTTTACTACATAGTATATAGGTGTTTGTTGGATGCCTCTTGTACAGTGCAAGACTTTGCTGAGTATTACTGTAAAATGTTATAAAATGTATGTTACTCAGTTATATTAGTGGTTGGACTCAGTTAAGGTCGATAGCGTGGTATATTCACAAATCCAGAGTGGGAGAGAAAGGGACTCGTCTAACGTAAATGATATGAATTGTTATTGAGTTTTACTACATAGTATATAGGTGTTTGTTGGATGCCTCTTGTACAGTGCAAGACTTTGCTGAGTATTACTGTAAAATGTTATAAAATGTATGTTACTCGGTTATATTAGTGGTTGGACTCAATTAAGGTCGATAGCGTGGTATATTCACAGATCCAGAGTGGGAGAGAAAGGGACTCGTCTAACGTAAATGATATGAATTGTAATTGAGTTTTACTACATAGTATATAGGTGTTTGTTGGATGCCTCTTGTACAGTGCAAGACATTGCTGAGTATTACTGTAAAATGTTATAAAATGTATGTTACTCGGTTATATTAGTGGTTGGACTCAGTTAAGGTCGATAGCGTGGTATATTCACAAATCCAGAGTGGGAGAGAAAGGGACTCGTCTAACGTAAATGATATGAATTGTTATTGAGTTTTACTACATAGTATATAGGTGTTTGTTGGATGCCTCTTGTACAGTGCAAGACTTTGCTGAGTATTACTGTAAAATGTTATAAAATGTATGTTACTCAGTTATATTAGTGGTTGGACTCAGTTATATTAGTGGTTGGACTCAGTTAAGGTCGATAGCGTGGTATATTCACAGATCCAGAGTGGGAGAGAAAGGGACTCGTCTAACGTAAATGATATGAATTGTTATTGAGTTTTACTACATAGTATATAGGTGTTTGTTGGATGCCTCTTGTACAGTGCAAGACTTTGCTGAGTATTACTGTAAAATGTTATAAAATGTATGTTACTCAGTTATATTAGTGGTTGGACTCAGTTATATTAGTGGTTGGACTCAGTTAAGGTCGATAGCGTGGTATATTCACAGATCCAGAGTGGGAGAGAAGTGACTCGTCTAACGTAAATGATATGAATTGTTATTGAGTTTTACTACATAGTATATAGGTGTTTGTTGGATGCCTCTTGTACAGTGCAAGACTTTGCTGAGTATTACTGTAAAATGTTATAAAATGTATGTTACTCAGTTATAAAATGTATGTTACTCAGTTATATTAGTGGTTGGACTCAGTTAAGGTCGATAGCGTGGTATATTCACAGATCCAGAGTGGGAGAGAAAGGGACTCTTCTAACGTAAATGATATGAATTGTTATTGAGTTTTACTACATAGTATATAGGTGTTTGTTGGATGCCTCTTGTACAGTGCAAGACTTTGCTGAGTATTACTGTAAAATGTTATAAAATGTATGTTACTCAGTTATAAAATGTATGTTACTCGGTTATATTAGTGGTTGGACTCAGTTAAGGTCGATAGCGTGGTACATTCACAGATCCAGAGTGGGAGAGAAAGGGACTCTTCTAACGTAAATGATATGAATTGTTATTGAGTTTTACTACATAGTATATAGGTGTTTGTTGGATGCCTCTTGTACAGTGCAAGACTTTGCTGAGTATTACTGTAAAATGTTATAAAATGTATGTTACTCGGTTATATTAGTGGTTGGACTCAGTTATATTAGTGGTTGGACTCAGTTAAGGTCGATAGCGTGGTATATTCACAGATCCAGAGTGGGAGAGAAAGGGACTCGTCTAACGTAAATGATATGAATTGTTATTGAGTTTTACTACATAGTATATAGGTGTTTGTTGGATGCCTCTTGTACAGTGCAAGACTTTGCTGAGTATTACTGTAAAATGTTATAAAATGTATGTTACTCGGTTATATTAGTGGTTGGACTCAATTAAGGTCGATAGCGTGGTATATTCACAGATCCAGAGTGGGAGAGAAAGGGACTCGTCTAACGTAAATGATATGAATTGTAATTGAGTTTTACTACATAGTATATAGGTGTTTGTTGGATGCCTCTTGTACAGTGCAAGACTTTGCTGAGTATTACTGTAAAATGTTATAAAATGTATGTTACTCAGTTATAAAATGTATGTTACTCGGTTATATTAGTGGTTGGACTCAGTTAAGGTCGATAGCGTGGTATATTCACAGATCCAGAGTGGGAGAGAAAGGGACTCGTCTAACGTAAATGATATGAATTGTTATTGAGTTTTACTACATAGTATATAGGTGTTTGTTGAATGCCTCTTGTACAGTGCAAGACTTTGCTGAGTATTACTGTAAAATGTTATAAAATGTATGTTACTCAGTTATAAAATGTATGTTACTCGGTTATATTAGTGGTTGGACTCAGTTAAGGTCGATAGCGTGGTACATTCACAGATCCAGAGTGGGAGAGAAAGGGACTCGTCTAACGTAAATGATATGAATTGTTATTGAGTTTTACTACATAGTATATAGGTGTTTGTTGGATGCCTCTTGTACAGTGCAAGACTTTGCTGAGTATTACTGTAAAATGTTATAAAATGTATGTTACTCGGTTATATTAGTGGTTGGACTCAGTTATATTAGTGGTTGGACTCAGTTAAGGTCGATAGCGTGGTATATTCACAGATCCAGAGTGGGAGAGAAAGGGACTCGTCTAACGTAAATGATATGAATTGTTATTGAGTTTTACTACATAGTATATAGGTGTTTGTTGGATGCCTCTTGTACAGTGCAAGACTTTGCTGAGTATTACTGTAAAATGTTATAAAATGTATGTTACTCGGTTATATTAGTGGTTGGACTCAATTAAGGTCGATAGCGTGGTATATTCACAGATCCAGAGTGGGAGAGAAAGGGACTCGTCTAACGTAAATGATATGAATTGTAATTGAGTTTTACTACATAGTATATAGGTGTTTGTTGGATGCCTCTTGTACAGTGCAAGACTTTGCTGAGTATTACTGTAAAATGTTATAAAATGTATGTTACTCGGTTATATTAGTGGTTGGACTCAGTTAAGGTCGATAGCGTGGTATATTCACAAATCCAGAGTGGGAGAGAAAGGGACTCTTCTAACGTAAATGATATGAATTGTTATTGAGTTTTACTACATAGTATATAGGTGTTTGTTGGATGCCTCTTGTACAGTGCAAGACTTTGCTGAGTATTACTGTAAAATGTTATAAAATGTATGTTACTCAGTTATATTAGTGGTTGGACTCAGTTATATTAGTGGTTGGACTCAGTTAAGGTCGATAGCGTGGTATATTCACAGATCCAGAGTGGGAGAGAAAGGGACTCGTCTAACGTAAATGATATGAATTGTAATTGAGTTTTACTACATAGTATATAGGTGTTTGTTGGATGTCTCTTGTACAGTGACAAAGCTTCAAGACTTTGCTGAGTATTACTGTAAAATGTATGTTACTCAGTTATATTAGTAGTTGGACTCAGTTAAGTCTATAGCGTGGTATATTCACAGATCCAGAGTGGGAGAGAAAGGGACTCGTCTAACGTAAATGATATGAATTGTTATTGAGTTTTACTACATAGTATATAGGTGTTTGTTGGATGCCTCTTGTACAGTGCAAGACTTTGCTGAGTATTACTGTAAAATGTATGTTACTCAGTTATATTAGTGGTTGGACTCAGTTAAGGTCGATAGCGTGGTATATTCACAGATCTAGAGTGGGAGAGAAAGGGACTCGTCTAACGTAAATGATATGAATTGTTATTGAGTTTTACTACATAGTATATAGGTGTTTGTTGGATGTCTCTTGTACAGTGACAAAGCTTCAAGACTTTGCTGAGTATTACTGTAAAATGTATGTTACTCAGTTATATTAGTAGTTGGACTCAGTTAAGTCTATAGCGTGGTATATTCACAGATCCAGAGTGGGAGAGAAAGGGACTCGTCTAACGTAAATGATATGAATTGTTATTGAGTTTTACTACATAGTATATAGGTGTTTGTTGGATGCCTCTTGTACAGTGCAAGACTTTGCTGAGTATTACTGTAAAATGTATGTTACTCAGTTATATTAGTGGTTGGACTCAGTTAAGGTCGATAGCGTGGTATATTCACAGATCTAGAGTGGGAGAGAAAGGGACTCGTCTAACGTAAATGATATGAATTGTTATTGAGTTTTACTACATAGTATATAGGTGTTTGTTGGATGTCTCTTGTACAGTGACAAAGCTTCAAGACTTTGCTGAGTATTACTGTAAAATGTATGTTACTCAGTTATATTAGTGGTTGGACTCAGTTAAGTCAATAGCGTGGTATATTCACAGATCCAGAGTGGGAGAGAAAGGGACTCGTCTAACGTAAATGATATGAATTGTTATTGAGTTTTACTACATAGTATATAGGTGTTTGTTGGATGTCTCTTGTACAGTGACAAAGCTTCAAGACTTTGCTGAGTATTACTGTAAAATGTATGTTACTCAGTTATATTAGTAGTTGGACTCAGTTAAGTCTATAGCGTGGTATATTCACAGATCCAGAGTGGGAGAGAAAGGGACTCGTCTAACGTAAATGATATGAATTGTTATTGAGTTTTACTACATAGTATATAGGTGTTTGTTGGTTGCCTCTTGTACAGTGACAAAGCTTCAAGACTTTGCTGAGTTTACATCTGCCCATTGGGATAGAATAATGATGCATAAAACTACTCACTACAGAAAGTAAGGTTAGTTGATAGTGCGTTGTCTTTTTAACTAAAAGTTTCTCATAAAATAACCGGTGTTCTTGGAGTTTACCTACAGTATGTCAATTAAACCTTTTATAAATTAACTTTAAAGTGGGGTTGTATTTCTTCTAACGCCCTCTGTTTCACCCTCATTATTACAGAACGGTCAAAACAACCCTTTAAGTTACATAGAAAACGTGTCACATAATATTATTACCGATGAAAATTTTCACGTTTAAATTAAACACACTTTACAATGTCTGTTTTAGGAATGAGGGTGCAAGTCTAGGCGGGTAGGTTCATGCATATGAATGAAAGTCATTATAAATGAAAGCTTCAACCCCCTCCATTCGAGTTGAATGAATCCGAGTAGGAATATATTAATATTAAGGGTTAGATATTACAACATGTTAGGTTAGGATATTTCAAAAGTTTATGCATGTGTTTAAATCTTCCACTTCTATATGTGCTTTAACATTGCTTTCGTTTGTTCATTAACTTAGAATTTACATCTGCTTGTGCTTAGTTTTAGTGACATGCGCGCTTGAAGTGGGAACGGTAATTTTGAATTTAAAGCAATTATATTTGCAGACGTTTGTTCGTTATTCATCAATTACGGGTTATTGGGACGGCTGATTAGGGTTGGGTATTACCATGGGGTTAAATTAGCAGGACGATGCGACACCCGTTTTATAATGATTAGAAAAACAATAAAAACCTTACGAGTATTGTAAGTTTGGTAATCACAAATGTTAGTCTACGTTTTTTGAGTGATCTTCACTTTTCAAGGATTCAGGAAACTGAAAACCCCGTCCGTTCTTCGTCTTTGAGGTCGTTGTCTCTCCCGTCTGTAGCGGTAAAAATAGACCATAGAAGTATTGAAATTCAGAAAAATCTAATTGTAAATATCAAAAAAGGCGTCCATTTTAAACAGTTCTTTTGTTTTACTTCATGTGTTATTCAACTTGTAACACACTAAATTAAATAAATATTTGTTGATTTGTATTCTGCATGCAATGGTACACAACCCTCACATTATGGAAATTTGTTGTTAAAAATGTATTTTCAAACATTGATCTTCTCAGAAAATATAATATTCGCAAAAGTTGCTAGTTCTTGTAGAACGAGTGTACAGTCCTTTCAGATAAAGATTTTAGAACTCATCAAGCGTCGAGATATAGACACGAGCGAAGCGAGCTGTTATTTTTTTAATATATACACATCTACAAGATCCTATAGTATCTAAACGTCGTAATGAAAGGGGTTGAGTCTTAATTGCGAACAGTCCAGATTGCGAACAAGGGTAAAATCGTCCAGACTGCGAACACCTCAAAAATGCCGAGGACTACCTGAACATGAGTCGTCCAGACTGCGAACACATATTTGGAATCTGTAAAAATGGTTGAGTCAATTGCGGACACTAGGGATTACTGCTACCTGACAGGTCTCTGCAAATATTTCAATACTGGAAATACTATGATTTTTCTATAGTCCAAAATTTTATTTTATGGAATTTAAACTCGAAAATATACAAAAAGTATACTTCTATATACATAAATATACAAAAATATACATATCTTTGAGTTGCAAAACCTGTCTATGTTGCCAAAAACTCGGTCGATTTCCTATAATTATTCTTCTATCTTTCTTCCAAAACTCATCTAATTTCCTTATAACTGGAATTTAAACTCCAAAAGTGGTGACGTCACGGCTCGTTTCCCGCTTACCAGCTCCTTCGCGCGGGAATAACAACGTTTAACAAATGTAATCTCCGTATGTATATTACCAGAATTGATTTGTGATTCTGGCCAAATCATTCTGTTAATATATAATACCGGCCTGGGATTCTACGAATGGGTTGAAAACCCCCGACCTCTCAAAATGTGTTCGCAATCAGGAATCCTCCCCACCCCCCAGACGACCCCCTCCCCCTCGTAAACCCAAACATTTTCGCAGTCTGGACTGTTCGCAATCAGGACTGTTCGCAATCAGGAGGACACCATGAAAGTAAGTGATGTACACAATCACAAGGTTCAGTAAACCTGTGTAACAACTGACTCTCTGGGTAATTTAACATATCCTATAAAAGGACCAAGTTTTGGGGCATTATATTTAGAATACCTGGTTGTGTTACGTTGAATAATAGGGCTGGGAAGTACTATAATGACGTACAACACCTTGTTAATTTTAATTGTAACATGTAACGACAATATACTGATGAGAACACATATTTATAAATTGTAGATATTGAGAAATATTGACGATGATTCACTGTTTCTTAGTAAAGTAGTGGTTATCATCGTGATATCATCAGGTAATGATGACGATTCCCACCGCCTGCATCAATTTATCTTTACATTTTGATAAGAAAGTGATAAGATTGCATTGATAAGTTCCAAGAAACGTAAATATAATTGAAGGGTAGTGTCAACTGATCTGTAATGAAGTTTAAGACGGGGTGGTTTTTTTTTAATATTCCGCAATAAAATGTGTAGTAAAACTCGAAGAATACTGTTTACTGTGCAAGGGTTGTTCTCTCCCTTCTGATCAGAAACCCACCACGTTAATCTCTAAGCTGAATGTAACCCCCTTTTTTACTTTTTAATACAAGTGGTTTTATTAGCTTACTAATGGTAAAATATATTGTAATGTATGGAAACTCGTAGAATTCTTATAGATAGTTACCGTTTACTCTACTTGGGGCTCTCTGTCGCAGGATATTAGTTTTATAATCCAGAGTTTTCTGCTAAGAAAGACACCATGATATGCATTAATCTCAATATATCTCTTTTTACTATCATATAAAATTAGTTAAGTATCAACTAAAAGTACAATATAGTGCAACGTAGCAACACGGGAAGTTTACCTACACAAAGATACCTTTTACTCTATTTGGGGCTCTCTGTCGCAGGATATTAGTTTTATAATCCAGGGTTTTCTGCTAAGAAAGACACCATGATATGTATTAATCTGAATAAATCTCTTTTTACTATCATATAAAATTAGTTAAGTATCAACTAAAAGTACAATATAGTGCAACGTAGCAACACGGGAAGTTTACCTACACAAAGATACCTTTTACTCTACTTGGGGCTCTCTGTCAAAAGGATATTAGTTTTATAATCCAGGATTTTCTGCTAAGAAAGACACCATGATATGCAAAAATCTGAATAAATCTCTTTTTACTATCATTTAAAATTAGTTAAGTATCAACTAAAAGTACAATATAGTGCAACGTAGCAACACGGGAAGTTTACCTACACAAAGATACCTTTTACTCTACTTGGGGCTCTCTGTCAAAAGGATATTAGTTTTATAATCCAGGGTTTTCTGCTAAGAAAGACACCATGATATGCATTAATCTGAATAAATCTCTTTTTACTATCATATAAAATTAGTTAAGTATCAACTAAAAGTACAATATAGTGCAACGTAGCAACACGGGAAGTTTACCTACACAAAGATACCTTTTACTCTACTTGGGGCTCTCTGTCAAAAGGATATTAGTTTTATAATCCAGGGTTTTCTGCTAAGAAAGACACCATGATATGCATTAATCTGAATAAATCTCTTTTTACTATCATATAAAATTAGTTAAGTATCAACTAAAAGTACAATATACTGCAACGTAGCAACACGGGAAATTTACCTACACAAAGATACCTTTTACTCTACTTGGGGCTCTCTGTCAAAAGAATATTAGTTTTATAATCCTGGATGTTGTACTAAGAGACACCATGATATGCATTAATCTCAATATATATCTTTTTACTATCATATAAAATTAGTTAAGTATCAACTAAAAGTACAATATACTGCAACGTAGCAACACGGGAAGATTACCTACACAAAGATACCTTTTACTCTACTTGGGGCTCTCTGTCAAAAGGATATTAGTTTTATAATCCAGGATTTTCTGCTAAGAAAGACACCATGATATGCATTAATCTGAATAAATCTCTTTTTACTATCATTTAAAATTAGTTTAGTACCAATTAAAAGTACAATATACTGCAACGTAGCAACACGGGAAGATTACCTACACAAAGATACCTTTTACTCTACTCGGGGCTCTCTGTCAAAAGGATATTAGTTTTATAATCCAGGATTTTGTACTAAGTAAGACACCATGATATGCATTAATCTGAATAAATCTCTTTTTACTATCATTTAAATTAGTTAAGTATCAACTAAAAGTACAATATACTGCAACGTAGCAACACGGGAAGTTTACCTACACAAAGATACCTTTTACTCTACTTGGGGCTCTCTGTCAAAAGGATATTAGTTTTATAATCCAGGATGTTGTACTAAGAGACACCATGATATGCATTAATCTTAATATATCTCTTTTTACTATCATATAAAATTAGTTAAGTATCAACTAAAAGTACAATATACTGCAACGTAGCAACACGGGAAGTTTACCTACACAAAGATACCTTTTACTCTACTTGGGGCTCTCTGTCAAAGGATATTAGTTTTTTATAATCCAGGATTTTCTGCTAAGAAAGACACCATGATATGCAAAAATCTGAATATATCTCTTTTTACTATCATATAAAATTAGTTAAGTATCAACTAAAAGTACAATATAGTGCAACGTAGCAACACGGGAAGTTTACCTACACAAAGATACCTTTTACTCTACTTGGGGCTCTCTGTCAAAAGGATATTAGTTTTTTATAATCCAGGATTTTGTGCTAAGAAAGACACCATGATATGCATTAATCTGAATAAATCTCTTTTTACTATCATTTAAAATTAGTTAAGTATCAACTAAAAGTACAATATACTGCAACGTAGCAACACGGGAAGTTTACCTACACAAAGATACCTTTTACTCTACTTGGGGCTCTCTGTCGCAGGATATTAGTTTTATAATCCAGGATTTTGTGCTAAGAAAGACACCATGATATGCATTAATCTGAATAAATCTCTTTTTACTATCATTTAAAATTAGTTAAGTATCAACTAAAAGTACAATATAGTGCAACGTAGCAACACGGGAAGTTTACCTACACAAAGATACCTTTTACTCTACTTGGGGCTCTCTGTCAAAAGGATATTAGTTTTATAATCCAGGGTTTTCTGCTAAGAAAGACACCATGATATGCATTAATCTGAATAAATCTCTTTTTACTATCATATAAAATTAGTTAAGTATCAACTAAAAGTACAATATAGTGCAACGTAGCAACACGGGAAGTTTACCTACACAAAGATACCTTTTACTCTACTTGGGGCTCTCTGTCAAAAGGATATTAGTTTTATAATCCAGGATTTTCTGCTAAGAAAGACACCATGATATGCAAAAATCTGAATAAATCTCTTTTTACTATCATTTAAAATTAGTTAAGTATCAACTAAAAGTACAATATAGTGCAACGTAGCAACACGGGAAGTTTACCTACACAAAGATACCTTTTACTCTACTTGGGGCTCTCTGTCAAAAGGATATTAGTTTTATAATCCAGGGTTTTCTGCTAAGAAAGACACCATGATATGCATTAATCTGAATAAATCTCTTTTTACTATCATATAAAATTAGTTAAGTATCAACTAAAAGTACAATATAGTGCAACGTAGCAACACGGGAAGTTTACCTACACAAAGATACCTTTTACTCTACTTGGGGCTCTCTGTCAAAAGGATATTAGTTTTATAATCCAGGGTTTTCTGCTAAGAAAGACACCATGATATGCATTAATCTGAATAAATCTCTTTTTACTATCATATAAAATTAGTTAAGTATCAACTAAAAAGTACAATATACTGCAACGTAGCAACACGGGAAATTTACCTACACAAAGATACCTTTTACTCTACTTGGGGCTCTCTGTCAAAAGAATATTAGTTTTATAATCCTGGATGTTGTACTAAGAGACACCATGATATGCATTAATCTCAATATATATCTTTTTACTATCATATAAAATTAGTTAAGTATCAACTAAAAGTACAATATACTGCAACGTAGCAACACGGGAAGATTACCTACACAAAGATACCTTTTACTCTACTTGGGGCTCTCTGTCAAAAGGATATTAGTTTTATAATCCAGGATTTTCTGCTAAGAAAGACACCATGATATGCATTAATCTGAATAAATCTCTTTTTACTATCATATAAAATTAGTTAAGTATCAACTAAAAGTACAATATAGTGCAACGTAGCAACACGGGAAGATTACCTACACAAAGATACCTTTTACTCTACTTGGGGCTCTCTGTCGCAGGATATTAGTTTTATAATCCAGGGTTTTCTGCTAAGAAAGACACCATGATATGCATTAATCTGAATAAATCTCTTTTTACTATCATATAAAATTAGTTAAGTATCAACTAAAAGTACAATATACTGCAACGTAGCAACACGGGAAATTTACCTACACAAAGATACCTTTTACTCTACTTGGGGCTCTCTGTCAAAAGAATATTAGTTTTATAATCCTGGATGTTGTACTAAGAGACACCATGATATGCATTAATCTCAATATATATCTTTTTACTATCATATAAAATTAGTTAAGTATCAACTAAAAGTACAATATACTGCAACGTAGCAACACGGGAAGATTACCTACACAAAGATACCTTTTACTCTACTTGGGGCTCTCTGTCAAAAGGATATTAGTTTTATAATCCAGGATTTTGTGCTAAGAAAGACACCATGATATGCATTAATCTGAATAAATCTCTTTTTACTATCATATAAAATTAGTTAAGTATCAACTAAAAGTACAATATAGTGCAACGTAGCAACACGGGAAGATTACCTACACAAAGATACCTTTTACTCTACTTGGGGCTCTCTGTCGCAGGATATTAGTTTTATAATCCAGGGTTTTCTGCTAAGAAAGACACCATGATATGCATTAATCTGAATAAATCTCTTTTTACTATCATATAAAATTAGTTAAGTACCAATTAAAGGTACAATATACTGCTCCGTAGGAAAATGGGAAGTTTACCTACACAAAGATACCTTTTACTCTACTTGGGGCTCTCTGTCAAAAGAATATTAGTTTTATAATCCTGGATGTTGTACTAAGAGACACCATGATATGCATTAATCTCAATATATCTCTTTTACTATCATTTAAAATTAGTTAAGTATCAACTAAAAGTACAATATACTGCAACGTAGCAACACGGGAAATTTACCTACACAAAGATACCTTTTACTCTACTTGGGGCTCTCTGTCAAAAGGATATTAGTTTTATAATCCAGGATTTTGTACTTAAGAAAGACACCATGATATGCATTAATCTGAATAAATCTCTTTTTACTATCATTTAAATTAGTTAAGTATCAACTAAAAGTACAATATAGTGCAACGTAGCAACACGGGAAGTTTACCTACACAAAGATACCTTTTACTCTACTTGGGGCTCTCTGTCAAAGGATATTAGTTTTATAATCCTGGATGTTGTACTAAGAGACACCATGATATGCATTAATCTTAATATATCTCTTTTACTATCATTTAAAATTAGTTAAGTATCAACTAAAAGTACAATATAGTGCAACGTAGCAACACGGGAAGTTTACCTACACAAAGATACCTTTTACTCTACTTGGGGCTCTCTGTCAAAAGGATATTAGTTTTATAATCCAGGATTTTGTACTTAAGAAAGACACCATGATATGCATTAATCTGAATAAATCTCTTTTTACTATCATTTAAATTAGTTAAGTATCAACTAAAAGTACAATATAGTGCAACGTAGCAACACGGGAAGTTTACCTACACAAAGATACCTTTTACTCTACTTGGGGCTCTCTGTCAAAGGATATTAGTTTTATAATCCTGGATGTTGTACTAAGAGACACCATGATATGCATTAATCTTAATATATCTCTTTTACTATCATTTAAAATTAGTTAAGTATCAACTAAAAGTACAATATACTGCAACGTAGCAACACGGGAAGTTTACCTACACAAAGATACCTTTTACTCTACTTGGGGCTCTCTGTCAAAAGGATATTAGTTTTATAATCCAGGATTTTCTGCTAAGAAAGACACCACTTATTTACTTAATAGATCCCCTACTACTTTACTATAAAATAAGCATAAAATTATGGTGCACTATAAGGTATTGTAGCAAAACTAAGACAATGTTTATTTTACAAGGGGTGTTCTTTACTGCACTTAATATTGTAATTCAGGATTTTCTGATCAGAAAGACACTCAGCTGAATGCAACCCCTTTTTATTTTCTAGTTGTATTACGTTTTATGGATAAAATATACAGTAATTAAATGTAGCAAAACTGGAATACCTACAGATAGATACTGATTATTCATTTGGGGGCTCCCTCGCTGGAGCAACACAAAAAAATCTGCCAATACTTACAGCACAATTGTCAATTACCCTAAAAGCCTATAAATTAATGAAGGAGGGAGACATTATTGGAATACATTCTATTATTTAAATCACTATAATTAGAAATGCAAGGACTTGCCGAAATGCAACAGCCCATCTCTCTCGATCTCATTTTTTTATTTTTGTTACAAGTCTGCATGCGTTTTCTACATTTCCATCGCTTTTATTTAATCTAGAAATTTACCCCTTTTCCATTTCTTCCTTACATTAACATTTTTTTCAGGCTTGCTACCCTTTCCTTTATTTTATATCTTGTTAGCATATTAATGATGGAACATGGAGGGTAAAAGTCTAAGGTGGTTCCTAAAATATGCACGAGAATCAGAGCTTTGCATAAATTCATTTCATTATCAGATATTGTTCCAACATTTTGCTACTTTTGTTTGTCTGTTTTGCAATATATTTTTTTTTTTTTATGATAGTTTGGGAAAAGGTATGGTTTTAGACTAATTTCTGACGTTACGTTAGGTAAATAAATTGTGACTCATTTTCAACGCTACCCAGCATAACCTAACCTAACCTAACCTAACCTAACCTAACCTAACCTCATTTAGTCTAACTTTAAATATATTTTTTAAATTATTTCTGTGATTATAACTACACAAGATATCCCTCATTGCTACAAAACAAAATCTCTGTACATGTTATGCTAGAGTAATAAACTTGTAACTCAGGTGATTTGACCACGTGATATAGTACGAGACTTAATGATTGGTACATCTGTGTGTTATTGCCGAACTGGATCTCTATATCGAGATGTATATAGTCCCCTCTCCATCGACAAAATGAGCTACCGTACGATAATGTAGACTATTGACACAAAGACACTTCTAAAGATACTTCTGCTTCATATTGGCGACATTTTGAATTTTTAAACATTTATTGTTTCGTAATTGATGAAACTGTAAATCGTAGATTTTACGTGACACAGTCCTTTATACCGTATGTATTATTTTAGATCATGTAAATGATTTGTTTTAGGGGATTGTTTTTGTTGCATTACCGATAAACGAAATTTTCCTTGCGGTTTGACACATAAAGGTACATGCAGTTTTTATCTTTCTGTTTCCCTGAAATTTAATCAAAATCGGTGAAGTGGATTTTGCAAAATTCCACTTTAAAAAAGGACGTCATCTGGGTTTTGTTTTTAATTTCCACATAATGTACTTAGAGAAAGTATTGTGTTGAGACAAAAAAGATATCCTAATATTTGTTGATATTTACGTTTTGAGGTTAAAAAATGTGGTTTTTTAGAATGATTACAGACGGCCCTTTGTTTGAATATTTGACAGTCTGTCGTAAATACGGCCCAAACATGTAATCATATTTAGTATATGGGAATATTTTGTCCATTTAATATAACTACCTCTATTTTTTATAGTGATAAAAAAATACTATTTCTCTTCACTTTTTTGTTTTATCACGCCGTTTAAAATGATGTACCACATGAGCATAAGTCTCATTTGGGATGTTTGAATTACCCCCTGTTGTCCCATCTTCTGAATTGAAAAATTGAAATACAGATACTGATAGAAGAGCAGCCCTCTCACTACAAAAAAGATTGCCGTTCACCGGGTTTAGTTGTCTTAACAGCAGTGTTAGAGTGGGTTGTATGTTGTTTTTAGCCACACCACATACACGTTAATGTTAATATTGAAGGAGTACAGGATAAAAGTAAGGTACAACATGATATAAAGAAATAACTGAATCCAGTTTATTACATCCAACTGGAAAATCCCTTTCATGTCATTTGCCAATTAATAAAAGTAAAGAAATGAAATAGATTGAACATGAATTTCGTAAAATAAAAAACATCTCAAGAAATTTCTACTTTTAACATTAACAAAGACAAAAAACACAAAACTAAAAAAATAATAACAAAGAAGAATGTCATCGTCGTGTACAGCGCTAAACAAAGCCGTGGCAGAAGTGCGTACTAATGAACAATGGCGCGACGTTTTTAATTGAAAGAGCAACCCTTAATAAAAAAATTAAAAGCCCTGAAGCGAGCGTAGCGAGAGACAATAACTTGGTCAAGTGGCAGCTTTGTCTGTACGTCCAAGTAGCCACTTCCATTCTGCTTCCGGCTAGACTTCTTCCTGTGAATACATTTCTTATATTCAAAGACGTTTCTTTAATCTGTAAAACTTTATTGTTTGGCTAATTGTAACATCTTTGTAGTTTTTATTTTGACATTATTTGCCCTTTAGCGATCTGAGAAGGGAGAATTAGAATAAAACTTCTTATCCAGAAGTGTACAAGTTGTATAAAATCATCTACTAAAGTGACATTTTTGACTACGATTTGTTTTTATTTGGTTTTGGGGGAAATTCATGCAATCTTTTATTTCAATATTTAAGTATTTATCTCTGAATTAACGAATTTCGTTAAGTTGTAATATTGTCCACTTCTTTTCGAATTTTAGAAACAGAATTCTTTAATAAAATTAGGAGTTAAAAAAAAAAAAAAAAAAAAAAAAAAAACAGTTCTTCAGTTTACCCTTAACTCTAACCGCTTTATCATATTGTAGTTAATTTTTAAAGGTGCCCCTATCTTCTCAACTTAAAATAATTGATTTCATTTGTCGACCAACGAAAACAACTATATTTTTACTCTGAAATCCATGAACTTATTACTTGCAAGACAAAGTTACCTGTACAAATTCTTTAAATGTGTTGAAGTTGAATTCAAATTTTGTGACTCCACTCATGTGCCCTCATGTCGCACAAGAGAAGAGTTAAATTCAAACTTAATTCATAAATGAAGTCAATATGATAACGTAAGCACGGAATCAAACATGTAGGAGAGAGATAGAGTTAAACACATGCATAAAGTTGTGAAATATCCAAACCTAACAGGTTGTAATATCCAACCCTTAGTCTTACTGAGGGGGTTGAAGCTTTCATTTCTAATGAATTTCATTCATATGTATGAACCTACTGCCTAGACTTGCACCCTCAAACTCCAACATTGTAAAGTGTGTTTAATTTAAACGTGAAAATGTTTATTGGTAATAATATTATGTGAAACTTTTTCTGAAATTGTAATTAAAGGGTTGTTTTAATAAAGGGTGAAATGGGGGCGGTTATTCAAAAGTACACAACCCTTGTCACTTTCGTATATAAATAGTTATAGTTGTTACTTTAATTTATTTGGGGGCTATCTCCAGATATAATTTTCCTCTGTTACTTTCTTATATAAGTGATTTAAGTAATATCCTACTCTAGGTGAAATAGGTAATTTTTAATTGGGGCTCTCTCTCCGGATCTTTGTTTCTAATCGGTAATATCTGATCATAAAGATACCAGTTTGTGCATTCTGTTAAATAGATGTCCCTTTTACATTATTATGTAAATATTTTGATTTGGTAGGTAAAGTAAATGGTAGGAAAAAGTGATAAAACTCGTGTCACTTCCATCTTACTCTCTGTATCTGAGTGTCTTATTTGAGATCTTCTGATCACATTGATACCACGTTATCCATTCAACTAGTATACACCCTTTTACTGGTTATTAAATATACTGTAGTGTACAGAAATTCAAAGAATACCTAATATGCGGATACCGTTTCATATAAGTGGAGCTTCCACTCCTTTTGTGACAGCTGATCTCTAGTCCAGAAAGGTGTTCTTTGATCATTACCTAACGACAGTTGAGTGTTAAAAAAAAATTAAAATCGATACTTTATGAAAAATATGTGATCAATTGAACCCATATCGAAAATCAATCTGGCGAAAGTTTCGATTGTGTGGTTGAACGAAAATTCTCCGACATCGTTTTCTGTTTCTAAGATATTTCAATATCTCCAACCGATCAGTTTTGTCAACTTAAAACATAACTTTAAATAAACCAGTGACAGTGAAATAAACGTTAATTTTTATAGTCGTCACAATAAATATACAGGGGAAAAGTCTTCAATGTTTTCCTCATAAATTCCAATTGAATTTATTGAATATTGAGTTTCTTTTTATCGTAGCCACCATGTGGGTGTATTTGGATGGAGATTTATAAGTTGTTCAAAATAAGCTGATGTACGAGGTTTGGTCAATACCAAATTGATGTGATGAATTGTAATCTACAAAATTTGCATTAAATTTAATGTGGTTAATAAAATTGAATAACATGGGTGATATGAAGATGAAAATGTTTAAAATGGCTGTCATTCTCACATACTTAGGTCGATGTGTCTGATTTTCAATAAGGTTTTACATTAGCCAACTATACTCCCCTAAACCAAATGTCATGATCCCATCTTAATTTTGTCCCCCACAATGTCGTGCCTACGTACAGACTGCAACGGACGGACTGTATGTCAATAATTACTTCTTAGTTTTGTTCAAGCATTGCAGCGTGAACATCGGTCGCCATTTGTTGCTATTATTAAATTTACCCTACTTTGGATAACTTTGTAATAACTGAATGCCATTTTACTGACAAAAAGAAAGTTATCAAAGTTGGCTAAAGGTTTTTAAAACCAAATCCATTACTACATTTCTGATCAATTGTAGCGACCTCTGTGTCGAATGAAAATAATTATACAGTTAGCTATAAATGGTGTCAATTCCCAAGACTAGGATCAATGCACAGTTCATTGCCTCAGACATAAATATTTCTATATATAAGAAACACAATACAGTCCAAGTGGTCGTAATACTGGAACACTGGAAGAAATCCTACACGTAGGTACCGTTTCTTCTGCATGGGGCTTCCACCCAGATTAGAGTTTAAACAAACAAATCCAACATTACATACACTACAATTGGCAATTACCCTAAAAGTCTATAAATTAAAGAAGAAGGAAGACAGTTTCTGAATACATTTAATTATTTAAATCACTACAATTAGAAATGCAAGAACTTGTCATTATGCAATAGTCCACCACTCTCGCACTCATTGTTTGTTTTTTTATTACAACTCGGCCTTCGTTTTCAACATTTCCATCGCTTTTATTTAATCTAGAAATTTACCCCTTTTCCATTTCCTCCCTTACATTAACATTTTTCAGGCTTGCCACCCTTTCCTTTATTTTAAATCTTGTTAGCATATTGATGATGCAACATGGGGTAGGGGGTGGGGGATACACAGCGTGTCAGATGGAAGGGGTGAAAGTCTAAGGGGGTTGTTAAAATATGCACGGGAATTAGAGCTCGGCATAAATTCATTTCATTATCAAATATTGTTCGTACATTTTGCTAGCATGTCTGAGTTGATGTTTTGGAATATCTTGGTTTGGTTTTGAGGAACTGGGTTGAAAGAGAAATTGTGTGTTTGGTGAATCATGTGTTTTAGAAAGAATCATGCATTATGTTGGTAAGTGAAAGTAATACTTGTTACTTATCTAACCTAACCTTCTCTAGCTCAACACAATTAAACCTAACACAAGCTAATCTAACCTTATCTAGGCAAAACTAACACAGCCTAATTTCACTTAACCTAACTTCGTATTCCCTAACCTAACTTTGTACATGAAACCTAAAATATTTTCCACAATTTGTTTTCAACTTTAAACACAATAACGTAAACTCTGACATTTTATTTCACTAAAATTAAGTGAACATTTCTTCAGGAGATACACAGACTCAAGTTTCGTATATATTCGCCGAATAGTCACGAATTTTCCTAAATATGCTTACTTTCATACCATGTAAGCCTTCCACGAGTGCATGAATATACTGACACTTCAATAATCTGCATTTGACGGACATTTTCCACAATAAAATCATTAAAATTCACAATTTTTTGTTGTGTTCACCGATCCCTATCTCTGTGATTTGGACAATAATATATTATTCACCCCCATCCCCTAAGGCTTGAATTATTCTATCAAATGTTTTTATTTATAATTAATCTCTATAGGCGTACTCCCCACCCTTAGATTACCACCCCTTTAGGTTTTTTTTTAGTGTGCATTTTAAATATCCACTCTTTGCGGTTGTCATTTCCAAATACTGGTTTTCCCCTGTGATTTTTCCATAAAATATAAATATTCTCTGATGTTTGAAAAAGTTGTTAAATAATACAAATCATATATTTTAAACAGAAGTCGGGGGTTTTTGTTTAATACGCCAGCAGCTCTCATTTATCCGATGTTGATTTTTTTAAATTTTTAATTGAAGCTGTCAGTGCACCATCACTCATGTTGTTAAAAAAAAAAAATGTTAAATTTATTGCTTCAAAAAACATTTTGTAAGTGGGATGCTTATTGTAGTTTAAATGCGAAAAAATAATTCGGTCTTCGCCAACTTATAAAAAGAAATGGAAGAACAAAAAACCTTGTCATCGAATACTCTTATAGAGTAGGAACAGAATAGAAGAGACTTGACAGGTTTAACATAGGGCTATATGAAGAAAGGTGTAGGTCTAGCTATGGCACCACGGGATTGCACACTCTTTAGAGTTGCTTACTCCCCCCCCCCCGAGTCTGAGAACGAATCACTAACATGTTGTTATTGTTCATTAGTTATTCATTAATTGATAATTTTCTTTGTTTTAAGTTATCACATGTAGTTGTGTGATGTTTGAAAAAAATCAACGTTGAATTTTTATAAAATATATCCATTTTGAGGTCCTCTGAGTCTGAAAATTTTTTTTTTGGAATGTTGTTTGTCTGTTGTATGTTTAGTGCTCTACAAGCCAATTATCAATATTAACCCTCACTTAGCTCTTTTACTACTCTCGGTTCCACATTCACCTTTCAGTACGGAAAGTCGTCCATAAGGTTTGTAAATCAAACGGAAGTTTCAAACTTACTAGCCATCTTGAAAACATCACCACGACCCCATGATATTTCACTGTTCTTATTTTTATTATTTTTTTTTTTAAATTTATATTGTGACTACTTATATTTACTTCCGGATTAAAAAAAAATAATTAATTAATATTAATTAAACCTTTTTTGTAAAAATTTTGCTCCAGCCAAAGCTCTTACTTATATCTTTACAACTAAGAGTGCTTTAGTTAATGTAGATAACTTGTTTATAATTTAACTTAATACGTTCCAAACTTAACAGTTATTATGTTTGATTTATAAATTTCCTTTTTCAGTCCTGTTTAGTAAAGATTTTTTTTTATGTGGCTTTAAATTTAGCACGTTCACTGTCACACCGAAAATTCCGATGTTTATATTGTCAATTTTTTTTAATTGTTCGTTTTTATCGAAAATAACTACGGCGATAGTTGCTTAGCATGAATAAGAATATGGCTTATACCTACTTTTAAAATAATTTAATCATTAAAAAAAAAAATTAAAAAATTTCTCATTGAATCCATTCTAACTTTACATTTTATAAAATATTGCAAATACATTTTATTTACGTTCAACCAATTTCAAAGAAACCGATAAAAAATTCGACGATACTATAAATTATAAATTGGAATGCTTTAAGCCTACTAGGAAATCTAAAAGTAAAATTGTAAGTACTTTGATTTTTTTTTTTTTTTTTGTAATTGTAAAACAAACATAATAATGCAAAATAGATATACATTTGTGGAAACGTATAAGTGTATGCACATAACTGAAGAGAATCAAATTTCTTGTAACTTTAAAAAGTTTGATTTTATGAGGATGATGACATTGTCAATGAAACGCGTTTATAACTGTGTTGTTCGATTTGTGGGATTCACGTGTGCTTTATTACAATTTTTAGTAATCATATTAATGTTTTGGAATAGATGTTTAAAAAATAATTGTGTACGTTTTTACGCAACTCATATAGTTTTTAATAGTTTCAATGGAAAAACCTTTTTTCTTACACCCTTCATGTCCGTTTTACCAAGCTACGCTATTGGCTGCACTGACGCTTTCAATGAATCGGTGAAACATCCCCCTTGAACTAACCTAACCTAACCTAACCTAACCATCCCCTTGACACCGTGACGTCTACAGGCTGTTATCACCTGTATAACACATACGTGAAACCGAGATTAGAAAAAGGCAGTCATCCTTCCGATTTCCTCTAGAATGTTGTCCCCCAATAAATGGATGTTTGGTTTTGTTCTTTATTCTTTACAACATTTCTATAATAACATTGTATCTCTACCTAAGAGAAGAAGTCTCAAAGCATACTATAATATTGTGATGCTAACATACGAGTCGACCAGTTGTAGGTGTGTCAGCTCAGTTTAGAATACGTTAGTGTAGACACAATATATGTTATGCTGCACTTGGAGTTACCAGAGATGGCCTATACGTCAATCGTAGTTACTGGGTAATACAGGGCCTACATCGTTCCTTGTAAGACTATATATATATATATATATTAAGGTTACAAAATTAAGGTTATCAGCTGTTTGCAGGCATTTACACACCAACCTCAACATTGACATCTGCATGACTATCTGATATATTTCTTTGACACCTTAATGTTTTTTTCCCTGAAGCATAGCTCTATTGCACTTACCATCGCTTGCCAAAGATGGGCATAGTTGATTTCCCACTTGATTAAATATTTAAAACAATTCTCTTCCTCGCATGTCATACTCCGTCTACAATTAACAACAATTCAGTATTTAATTGCAATAAGAAAAACCTCAAACACCATCTACCGGTAAAATTACATCAATTACAGACCACTTAAAACATGTGCGTGTAATTTGATATTGTCACAACATCGTACTGTCAAATTGTACAATTAAGTGGCTGGCTGTAATTCGTCTTTAAATAATTTCAATGCTATCGTAATTTAGACGATAGTAAATTGTCTTTAAATTGTCCTAATTGACTCTGATGTAGGAGATATATTACTTATTACTGATTTATTTATAAGAATATAAAGATGGGCGATAGTCTTTGGTTAGATTTCTCTTTTTGTTTTTTACTATCAGATAAAAACGCTCCAACACATTACTTTCTTTAAGTATAAGTGCGAAAGAACCAATTAGGAATTTCTCAAAATCTACTGCAGTGAATTCGATTAAAACTAAGTAAAACAGAAAGATTGAAACTGTAACTTCGTAAGTCCGAACTACGGTGAGATTGACGTAAACTCTACCAACTGGGACACGCCGCTCTCCTGGAATCACGATCAATAAATTTCAACTAAATCAATCGAGTGGTATCTGAGAAATACCGACGCCCTATCTAAACCTCCCATGTAAATAGTATGACAACCCAAATGAAACTTGAGTCTGTGTATCTATTGAAGAAGTGTTCACTTAATTTTAGTGATACACGTTATGGTGTTTAAAGTAGAAAACAAATTCTGGAAAATATTTTAGGTTTGATCTATAGTTAGGTTAGGTAATACGAAATTTGGTAAGTGAAATTAGGCTGTTAGTTTTGGCTAGATAAGGTTAGATTAGCTTGTGTTAGAGAAGAATAGGTTTAGTTGTGTTGAGCTAGTCAAGGTTAGGTTAGATAAGTAACAAGTATTACTTTCACTCTCGCTTACCAACATAACACATGATTATTTCTAATACAGATTCACCTAAAAACACAATTTCTCTTTCAACCCAGTACCTCAAAACCAAACCAAGATATTCCAAAACATCAACTCAGACATGCTAGCAAAATGTACGAACAATATTTGATAATGAAATGAATTTATGCAGAGCTCTAATTCCCGTGCATATTTTAACAACCCCCTTAGACTTTCACCCCTTCCATCTGACACGCTGTGATCCCCCACTCCTACCCCCATGTTGCATCATCAATATGCTAACAAGATTTAAAATAAAGGAAAGGGTGGCAAGCCTGAAAAATGTTAATGTAAGGGAGGAAATGGAAAAGGGGTAAATTTCTAGATTAAATAAAAGCGATGGAAATGTTGAAAACGAAGGCCGAGTTGTAATAAAAAACAAACAATGAGTGCGAGAGTGGTGGACTATTGCATAATGACAAGTTCTTGCATTTTTAATTGTAGTGATTTAAATAATGAAATGTATTCAGAAACTGTCTTCCTTCTTTCTTTAATTTATAGGCTTTTAGTGTAATTGCCAAAATTGTAGTGTATGTAATGTTGTATTTGATTGTTTAAACTCTAATCTGGGTGGAAGCCCCAAGCAGAGGAAACGGTACCTACGTGTAGGATTTCTTCCAGTGTTCCAGTATTACGACCACTTGGATTGTATTGTGTTTCTTATATAGATATTCTAGCTATTGCGATCTCCTATATAGAAATATTGATATCTGAGGCAATGAACTGTGCATTGATCCTAGTCATGGGAATTGACACCATTTATAGCTAACTGTATATAATTATTTTCATATGATACAGAGGTCGCTATTTTCATCCCAACTGTAGTAATAGACTTGGTTTTAAAAACCTTTAGCCAACTTTGTTGACCTTCTTTTTGTCAGTAAAATGTCAGTCAGTTATTACACAATCGGTATCCAAAGTAGGGTAAGTTTAATAATAGCAAAAAATGGCGATATTCACGCTTCATTGCTTGAACAAAACTAAGAAGTAATTAATGACATGTTGTCCGTCCGTTACAGCCTGTACGTAAGCACAACATTGTGGGGGGGGCTAAATCAAGATGGGATCATGACATTTGGTTTAGGGGACTGATAGGGTTGGGTAAGTCCCATGATGGACCAATCTACTTAGTACATTAGCTCATTATGTACTACTTTGGAATCTGCAACCAACACATGTTTTGTACAACAAAAATACCCAATTTTCAATCGATTCGATCCTTGAAATTTTGAGGAAAACACACCTGAAGACCTTTCTCCTCTTTATTTAATATGATGTATATAGTAATATTATTCATTTCTTTGTCACCGGATTATTTAATTTTAAGTTATCATGTTTTAAGTTGATAAAAACTTCTCGGTTGGAGACAGACAAAATTCTTAGAAACAGATTTAGACCCCCTCGAACTATTTTTGTATTCAATCACAAAATCGAAAGTTTCGCCCCACTGATATGGGTCGAAACTGTTTCATATTTTTTACAAAGTATTCATTTTGAATTTATTAACACTTAAATGTCGTTTGGTAATGATCCATGGTTTACCGTTCCAAGGTCAGTGTCCCGGTTTTAAGTTAACACAATCTGGTAGATTCCTCTTTGCACCTCTCTTACAATATACAGTGCAGTGCACTATAGTAGGATTACCTGACTGTACCTTGGATCCACACCCTAAGGTAAGAGGATGTGTCACTTATACTGAACCGTTGTGAGTACTAACTAACTATATATCATGTTCTTGCTTGAAGAAATGAATTTCCTATGTATTTAGGAGAATCTGCCAACTTGTAGAGGAGATCATAAAGGTGTTTTACTGAGGTCCATCCTTTCGGTCCACTCATTTAGGGACGGCTCCGGGATCGAGAGCAAGGCTGATGCTGACTTTGCAGTAGTAGTTACTTTGCTATCCTCCAATAGGCTGGGAATCATTGAAGAACTACGTGTATATCTCCTTTCTTCGGTCTCGATAAAACAGACATCATTCTATCCTGTATGAATGATAATTTAGCTCATCCTAAACTATTGCTTGTATAAAAAAGTTCTTGTTTCCATTGTAAGACAGTACACTTAAAGAAACATGTCAGCATCTCGGCAACCATCATTGATCCAGCGTTGGATGGACATGATATCTCTACGTCTTTCTATTGTGTTATCCACCTCCGTAACTTCCCTCCTCAAGGTCATCTGAACCGTTTATATAACGGGAGTTCCTGCGTGTATGGTAACTCTTGTCTGTTATTTCTATATCTTCTCCTCTTGTTTCAATTTCAGCATGGTGGTTCTTTTAGCAGGGTTACCTTTGGTATGAGTTCACTCCTTCCATTAACCTTAAGACAGACTCGATTAGCAGGGTTACCTTTGGTATGAGTTCACTCCTTTCATTAACCTTAAGACAGACTCGATTAGCAGGGTTACCTTTGGTATGAGTTCACTCCCTTCATTAACCTTAAGACAGACTCGATTAGCAGGATTACCTTTGGTATGAGTTCACTCCCTTCATTAACCTTAAGACAGATTCGATTAGCAGGGTTACCTTTGGTATGAGTTCACTCCCTTCATTAACCTTAAGACAGACTCGATTAGCAGGGTTACCTTTGGTATGAGTTCACTCCCTTCATTAACCTTAAGACAGAATCGATTAGCAGGGTTACCTTTGGTATGTGTTCACTCCCTTCATTAACCTTAAGACAGACTCGATTAGCAGGGTTACCTTTGGTATGAGTTCACTCCTTTCATTAACCTTAAGACAGACTCGATTAGCAGGGTTACCTTTGGTATGAGTTCACTCCCTTCATTAACCTTAAGACAGACTCGATTAGCAGGGTTACCTTTGGTATGAGTTCACTCCCTTCATTAACCTTAAGACAGACTCGATTAGCAGGGTTACCTTTGGTATGAGTTCACTCCCTTCATTAACCTTAAGACAGATTCGATTAGCAGGGTTACCTTTGGTATGTGTTCACTCCCTTCATTAACCTTAAGAAAGACTCGATTAGCAGGGTTACCTTTGGTATGAGTTCACTCCTTTCATTAACCTTAAGACAGACTCGATTAGCAGGGTTACCTTTGGTATGAGTTCACTCCCTTCATTAACCTTAAGACAGACTCGATTAGCAGGGTTACCTTTGGTATGAGTTCACTCCTTTCATTAACCTTAAGACAGACTCGATTAGCAGGGTTACCTTTGGTATGAGTTCACTCCCTTCATTAACCTTAAGACAGACTCGATTAGCAGGGTTACCTTTGGTATGAGTTCACTCCCTTCATTAACCTTAAGACAGACTCGATTAGCAGGGTTACCTTTGGTATGAGTTCACTCCCTTCATTAACCTTAAGACAGATTCGATTAGCAGGGTTACCTTTGGTATGAGTTCACTCCCTTCATTAACCTTAAGACAGATTCGATTAGCAGGGTAACCTTTGGTATGAGTTCACTCTCTTCATTAACCTTAAGACAGACTCGATTAGCAGGATTACCTTTGGTATGAGTTCACTCCTTTCATTAACCTTAAGACAGACTCGATTAGCAGGGTTACCTTTGGTATGAGTTCACTCCCTTCATTAACCTTAAAACAGACTCGATTAGCAGGGTTACCTTTGGTATGAGTTCACTCCCTTCATTAACCTTAAGACAGACTCGATTAGCAGGGTTACCTTTGGTATGAGTTCACTCCCTTCATTAACCTTAAGACAGACTCGATTAGCAGGGTTACCTTTGGTATGAGTTCACTCCCTTCATTAACCTTAAGACAGACTCGATTAGCAGGGTTACCTTTGGTATGAGTTCACTCCTTTCATTAACCTTAAGACAGACTCGATTAGCAGGGTTACCTTTGGTATGAGTTCACTCCCTTCATTAACCTTAAAACAGACTCGATTAGCAGGGTTACCTTTGGTATGAGTTCACTCCCTTCATTAACCTTAAGACAGACTCGATTAGCAGGGTTACCTTTGGTATGAGTTCACTCCCTTCATTAACCTTAAGACAGACTCAATTAGCAGGGTTACCTTTGGTATGAGTTCACTCCTTTCATTAACCTTAAGACAGACTCGATTAGCAGGGTTACCTTTGGTATGAGTTCACTCCCTTCATTAACCTTAAGACAGACTCGATTAGCAGGGTTACCTTTGGTATGAGTTCACTCCTTTCATTAACCTTAAGACAGACTCGATTAGCAGGGTTACCTTTGGTATGAGTTCACTCCCTTCATTAACCTTAAGACAGACTCGATTAGCAGGGTTACCTTTGGTATGAGTTCACTCCCTTCATTAACCTTAAGACAGACTCGATTAGCAGGGTTACCTTTGGTATGAGTTCACTCCCTTCATTAACCTTAAGACAGATTCGATTAGCAGGGTTACCTTTGGTATGAGTTCACTCCCTTCATTAACCTTAAGACAGATTCGATTAGCAGGGTTACCTTTGGTTTGAGTTCACTCTCTTCATTAACCTTAAGACAGACTCGATTAGCAGGATTACCTTTGGTATGAGTTCACTCCTTTCATTAACCTTAAGTAAGACTCGATTAGCAGGGTTACCTTTGGTATGAGTTCACTCCCTTCATTAACCTTAAAACAGACTCGATTAGCAGGGTTACCTTTGGTATGAGTTCACTCCCTTCATTAACCTTAAGACAGACTCGATTAGCAGGGTTACCTTTGGTATGAGTTCACTCCCTTCATTAACCTTAAGACAGATTCGATTAGCAGGGTTACCTTTGGTATGAGTTCACTCCCTTCATTAACCTTAAGACAGACTCGATTAGCAGGGTTACCTTTGGTATGAGTTCACTCCCTTCATTAACCTTAAGACAGACTCGATTAGCAGGGTTACCTTTGGTATGAGTTCACTCCTTTCATTAACCTTAAGACAGACTCGATTAGCAGGGTTACCTTTGGTATGAGTTCACTCCCTTCATTAACCTTAAAACAGACTCGATTAGCAGGGTTACCTTTGGTATGAGTTCACTCCCTTCATTAACCTTAAGACAGACTCGATTAGCAGGGTTACCTTTGGTATGAGTTCACTCCCTTCATTAACCTTAAGACAGACTCAATTAGCAGGGTTACCTTTGGTATGAGTTCACTCCTTTCATTAACCTTAAGACAGACTCGATTAGCAGGGTTACCTTTGGTATGAGTTCACTCCCTTCATTAACCTTAAGACAGACTCGATTAGCAGGGTTACCTTTGGTATGAGTTCACTCCTTTCATTAACCTTACGACAGACTCGATTAGCAGGATTACCTTTGGTATGAGTTCACTCTCTTCATTAACCTTAAGACAGACTCGATTAGCAGGGTTACCTTTGGTATGAGTTCACTCCTTTTATTAACCTTAAGACAGACTCGATTAGCAGTTTTACCTTTGGTATGAGTTCACTCCCTTCATTAACCTTAAGACAGATTCGATTAGCAGGGTTACCTTTGGTATGAGTTCACTCCCTTCATTAACCTTAAGACAGACTCGATTAGCAGGGTTACCTTTGGTATGAGTTCACTCCTTTCATTAACCTTAAGACAGACTCGATTAGCAGGGTTACCTTTGGTATGAGTTCACTCCTTTCATTAACCTTAAGACAGACTCGATTAGCAGGGTTACCTTTGGTATGAGTTCACTCCTTTCATTAACCTTAAGACAGACTCGATTAGCAGGGTTACCTTTGGTATGAGTTCACTCCCTTCATTAACCTTAAGACAGATTCGATTAGCAGGGTTACCTTTGGTATGAGTTCACTCCTTTCATTAACCTTAAGACAGACTCGATTAGCAGTTTTACCTTTGGTATGAGTTCACTCCCTTCATTAACCTTAAGACAGATTCGATTAGCAGGGTTACCTTTGGTATGAGTTCACTCCCTTCATTAACCTTAAGACAGACTCGATTAGCAGGGTTACCTTTGGTATGAGTTCACTCCCTTCATTAACCTTAAGACAGACTCGATTAGCAGGGTTACCTTTGGTATGAGCTCACTCCTTTCATTAACCTTAAGACAGACTCGATTAGCAGGGTTACCTTTGGTATGAGTTCACTCCCTTCATTAACCTTAAGACAGACTCGATTAGCAGGGTTACCTTTGGTATGAGTTCACTCCCTTCATTAACCTTAAAACAGACTCGATTAGCAGGGTTACCTTTGGTATGAGTTCACTCTCTTCATTAACCTTAAGACAGACTCGATTAGCAGGGTTACCTTTGGTATGAGTTCACTCCTTTCATTAACCTTAAGACAGACTCGATTAGCAGGGTTACCTTTGGTATGAGTTCACTCCCTTCATTAACCTTAAGACAGACTCGATTAGCAGGCTTACCTTTGGTATGAGTTCACTCCTTTCATTAACCTTAAGACAGACTCGATTAACAGGGTTACCTTTGGTATGAGTTCACTCCTTTCAATAACCTTAAGACAGACTCGATTAGCAGGGTTACCTTTGGTATGAGTTCACTCCCTTCATTAACCTTAAGACAGATTCGATTAGCAGGGTTACCTTTGGTATGAGTTCACTCCCTTCATTAACCTTAAGACAGACTCGATTAGCAGGGTTACCTTTGGTATGTGTTCACTCCCTTCATTAACCTTAAGACAGACTCGATTAGCAGGGTTACCTTTGGTATGAGTTCACTCCCTTCATTAACCTTAAGACAGACTCGATTAGCAGGGTTACATTTGGTATGAGTTCACTCCCTTCATTAACCTTAAGACAGACTCGATTAGCAGGGTTACCTTTGGTATGTGTTCACTCCCTTCATTAACCTTAAGACAGACTCGATTAGCAGGGTTACCTTTGGTATGAGTTCACTCCCTTCATTAACCTTAAGACAGACTCGATTAGCAGGGTTACCTTTGGTATGAGTTCACTCCCTTCATTAACCTTAAGACAGACTCGATTAGCAGGGTTACCTTTGGTATGAGTTCACTCCTTTCATTAACCTTAAGACAGACTCGATTAGCAGGGTTACCTTTGGTATGAGTTCACTCCCTTCATTAACCTTAAGACAGACTCGATTAGCAGGGTTACCTTTGGTATGAGTTCACTCCTTTCATTAACCTTAAGACAGACTCGATTAGCAGGGTTACCTTTGGTATGAGTTCACCCCTTTCATTAACCTTAAGACAGACTCGATTAGCAGGGTTACCTTTGGTATGAGTTCACTCCTTTCATTAACCTTAAGACAGACTCGATTAGCAGGGTTACCTTTGGTATGAGTTCACCCCTTTCATTAACCTTAAGACAGACTCGATTAGCAGGGTTACCTTTGGTATGAGTTCACTCCTTTCATTAACCTTAAGACAGACTCGATTAGCAGGGATACCTTTGGTATGAGTTCACTCCCTTCATTAACCTTAAGACAGACTCGATTAGCAGGGTTACCTTTGGTATGAGTTCACTCCCTTCATTAACCTTAAGACAGACTCGATTAGCAGGGTTACCTTTGGTATGAGTTCACTCCCTTCATTAACCTTAAGACAGACTCGATTAGCAGGGTTACCTTTGGTATGAGTTCACTCCCTTCATTAACCTTAAGACAGACTCGATTAGCAGGGTTACCTTTGGTATGAGTTCACTCCCTTCATTAACCTTAAGACAGACTCGATTAGCAGGGTTACCTTTGGTATGAGTTCACTCCCTTCATTAACCTTAAGACAGACTCGATTAGCAGGGTTACCTTTGGTATGAGTTCACTCCTTTCATTAACCTTAAGACAGACTCGATTAGCAGGGTTACCTTTGGTATGAGTTCACTCCCTTCATTAACCTTAAGACAGACTCGATTAGCAGGGTACCTTTGGTATGAGTTCACTCCCTTCATTAACCTTAAGACAGACTCGATTAGCAGGGTTACCTTTGGTATGAGTTCACTCCCTTCATTAACCTTAAGACAGACTCGATTAGCAGGGTTACCTTTGGTATGTGTTCACTCCCTTCATTAACCTTAAGACAGACTCGATTAGCAGGCTTACCTTTGGTATGAGTTCACTCCCTTCATTAACCTTAAGACAGACTCGATTAGCAGGGTTACCTTTGGTATGTGTTCACTCCCTTCATTAACCTTAAGACAGACTCGATTAGCAGGGTTACCTTTGGTATGAGTTCACTCCTTTCATTAACCTTAAGACAGACTCGATTAGCAGGGTTACCTTTGGTATGAGTTCACTCCCTTCATTAACCTTAAGACAGACTCGATTAGCAGGCTTACCTTTGGTATGAGTTCACTCCCTTCATTAACCTTAAGACAGACTCGATTAGCAGGGTTACCTTTGGTATGTGTTCACTCCCTTCATTAACCTTAAGACAGACTCGATTAGCAGGCTTACCTTTGGTATGTGTTCACTCCTTTCATTAACCTTAAGACAGACTCGATTAGCAGGGTTACCTTTGGTATGAGTTCACTCTCTTCATTAACCTTAAGACAGACTCGATTAGCAGGGTTACCTTTGGTATGAGCTCACTCCCTTCATTAACCTTAAGACAGACTCGATTAGCAGGGTTACCTTTGGTATGAGTTCACTCCCTTCATTAACCTTAAGACAGACTCGATTAGAAGGTTTACCTTTGGTATGAGTTCACCCCTTTCATTAACCTTAAGACAGACTCGATTAGCAGGGTTACCTTTGGTATGAGCTCACTCCCTTCATTAACCTTAAGACAGACTCGATTAGCAGGGTTACCTTTGGTATGAGTTCACTCCCTTCATTAACCTTAAGACAGACTCGATTAGCAGGGTTACCTTTGGTATGAGTTCACTCCTTTCATTAACCTTAAGACAGACTCGATTAGCAGGGTTACCTTTGGTATGAGTTCACTCCCTTCATTAACCTTAAGACAGACTCGATTAGCAGGGTTACCTTTGGTATGAGTTCACTCCCTTCATTAACCTTAAGACAGACTCGATTAGAAGGTTTACCTTTGGTATGAGTTCACCCCTTTCATTAACCTTAAGACAGACTCGATTAGAAGGTTTACCTTTGGTATGAGTTCACCCCTTTCATTAACCTTAAGACAGACTCGATTAGCAGGGTTACCTTTGGTATGAGTTCACTCCCTTCATTAACCTTAAGACAGACTCGATTAGCAGGGTTACCTTTGGTATGAGTTCACTCCTTTCATTAACCTTAAGACAGACTCGATTAGCAGGGTTACCTTTGGTATGAGTTCACTCCCTTCATTAACCTTAAGACAGACTCGATTAGCAGGGTTACCTTTGGTATGAGTTCACTCCTTTCATTAACCTTAAGACAGACTCGATTAGCAGGGTTACCTTTGGTATGAGTTCACCCCCTTCATTAACCTTGTGTGCAAAGGCGTGTTTAGTTGTAGCCTACTTGTAAACTATTTAGGGGATTTTGTTGAGCAGGGTTTGATATTTCAAGTTTCAGAAAAGTATTTGGTTTTTAAAAAAATATATCATAGTTTCAAGTACTTGTTTTATTTCCACTGCCGTTATGGACGTTAATTTAAAGAGCGACGTAGGCTTGACTTCGATGTATATTTTAGTTTGAAACAGCGTTTTTCCTTCTGTTAATATATTAATTTTATTCGGTAGTATTGACAATGTAATATTTGAGATTTCAAAACGCTGTATGGATCAGTTTCGTTTTGAAACTGTGCAGTTAATGAGGGAAATTTTATTTTAAAGATTTTTACGTGGGTTATTGAAAATTACAGTTACTATAAGACACCCTGTATGTTTTCATATAATACATCTCGTTTCACAGATCGTGTAAATGTGTTTCGGATTGTAGGGCTCAATTTAAAAGAGGAAGACTTTTTGAAATCATAAGGGAAACATGCGAAGAACTCCAGGTCAATTTTTGTACATATTACATTACTGTCTCTATATGAGAAAAACATAAACACTACGAAAGGGTTTCAACTGGGGTGGGGGGGGGGAATTATCCAATCTCCAATAGTTAAGTTGCAGAGTTTTAATTTATCATTGTGCCTTTTCATGTGCCACAACTATTGTATGGAACACCGAGTACACTTCTGGATAAGAAGTTTTATTCTAATTCTCCCTTCTCAGATCGCTAAAGGGCAAATAATGTCAAAATAAAAACTACAAAGATGTTACAATTAGCCAAACAATAAAGTTTTACAGATTAAAGAAACGTCTTTGAATATAAGAAATGTATTCACAGGAAGGAGTCTAGCCGGAAGCAGAATGGAAGTGGCTACTTGGACGTACAGACAAAGCTGCCACTTGACCAAGTTATTGTCTCTCGCTACGCTCGCTTCAGGGCTTTTAATTTTTTTATTAAGGGTTGCTCTTTCAATTAAAAACGTCGCGCCATTGTTCATTAGTACGCACTTCTGCCACGGCTTTGTTTAGCGCTGTACACGACGATGACATTCTTCTTTGTTATTCTTTTCTTAGTTTTTTTGTCTTTGTTAAAGTTAAAAGTTGAAATTTCTTTGGATGTCGTTTCAAACTTTGAATTTATATTTTCTTTCAGGGTAGTTTTTTAGCCAATGGCGAACAAGATATTTCCTAGAAAGATCCAATAAATAACAATATAAAACCACAAATAAAACACCATGACAATTAACGTTTGAAACTTTAAGAAATCCTTGTGTACATTTCGGTAATGTATCTAGCATCCTTAGTATTGGTTTATATCCCTCTGAGGACGGTAGATATGTTACCAAGATGTACATAAAGGTTTATTGAACTTTCTAATGTTAATTGTGTTAGTGTTTTAATGTGGTTTAGGGTTTACTCCTTTCATAAGATATTTTCTGTTGTTTATATTCTTTGTGTTAACTTATTTTCAACTAAATTTGATTAAATCTTTACTTCCTCACATAATTGTAGTATAGAGAAAGTTATGTGATAGGTCAAACAAAATCGATGTAGAGTTGTAGCGACGTTTTGAGATCACCTGAGTTATACGTATATAGTGCTTTTTGGAATGACCCAAACATGTGGACGTATCTCAGAATTTTTTTTTCTATAATTCTAGAATTATGGGTGTCTGCAATTTATGGATAAGCAACACAAAATTACGATTTTCTCAACATCGGATTTATTAATTTGAACACATAAAAAAAAATTAATTAATTAAAAAACATGTTGGCTAAAAAAAATGCAATTTCTCAAAATCGATTCTACCAATTTCGTTCAACTTTTAGTGAAATACGACGATTAATTATTCCAACCAGTATGGGAAATCTTATGTAAAAAAAAAAAAATTTCAGTTCAGGAATAAAACAAGAATAATTAACCTTTACCGTCATCATTAAAATACGATTTACATTGAGGAGGCATTTATGGCACAAGGGAAACAAGTTTAGACTTTATAACTTACATTTTTATATATGAGTTATAAATTTTATTTAATAGTTAGGCCCTACATAATAATAAGTCAGTTATTTTGTTTGAATGACTGATGGAATAGTAATAATAAATTTGTTGAATGATTACAAAAAGTTGATAATATTTAACTACTTACTAGTTATACTTATTTTAAAACTACAGAGTTAAAATGTATAACGAATAGTCTGCAACATACAGCCTGTGATATAATACTGTGTGCCAAGTAATGAACATACAATCCATAGCATACAGTTTCTAAACTACAAATTCCACTTTTTATAATATATGGTATTTAATATACAGTGTACTGCTTGTTGCATATAGCTGAAAGTCTACATCCTACAGTTTATAATCAGCAGCATACAGCTTATAGTTTACAATGTATGCCTTATAACAAATACAGCCTATTCTATACAGCTACAATACAAAAAAACCTCATAAGTATAATTCTACAGCATATTGCTTATAACTTATAGGAAATAATCTAAAGAATACATCTTATAATTCTACATCATGTAGTTTATAACATATAACTAGTAATATACATAATACATATTATATTTCTACAGCATGTAGTTTAAAATCCAAAACATAACACTTATAATTCTACAGCATATAATATATAAAATACAGATTGAAATCTAGATAATAGATCTAATATTTCTACAACAAATACCTTATAACATGCAAACTATAATTCACAGAATAATCTTATAATCATACACCATACACACTTTAATTCTATAGCATATAACTTATATCTTACAACTTATAATTCACAAGTTTTTTACTTTAATTCTACAACATGCAACTAAATACAAACAGCATATGATCCACATAATACATCTTATAACTTCACAGCACACAACTTATAATCCACAGTGTAAATCTTATAATTCTACATCATACAAGTTGTAGCATATAATTTATAATCTACAGAATACATCTTATAATTCTACAGCTTATAATTCACAGAATAAAAGCTTACATTTCTACAACATGCAAGTTATAGCGTACAGCTTATAACCCACAGAACGCATCTTATAATTTTACAACATTCAGGAGCTTATAACCTACAGAATAAATCTTATATATCTACAACATAAAATTTATAGCATACAGCTTATAACCCACAGAACGCATTTTATAATTTTACAACATTCAGGAGCTTAAAATCTACAGAATAAATCTTAAATTTATCTACAACATACAATTTATAGCATACAGCTTATAACCCACAGAACGCATATTATAATTTTACAAAATTCAGGAGCTTAAAATCCACAGAATAAATCTTATATATCTACAACATACAATTTATAGCATATAGATTATTATCCACAGAACTCATATTTTATAATTTTACAACTTATAGTTGTAACTTATACTTACAACTTATAATCCACAGAATACATCTTATAGTTCTACAAAATACAAGTTCAGCTTATAATCCACAGAATGTATAATATAATTATACAGCTTACAACTTATAAGCCACAGAATGAATCTTATAATTCTGCAACATAAACGTTATGAAGAGCATACAGTTTAAAATCCGCTGAATAGATTTTATAATTTTATAAAATACAGGGTATAGCATACATTCTATAATCCACAGAATAAATCTTAAAATTTTACAGTACACAGCTTATAATACACAGAATACATCTTATAATTCTACATCATGTGAGTTATTATTATTCAATAATACTCTTATAATTCTAGTGTATTTATAATATACAGCACCCTCAGGGGCTGACATATAGTGTGTAGGGGCGTGAAAGCCCTAAAGGGCCCATTAGAAACTGGATCAACACATTTTTTTTTTCATATAGTCAAGGGCTGGTCCCACTCTTTAATCTTTCCTATCTGATCTCTTTAGACCAAATCTTGTTATTTTTTGACCCTCACTCTATTTAGTATTCAAGGGATAAGAGTCTTTATATTATGTTCTCCCCTTCCTTTTTCTATAAGAAGATGACGACCAAGAAGTGTTTACTTTTTAATCAACGAAATACATAGTACAAAATTAGCTCACAGCATACATATTATACATATACTTACTTTTTTCCTCCCCCCTTCATATTAATGTTTTATGTTGTAATGAATTTTGGTTAATTTTCATTAACATTTCGTAAAACGTTAGAAAATAAAAATAAAACATTTTATAATTTTACATTATATTATCTTCCTGTGTTTACGTGGGAGAAAGTTTGTGCGTTTCAATCAAATCAAAGTAACCTCCCAGTAAATTCAAGTGTTAATATATAAAAACACCTGTATTTAACATTTAGCTCCTTCATAAAGGCGTGTGAAAGTGAAGAGAGAGAAGGGGGGGGGTTGGTTTTCTCCACCAAAGCAAACAGCTTCGCGTGAAAAACTTCACCCTTCTTTACATCCCTAGACAGAGATGTGGACAATTCATTCCACTTGTTAAACGATTAGTATCCCCCCTCCTGTCTGCATTCAAAACTCTTTGCTTTATCCTTTTTGAGTTATTTAATAAACATACGTGTTGGTGTATATTTTATAAAAGTGTGGATTTGAAAAGTAGAGGATTTAAGGGGATTTAAAATGTGGAACAGTTTGTTTTTAGATGAAGGGGGTTCAATAGACTGTGAAATATTAACTAGACTCTTCTTAACTATACACATATTGTTTTCCTTGGATTATAGTAACTTGGAGTTTACATTGCACAGTTTCCAATGTACAGCAGACGCTTTCTTATGTTTTCAATTCTTTTTTGTTTGTTAACCTTTCCAAGATATTAGATTTTGAAAATGTATCAAGTTTTAAACTTTAAATATGTGATTAATTTTGTATTTAACACATTTGTTTTTAATCTTTTAAGATTTTTTTTCTTTTTCTTTTTTTTTTACTTTTCACTTTACAATTTTGTATATTTCAAAAATTTCACTTCTTTTTTAACTGTGACGGTTTTTATTTTCTCAATTTTCTACTCTTCCGTTTTTCATATTTTTCGTATTTATTAAGTGGATATTTTTACTTTTACGCCTTTTTTTATTGTTTAATCTTTTTCTATTTTTCTTTCTTTTTTTAATTTTTCAGATTAATTCCGACTATTTCACTTTTTTGATGAACTTTGTATTAAAATTAAAGTTTTAATTTTTTGATTTTTCTTGTTTTAATTTTGTTTTTAATTTGACTTATTCGACTTTTCCCGCTTTTTGATATTTTTTGTTTTAATTAGAAAGTTGATTTCTTTACTTTATTCCTTTTTAAAATTTTTTTAACTTTTTCTATTTTGCTATTCTTCTTTTTACAGTTTTTAAACTTTTCCTACATTTCAAATATTGTATTAGTTTTTAAAATTTGTTCGTATTTTTTTATTTTTTAAAATTTTTTTATTTTATTTTATTTTTTATTTTTTTTAACTTTTGACTTATTAACTTTTGGAATTGTTATATTTTGACAATTTATGTTTCATTTCCAACTTTCCTCAATTTTCGTTTATTTTTAATTTTCACAATTTTTTGGTTATCAACTCTTTCGCCCTATTTATTTCTTCAACTACATCGTCTTTTTCTCTTTTTTCCTTTTTATTTGTCTAAAATTTGACTTTGAGCCTTTTATAGTTTTCATATTTACGGTTTTTTTAAAAATATTTTTCATATTATTTATCTGTTTTATTTTTAATTTTTCAGACTATTTGGGATTTCTTTTTACTGTTAAACTTTTTATATTAAAATTAAATTTCATAAGGCGCAGTATAGGCAATCTGCCTACATCATACAAATGTTGTTACAAAATATACCAACTTAACTTTTCTGGTGGGTGAGAGATCAATGGGCGTCACCAAAAGTCGTGTCACAAGGTTTTTGTCTTTCCAACGTGTGGACAGAGGACCTTTGTCTGTCTAGCATGTGACGTAGGTGTAGTGCTCTACAGTCCAAACGCGTAGACAGATTTCAATCAAATTTCGTACGTGAGTATTTTTTAACCATATTTCGAGAAGTTGTTTTCCATATTTTGGTTAACTAATAATTTTTTGAGTAGCTGCCATAAAAAACACTCAATTACAGTTTCCCCAAAAAGGGCTCTATCGGTTTTAATAAAATTTATTCAAATTAGCCTTCAATAACCTAAACGAAATGTATAGGTCGCCATCTCTCAAAGTGACAGTTCCAGAGTTAACGGTATAAAAACGAAAATATTAGTAAAAGGAGTCTTATAAAAGAGTAACTTCTCACAGTCGCGTTTACCGATTTTATTGCAATTTCAGTGAAATCAGAAGATTAATTAATCAGAAGACCCAATCCCGTATGCAAATTCAAAAGTAAATAAAAATAATTGGCAAAAAATGTTAGGCTAATAACTTTTTTTTTTAACAAGGTGTCCATAGTCTATTTTCTGCTTCGACTATAAACTACTGAACAGATATATATATTTTGTGACGTTTAGTTTTGGTTTGTTTTTATTTGGTTATGAAGACACGTGAGTGAGAATATTTGTTGCGCCATTTATTTAAATTGCTCTTCATTAAAAAAAACACACTTTTATAAAATATATACCAACACGTATTTTTATTAAACAACTCAAAAAGGATAAAGCAAAGAGTTTTGAATGCAGACAGGAAGGGGAGGCTAATCGTTTAACAAGTGGAATGAATTGTCCACATCTCTGTCTAGGGATGTAAAGAAGGGTGAAGTTTTTCACGCGAAGCTGTTTGCTTTGGTGGAGAAAACCAACCCCCACCCCCTCTCTCTCTCTTCACTTTCACACGCCTTTATGAAGGAGCTAAAAGTTAAATACAGGTGTTTTTATATATTAACACTTGAATTTACTGGGAGGTTACTTTAATTTTGTTTAAATGCACAATCTTTCTCTCAGGTACGTGTAAAATGAATGTTTTATTATCTAAAGTAAACTTCAAATGGATATGAAAATAGATACATTTTTATTTTATAAAATATGTATATCCCAAAATTAATACATCAAAACGAAAGTAAAATGTAGTTCAATTGGGGGGGGGATGCTATGGTGAAAAACACGGTACAAACTTCTTCGCCCATTACCAAAACTAATTAAAAAATAAACAAAACTAATCGTCGTCAAAATAAAAAAAAAAAAAAAAAGAAGAAATTGTTTCATCAACATTGGACGCTGTTTCATAAAAATGTTTCAAGTTTTTAATGACGAAGGTCACGGTTCATTTTTGCCAATTTAGCTGAACAGTAATTAGTTGAGATTTAGAAAACTGGTTTGTGTCATATATCTTTATATATCACTAAAATATAATTGTCATATGTAGAAATTTGCAAAACTGCATCTTTTGTAATAGCTTCATGGGCGATTATATCATTTTAAACCGAGATTTTTGGAAAAATCGACTTCCACAAATCGAAATCGGACCTAGCCTAGCTTAACCTAAAAACTTCTTTTATGGTTTCTAAAGACCTCAAATCAGATTTATTCATGCAAAATTTAAAAAAAATGTTTTTATCATCCCTTCATAAGTTGTGTCTTTCTGTATTCACCTGATGATGGGATAGAAGTCCCGAAACGCGTCATCTTAAAAAGAAGTAAAGAGGTCACGTGACTGATTTAATAGTTAAGTTACTTTTATTCTATTAAATTAGTGATCTGGTTACTAAAACAATGAATTCATTGCGTTTATCATCAACTTCATTCAACAGCTGTGCTTTTAAACTAATCAGTGAGATCCATAGATGAGCAGAATCATTTTTCCATTTAGTCTTGGATTAGATAACTTATCTTTCTTCTCAGGTTTCTCTTGAACAATTCTTGTTTTCTTCTGAACTGTCTTTGTTTTATATTCATTTAAAAATATTTTGTTTTCATTTGTTCTATATGGCGATAGAAATAACAAAGAAAAATTGAATTAATCATTTAGTTTAAAAATGTATGAGATACTAATTTTACCTCCTTTTTAATTTTTAGAGTAAGTTTTTTGTTATCTGAAGTACTTTAAAGGATATAGTGTAATATTGTTTACACTGATGACCGACGGTACTTGATAGAATTCCATTTTAACAAATAAAACACAATTTTACTTTTGTAAAATTCTATAATTTATTTGGTCTAGCCGACCATGGTTTCGCCAGTTACGGCATTGACGAGGCTCTTACAAGACTAAATACAAACCTTTTATAATAGTTATGGTGTGCTTTGTATTTAGTCTTGTAAGAGCCTCGTCAATGCCGTAACTGGCGAAACCATGGTCGGCTAGACCAAATAAATTATAGAATTTTACAAAAGAAAAATTGTGTTTTATTTGATATAGTGTAATGTTGCCTGCTATTTTGTCAATATGCCGGGTTTTGTGGTACAGCCAAGCTTCATTCATCATGTAGAGTTTTCATTTTCTAGGTCTAAATTCTGTCAAATTTGAAACCTACCCTTCAATCCAGATTTCATTTACATCCTGACTCCTGGACCACTAGATTGTAAACGACACAATTGTCTGAGACATTGGACTGGAACTTTTAAGGTAATCTATTTGTTCAGATTGCAACACTCTCTACACCACAAAGTTACAAACAAACCCTAGATACATTAAATACAATATAAATAGAATAATTTAATATCAGAAAACCACGGTGTTTTATTGTCACAGAACTCATTAATGCGGTGGCATAAAGAACAAATCTTGATAACGTACTTTGCTGTTTCAGTAATTAATTCCGTCATATTTAATTCCATTCAGACAGTAATAAATGTACGCTACCGTTTGTTATCTTGTAGTCACAGTTTATTGTGTTTTCTTGGTCATTTTTAGTTTTCCTTGATGGAGTTATCAACGATTCTGATTTGTGGATTTCGATTTTTCAACAAATTTGTTTTTGAAATGTTCAGAATAGAGACAAATTTAAGAAGGGGTGATACAAAATAAATATTGTTTAATTTTTCATGGATATATTTGCATGGATTTTTGTTTTGAGCTCTTTAGAAACCAAAAAGAAGTTTGTAGGTTAGGTTAGATTAATCTAGGCTAGGTTGGGTTAGATTATGTCCGTCATCTGTGCATTAGGTTAGGTTAGGTTAGGTTAATCTAGGCTAGGTTGGGTTAGATTATGTCCGTCATCTGTGCATTAGGTTAGGCTAGGTTAGGTTAGGTTAATCTAGGCTAGGTTGGGTTAGATTATGTCCGTCATCTGTGCATTAGGTTAGGCTAGGTTAGGTTAGGTTAATCTAGGCTAGGTTGGGTTAGATTATGTCCGTCATCTGTGCATTAGGTTAGGCTAGGTTAGGTTAGGTTAATCTAGGCTAGGTTGGGTTAGATTATGTCCGTCATTTGTGCATTAGGTTAGGCTAGGTTAGGTTAGGTTAATCTAGGCTAGGTTGGGTTGTTATTATGTCCGTCATCTGTGTATTAGCTTGAATTAGGGTATAAATCACTGCAATATTCACAAAAAAACTACTGACACTTTATGCATACACAGTGTGAAAAACCCCTAGCACTGAAAGGGTTAACATGATATTAATCCTACCTTTGTACATCTCAGCTTCATATTTAGGGGTGTCTGGGTCTTCTTCTTCAAGAAACAAGTCTTCTAGCGAGATATCTACATAAATATCCACAATTAAAATATCCACATACCAAGGTGCGGCAAAAAAACCGATCTATTTTCTGCGGCGCACCGTTCAGCGACAGGACATTTGAGGGTGATAGGGGTAGGCTTGTTGGAAAGCCTACACGACGCCATTGTCAGTAGTCATGGAGCAGTGGTCGCCTGAGCAACGCGCGTTTGTTATCGAGGCGTATTATAAAAGTGGCGATAATATTTTCCAACAAGCCTACCCCCACCACCCTCAGACGTCTTGTCGCTGAACGGTGCGCCGCAGAAAATAGATCGGTTTTTTGCCGCACCTTGTATTATCCATGCAAAATTAAACAATATTTTGATCACCCTTTCTTAAATTTGTCTCTATTTTGAACATTTCAAAAACAAATTTGTTGAAAAATCGGGTCTTCTTTGACGGTACTTTTTTTTCTAGTTCATCAATTACTTTTTCGGCTTTCCATATTCTAACTTGGTCCATTTTGACTCGTCATCTTGACTAAATGATAATCATAATAAGTTGGCATCTAACAACGAACCCTTTATTATAACATGATACTGCTTCCATATAGTACTCTTAATTCTAAATTAATTGTTTTCAAAAGAATTTGTCACCTAGAACGACGAAATGTAAAGTGCAACATTTTATTTAAAAAACGTTTTTAAAATAAGTTTCACTGATCGTAATTGTATAAAATTGGTCCTAAAATAAACCAGAGTTTCTAAACAATAATAAAACATAAAAATCCAAAAATCGATATTTTTTTCAAGATGAAACTCCCCTTAAGATGAAAAAAAAAAATCATCGACATTAAAAAATAAATTTCAATAAATTACTTAGAACTGCATATGACACGAGCGAAGGGAGTGTTTTATCTCTATTTAAATATAAAGAATTCCGGTGTGCAGGTAAAACACTATTTCTTTAGGAACGCGGAAGCGTTCCGCCTTATCTAGAATTTAAACTTTTTAACCATTTTAAACAATACTCGTACGCAACTACGTTTTTTTTACCACGTATCAAAGTACAAATATTTAATTTTTCAAGTCTTGCTCTTCTCCGAACAACAAATCCAACGAGGGGTTTAAATCAGTTTTTATTTAGGAACGCGGAAGCGTTCCCCCCATACTAGAAGTAAACCTTATCGAGCTAAACGATTACAAGCTTGATTTAAGAACGCGGCCAAGGTCCGTTCTAAAAAGTATTAATTTTATTTTACAAACGAGGAAGCTTGTTTATTATTAATTTATCCTTGGCTCCTCTCAGCATGACTAATAAAGTGTACTCGTAAATTAAATAATTAATGTCAAAACCAGATCTGAAGGCAGATCTACAAAGAAACCACATTTCCTTAATTTATCTCTAATCTATTACTTCAAAGTTATTTAATTAATTTTCTAAATTAATAAATATTGATGGGTTCCAGATAGGAGCCTCGAGGTAGTCCTGACTAAATTTATCAACATCAAGATTCTCTTCCGTATTCGGTTAAGCTTAGAAATATACTACGGGAAGTTAGCCGACCAGCTTGATTTGAGCAAAATATATTTAGTTTTGCACTAAACTACCTGATACTATAGGATAATCTATTTGATTGTTACAATCCAGGTTATGAGGGAACGTCGAAAACCAAGGTCGATTGGGGTTGTGGTTGTAATACCTGTTTCATCCACTCTCACTTTTGTCGCTAGTAAACTTAATTAAAGAAAAACAAAATCAACCTTCAACACTTTACATTTGAAAAGTTATGCTTAATAGAAGTCAAAAACTAGCTAAGTGGAACTTCTAGGGTTGATTTACTACAAATAGCTGTATCGATTACGGGGATCACTAGAGTACTGTGGTGAATATATAATGAAAGAAAATTTCCCAAAACCCAAATTTTTATTGTGGTTTTGGGGAATTTTTTATTGTACGGCAATATTTTGGTAAAAGCCAATGCTACAAAATACACCATGGACAAAATGTATGATACAAACGAAGCAATTCAAATTCATATTTAAATATAAACAACTCCTTAATTAAGCCGTTGGGTTTAGGAACGCGGAAGCGTTCCGCCCTGTCTAGTATTGCAACGAACTTGATTTAGGAACGAGGTAACGTTCTGTTATACCAAATAACAAAGTATAGTAGTTTTATTGTTGAAATGAGAAAGTTTATGCATTGCATCAGTTCCTCGGCGTGAGTCATAAATTAAATAAATAATTAGTGTGAAACACAGATCCGAAGGAAGAACTCCCATAATTCTCTTAATATATTTCTAATCTGTATTGCAGACTTTATTAGTTATTTAATTAATTTTCTAAATTAATAAATATGATGGGTTCCAGATATAGGAGCCTTGTGGTAGTCCTACCGAAATTATGAACAGGTATCTCTTCTGTCTTTTGATTTAGTTTGGAAATATTCTGCGAGGCGTTTTGTTTTAATCTAAACACACTGTGTACCAACTATTTCACCAATCCGTACACAAATTTAAACGGTAAATATGACGTCACTGTGTAATCGAAAATTCAAAAATAAAATTTTAAATGTGAACATAAGGAATATCTTAAAATCTGCATAACCTATATTGTGAATTGCGAGGATTTACAACTGAAACCAAAGTTTTAAAATGCGGTAGGAATTCATTTTGATATTTTTGTATTGCGACCCGTTTTATTTATTTATTTATTTTTGTTTTGTTTTGTTTACATGCTTGTTTGAAGATTGGCTAAAGTTATACACGTTCAAACTTTTACATTTTAAATAAAATATAGTCAAAATCACTTGCGATTATTTTGAAATAGTTTAATGAGCAATAATAATAATAATAATAACAATAATAATTTAATGAGCAGTTATAATAAATAACTATGGAAACTTCTTTTATATTTTGTTAGATCCTTAACTTCCACCGTTTTTTTTCTTTTTTGAGATGAGAAAGACCTTTAGGTTTTTTCGATCCTTTAGGCCGACTGCATACTAGAACAATACGATACATATCTTAGGTCGTAAAGGATACGTGATCATTATCTTATAAGATATATATCGCTGTGATGTGGTAGCTAAACAGGTGCACACCAGTACGATAGTGATGTATTAAGAGACACGCTCGGCCTATCTCATTGCTGAGATAAGTACGATACATTCAAATCGGCAAACATATGTAACTTTGAAGATTTAAATTTTAGAGAAATAAAAGTAACTGTACACTTGTAAGACACTATGGTTATTCAAATTGTAGTGTCTTACATGTGTGCTTATTGTAATTTGAAAACTGTTCTGCATCGCTGTAACTTACTTTGTATTAATGTTGATTTTATTTGTTAATTTCTTTCATCAATAATGTTGAAAAATATCTCTGCTTATGGAATTATAAGAGGAACGTATCACAAGTTGCTATAAGAAATGGAAACCTCCAACCCCATCCTATAACATTCTTGCAACTACTGTGGAACTATGTTGGACATTCGTTAAATTACACGAGTGCACTTATACGCTCACTTTAGTGAGTGGATAGGGAATTCTGTACCTAACTTGATCTATACTTTTCTTCATTTTGACTCCTTTTTATCTTTTCTATTAGGACTCCCTTAATCAACTCTTTTCCGACTTGGCGCTATTAGAGTATTCGAGGGCTAGGTATCTTTATTTTGTGCTCTTTTTTCTACAGGGCGATTATTAAAAAACCAAATTTTGGCCACGACAAGGAAAAAACTTCCTTCTCTTTTTTTCTCGTTTTCTTTCAAATACCATAACGAAAATTTTAGTGAAGTGTGAAAATTAATTATCGAAACCCGTTTGGAGATTCGCAAGTGAAACAAGTGCTCTAGATAATTTTGAACGAATTGAGATTCGTGCCACTCTGGGCCGTCATTTTAAAAGCAGAAACGCGTTTACAGCAAAATCTAAATAAGCTTAGGGACTATGTTGATATATTTTGTCAAAGATGTTCAATTTTTTGCTGATATTTTTGGTGACGAATAGTTTTCGATGGTTTTTGATTTAATTTTGGAGTTGGGGAGGGTGGAGAATATTGTGCAAAGTGTTTATTGTTTTCTTTAAGAACAGTCAAGGAACCCTTGTACTTAAGGATTTGTATCAAAATGTTTGTGATCGCTATCTTGATTATACAGGGTGTCCTACAGAGAAACTGTCAGGAGGTGAAAATAAAGAAAAAAAGGTTCAGAAGAACACATCCCCAAAAATGGTTAGTTGTCTATCTAGCCGCCATTTTGAGTTTGAACAAACAAACTTTGTGCATTACTTACTGCTGTAACGATCCAATTTGAGAATTATTATCAATTGATTACCTTTACTCGTTACAAAATGGCGGCTATTTAAAAGGGTTTAACATCGAATTCTCGTAAACCGTTAATAGTTCAAAAAATGTACAAGGTACATACAAGTTTCTCTTTTGACGACATATAAAATGGTTTTCAAATATTTGTTTGTACGACAAAGAATAATCGACTTATCGACAAGAAACTTTAAAAAAAACATTTTTTTTGTAGTTGTTTACAATATTTTATAAAGTATAATGTGTTGCCTTGGACTGTTTAATATATAATATCGTTAATTACCTTAGAGGTTGTCTTCAGTTCGTATAATAGTTTGGCTACAGCGCTGTTTCGCCGAACACTGTCGGCTTCGTCAGGCCCGCACTAACACATAAACACGTAACACAACACAACACTAACACATATTTATAAAATCGGAGGTATGTACCATACCTGCAGCTGGACAAGTAAGACCTTATAATGTGGCCACAAACAATTTTATTATTTATGTACGACGAGTTATACTACGATTTTATATGTGCTAGTGTTGTGTTGTGTTACGTGTTTATGTGTTAGTGCGGGCCTGACGAAGCCGACAGTGTTCGGCAAAACAGCGCTGTAGCCAAACTATTATACGGACTGAAGACAACCTCTAAGGTAATTAACTATATTGTTTACAATACCTAACATTTTAGGCTAGAACTAACAATTTTATGTTCATATGAAATACGTATTGAAAGTTTCTCCGTGGGACACCCTGTATAAAAACACTACTGGAAACGAAAAGACTCCATTCCACGTGAAGATCGATTAAAACAACAAAAATCGGATTTATACATTCACCCTGTCACGGTTAAGTTAAACTATACCCCCATGACAATCCAAACAGTAGGAATCACCTAAGCTCACATGTTCGTTAAAAAAACCTCCCCCCTTCTCTCATCCCCCTCTCCTAATTATAAACGAGCCCCAAGTTCTGATCAATACGTCGCTGGGTTTTTTTTTTTGTAGTCGATGAATTAGTCCGAGTTTTTTTATCCGCGGCGTACGTTTGTTGTTTTGTCCGGTTTGACAATGGCCGTTTCGATGTGATAAACTGGGGGGGGGGGGACAGGCAAATAATCAAAGTAATTGTGTTTTATTTTCTAAGATTCACTAGTTTACGTGTGTATCTCTGTTGTGAAATGATAGTTGTTTTAGTATTTCCGTAGTGTTTCTAAACTAAAACGGTCCTCACGCATTCAGCTATTCCTCAAAAGACAATTAAAAATCAACGAAAATATTCGTCATTCAAAGTGAAACAACCATGGACAAATTGTTGATTCGAAACTGAACGGCAATATCGAAAAAATTTATTCCATAGCTAAAAAGCTGATATAAACATAGGTTCAAAACTGCTTCGCGTTAGCAAATTACGGCTATAAGTCGCGCAGGAAAATCGCCCTGAATAGGCTAATATTCCAGATAGGATCGTCTCTTCGAAATCGGTTAACGCCCCTAGAGTAAAGCCCCTAGACAATCCCTTCCGAGGCGAAAGGGCCTTTCGGGACGATGATCCTTCGTGGTACTTTAGTCTTCCAGAACGAAAACTCCTTTCGCGTCAATCTTTAAACTGGAATAAAGATAGTTTTGTGGGAAAAGGAGACGATTTTTATTTTTGCTTTTGTTGGTGAGTTTGTGAGAAAATTAGTGCAATATATTTGCCCTGTAGGACACTGGTATTTTCTAGCAAACGCCTCCACTCATTGTACATTCTGGCGCTCGCCTCTATTTCCGGACACACGCGTCCTCCTCAAGGTCATCCAGCTAACTTTTTATTGGTTTTCACCTGTGCCTTCTCCTTTCTGGTTTTCCTTGGTTCTTCTAATAACCCTTTATAAATGATCTGCCTATCAAATTCCATATAATCTTCCTTGGAATCCTCCTCTCCCGTCCTTTGCTGTAACTTTCTTCTCTTTTTATCAATGCCCACGCTTCCGCACAATAGATGACGACTGGGCCCGTAGTATGGTTTTTATAAATTATTATTTTGTGGTTCTCTTTACTAACTTAGATTTGAACCCACGTTTTCGTGCAAAGTAGGCTCTATTTTTTAAACATTTAAGCCACAATTGTAGAATAATATATAATAATATTAGCTTAATAACGCCCGTCGTGTGTCTCGGTTCTTTTAAACAACGCGGTGGCTACTTGCGCCTTACCACGATGTGAGTGACAAGATTTCTGATGATGAAGCGGTGTTCCGAAACGCGTCATTTATAGAAGAATGAAATCACACAACGGATTCAAGGTAATATTATTATACTTATTTTTGTAGGCTCTATTGCCTGCCGTTATTCTTGCTTCGATTTCTTCAGGCATGGAATTTCTCTCCGTTATGAATGAACCCAGGTACTTAAAACTTATCACGCTTTTAATCCGCATCCTAAGAAATATCCTTTAGTTTTAGGCCTCTAGCGTCTTGGTAACACTAATAGCTTAGTTTTGTCGGCATTCATTTCAAGACTCATGCTTTGCGCTGCCATTTTCAATCTTTCACAAGTTTCATAGAGGTCTTCTGTTACTTGCTACGATCACAACATCAACTTTTTCAAGGACCAACGAGCAATTAAGATAGAACACCTCCTTCTCTGAATCCTCTTCTTATTCCGAAATTCTCTCGTGATCATATAGTGTCAGTTTCATAGCGATTATTTTAAAATTCCGATAAATAAACTTGTTACGTCGTTATTATAACTCAATTGTGTAGAACTCGCGATTTTTACATTTTATATTTGTCAAAAATGTTAAAACGTTAATATAAGCTTGGGGGGGGGGGGGGTCAGCTTGTCACAAAAACATGTCCCGCATTGATCCTGAAACGAAAGAAGGATATCCTGGAATTATGGGAACAGATGTCAGTACTTATCCTGTCAAAATTTCTGGAATTGTCAATATGAAGAATTAATGGGATGGGGGGGGGGGAATAAAATATATCAATATTTGTATGTCTGTAATTGTACGTTTGAAGTTGAAAAATTATGAAATGTTTGGTTTTATAGAGACTGAATGCATGTTGAGGATTTATAAATTTACAACGTTTTGTTAAAATAGAAAACAATTTGTGTATATAACCGGCAAGCTAACGAGTCCGAAGGGAAGTCAGTTCCGATTGGAGTTAACGTTGCAGAAGGAATACAGCTTCGAAAAGAGTTAACCTGTAGGAAGGGAACTGATATTCTGGAAGGGTCCATTGTTCCGAAACGAGCTAACGTCTTGTAAGGCGTCCTGGAAGGGAGCGTAGCTCTGAAAGGGGCTAACGTTCACCACTCTGGAAATGATCACCATTCCGAAAGAAACTAACATCCAGGAACCACAGCCTAGTAAGAAGCTAACGTCCTGGATGAGATCATCGTTCCGAAAGGGGCTTATTAACGTTCCTGATATGACTAACGCCTTAAAAGGGATTAACGTCCCTGATGTGACCATTATCTCGAAGAGAGTTAACATTTCTTAAGGGATCATTGTATCGAAAATGGAAAAGTTTCTGGAAGGTACCATAGCACCAAAAGGAACTAATGTCTCTGAAGGGACTGCCACACCGAAAAGTATTAACTACCCTGAAGGGACCATCGCCCTGACAGAGGCTAACGTTCCGGAAGGAATTTAAGCCGCCGATAGGAGCTGACATCCTGATAGTATCATCATTTCAAATAGAGCTATTGTTTCGTAAGGGACTATGGCTCTGAAGAGGGCAAAATTTCTGGAAGGTATTATAGCTCCAAAGTGACTAACGTGTATGAAGGGACTGTCACACCGAAAAAGACTAACGTTCCTAAAGGGCCCATCGCCCTGTAAGGGCTAACATTCCGTAAGGAACCATCGCCCCAAATGGAGCTATTACCACTCCAAAAGGTGTTAACGTGCCTGAAGGAACCATTGTATCGCCCAGAAATGTTCCACTGTCTCGAGATAGTCTAACGCCCCAGAAGGGACTATCGCCTTAAAAGACGCTCTCGCCTTTTCTATTGACATTTACTCCTTCCGTACAACGGTCCCCCTCTCGGAACTTTTACCAACCGATGTTGATGAATCTTCAGTTTTACCGTCTCCATTCTCTCAAATTGGAACGAAATAAAACCGATTTTAATAAATTACCTCGCTTATAACACTGCCCAGTGGTCAATTATGTAGTTGTTTTTTACCTACTTACAAACAGGGATTTTTGAAGTGATGCGACCAATTTGTTTTTTTAGAGGCTTCACTTTAACTCAAAAAAAAAACGAAAAAATATCTCGAGATATGGAAAACATATGACCACATTTCAAATTTAGTTAAAATAGTTTCCATGCATTTGTGTTGTAGAGCAGACTATAATTCCAAACACTACTCTTTTTGACACAAGGTATCTCAAAATGTATATATCCGGAGGATTTTGTCTAAAGTATAAATTGAATATTGTAAACTATATATACGTCCATAGATTTCCTTAGTGTCTTACATAGTAGCAAGTTTATTTAATTTTAATTTTAAAATATACCTTCATAAGTGTGAGACTTGGAAACATTTAACTAGGCCCGACAAAATTAGTGGGCACATCAAATTGATAAATTTATCATGAATTTTTTTATCTGCCATGAAAACCAAAAATTTTAATTATTGTTCCACAAAAATATTTTATTTTATAATTGTATATTTTTTCTTTTTGAATTTAGTCTTTTGGGACTTGGGGGGGCGAAAAGTTTGCTAGTTGGTTCATCCTATAAATAAATTTAAAAGACAAATCTAAACTTCATCTATTAGTTATTTTGTTCTTTTATAGTAGAAACTACGCGTATAATAATTTGGTTTTAATAGTGAATTAATTAAATGAGATGATGGAGTGATGCTCTAGTCTTAGCCAGATGGTCGAGAGAACTCTTTTTATTCCTTGTTCTGGTCATAATCCCGGACCCAATTGAACTGTGAAAAGTAAGAATAGGCGAGACGGACTTAAACGTCTGCTTCTAAATATATATTCTATAAAACAAATTATAATTTCTCTGTATTACCATTACTAAATCTTTACGATTTTTTGTACCTTTTTTGTAATGTAAATTTAAATTATTTAAAAAATTTAATGAATTTTGGAAAAGAAATTTTTTATTAAAATTTGAATGAAGGAATAGATTGAAATGTTTTGCATGATTATATTACATAAGAGAAGATTACCAACAACACACAAAAAAAAAAAAGAAGAAAAAAAAAAAAAAAAAAAAAAAAAAAAAAAATCAAGACACCTTTAGACAATGTTTTCAAAAGCACATGTTTTAGTTGAAATCGTGTATGTGTAATTAAGAAAATTAACTGGAATGATTATAATTTCAAAAACATTTAGAATCCAAATTTTATCGTAGATAGTATATAAGACAGTTTCTAATATCCGGTCTGAAGAAATCGTGAACTAAGCCTAATTAGGCATTAAAACAAAAAATTATTGCTCTGTATTCTCAATACCTATTTCTGTTTTATTTTGAACATTTTACACTTCACTAATACGATTTAAACTGCGCGTGCATATTAATTTAGGCACTTGTATTTCAATTCAACCACCAAAATTGTAATAATGCTTCACTCAGGTTTTAACTGCACTTGAACTTGTAAGTGCTGAGTTTTGATTCAGTCGCAAACTATACAGAGTGGTAAATAAGTCCAGGAACGGTTTAATATTGTTTAACCATTAATCCAATTTTCTCGTTTGATTTTGTTTGAACTTTAAACCCACGCTATTTTAGCTAGGGTGAAGCTTTTGAGGTCGGGTTTACGACATTGTGTTCTACTCATAAAGGCCTTCAATTTGATATACAACTTGACCTATGCTCTTATTTAAGATTTCTTACTTACTCCTAGTGGTTCACTGAATACGTACTAAAATAGGTTTTGGCGTCCAGGAACAATATGCAAAGCTTTGTAGCTCTATCTGCAATGGTTAAAAAAATTAATTAAGCCGTCCCGGGAGTTATTTAACACGCGGTATTTTAGAACAGAACGCTGTATCCTGCTGGAGAGAAACAGAGCAGTCTCCCTTGAACTCACAGAAGATAAGCATTAGGCATTCAGAATCAGCTGATAATCTGTCTTACAAATCACGATTTCATTTTTTCTCAACTACGATTTAAAATATGAACGCAACAAGTGAAATTTTAACGGTCCATAGCAACCGTAAACAACTTCAAAGATTCAATCATAAATAGTACATCTTTTTAACAGATGTTTTACCTGATCGGCTGTTATAAATAAGCTTATTTTGAGGTTTCCTCAAAACGAATGCTCATAACTTCTACGCAATACCAACGAGTATAAAATAGAAAGAGAGACATCAATCCATCAGACAGAGAGAAGGATGGAAAATCTTTATATGACCGCATTAATGAGACAATAAAAGACAAACATTGTCTCGTGTTATTAAATTGTATTTGAGAGTGCATTTAATGAATCCAGTTTTGTTTGCCAACTGTCGTAAATTATAAGTTGCAGAATGCCGTGCAATCTGGATGGTTTAAGTCACTAGAAACTACTCTGCATAACTGATGCATTGAGGTAGAAGAATAAAATGGTCCGGATTTGTGAAAGTTGAAAATCATTGAGTTTCAAAAACAAATGAGTTTCTTGGGCCTTGTAGGAAATGTTAAATTACATTGATAGATTTTATCCAGCAGGTTGAAACTTCTTTTGTCTACAGTTGTTGACAAAGTGGCATTTTGCTCATTTAAATTAGTTTGCAAAACAGCTGATTACTCAACAGTTTCACTTTGCCCACTACTTTGCTCACTCCGAATGGCAACCGAACACAACGAAATTTAGGTTAAGTTCATTTGAATTGATTTATAATACACAGGAAATGTCCCGTATGGTAGGTTAGATTAATTCTTACATGTAAAATAACATAAATAAACAACAAAACAACGTTTTAAAGTTGAAAAAGGAAGTAATTATTCATGAAGATGATTGACAGTGTATGTACACGTAGAGTATTTTTCGTTTGCCGAGTTTTGAAGTTGGCAATCCCGTTTCCTCAACAATACACCTAAGTTATTTGTAATATTATAAATAACCTCAGTTTTGACGTGAGAACTTCTTGGTGATGTGTTGTTTAGCACTACTGCTATATTTTGTGTAGTTAGTTTTAAAATATGGACAGTTCAGAGGATGAAAACCTGTCAAATACCCCGCCTAAATTAGCGGAAATAGCTAACAACGTTGTATTAAATCTCCTTCCTGTCAAATCAAGGGAAAAGTACGACCGCCAGTATGAACGGTTTTTATTGCCAAAATAACAACTGTAGACAAAGTATAATGTGCAATTCGTGAGCAAAGTGTCTTTTTTAAACTCGATAAAATTGACGTTTTTCATTTTTCCCTCGTTAAAAAAAGTGCCACTTTGCTCACTAGTTGCACAAATAACTATTAATGCTCAAGTTTTCTGAACATTTTAGTTGTGTATATCATTACTTTCTTGACATTGGCTAGGCCCTAACGGGCAACACATGTATATATATATATATATATAAGATCTCCATCGCATCACTTGGGAGTGTCTTTGAGCGGATGTAGGTATGTGAAGTGTACATGTAGCTCATGTCAGTGACCTATACAAATATCTCTTTCTATTGAGAACTGATGGTTCGACAACCAACGTCGCTCTTTATCGTCGTAGAGAAGTAGAGTTGGTACGATTACATGCAGAATTGAAATCATTAGATCTAATTTAGTGTGTTATAAGTTGAATAACATTTGTGAACAACACTTTTACGAATGAAAAATTGTTTTAAATGGCCGCCATTTTGAAACTTTTCATAGGGTTTTGGATTTAAAACAATTTAGTCACCTATAACAAATTTTATGTTCTTTGAAACGTTAATATCAGTCAAAAAACGGAGGTAAACAATTTTGATGATTAGGGAAATTTACTTCGCATACTGGGAATGTAAAAGTGATTACGCAGACAGAAGTGGGTTCCACAACGTCAAATTCGTAACCGTCCAACATTTAGAAAACCCGCCTAATGTTGGTTACAGTGAGTTTTGCTTATGGACAACACGATCCTTTAAGACAATTTTACAGATCGAATAAGCTGACAGTGTGAAGCGGTATGAAAAATTAATTTGTGTACAAACTTTATCGATTTTCCACTTTTGTTACACTTTTTAGACACCCTATATATTTACTCTTAAACTTTATCGACATCTTAATCACCTTTAAACTTTTTTCTAACTTTTCCCCCATTTTTTAATTTTTTTGAATTTTTTAAAATTGTTTGCCTTTCTCGATACTTTCCACCATTTTCAACTTGACAACAACAAAGTTGAAACAAAATGGAATATTATACGTGAATTAATCGAATGTAAAATTCGTGACTCCAACTTTCGAAAAATAAAACAGTTTCAAGAAAATAAGGACTATATTAGGCGTAGGTTAGGCAATCTCACTACATCATTCTAGCGGCGTGTTGTAGATACAGTTCAGTACAGATGTGTCATTTTTGTCCTCTTGTTGTTTTAAAGGCGACACATCTCTCGGACTTTTCTTAAGATGAATGAGAGATTTAACCACAACATAATAAAAATTAAAGTACACAATGCCAGTAAACTGATACGCACAGTTTAATGTTCATTGTTTGGTGTCCAAGTCACTTTGTATAATATAATGAGTAATAAATTAATTTATATTACCTTATAGATCCGTCATGTGACTTTGATTACCTCTACGGAGTGAAAATACTGAAGATGGAGATACGTCTCCGAAACGCGTCTTTGTAATAAAGACATAATCAAAGTCACATGACGGATCTATAAGGTAATATAAATTAATTTATTACTCATTATATGATACGCACAGTTTTCAACTTTACTATTTTCTTATCAGTTTGTAACAGGCAAATTTGTTTATAAAACATCCAAAATGTCATTTGTAGAACAAATTTTAAATTGTCAATATTACCTGATGATATATGATCTATGAACAGAAGGGAAAACACTACTTTAGGATGAAGTAGTTGGAAACAGTCAATCGTTGTAATGATTTTACTTCCCCAGTAACCCCCAGTAAATGAGGTAAGTTTTGTTATTATCAAAACATTCTACCTTTTTTTTTTTTTAACTGACGTTGCATGCCTTTACCAAACCGAAAAAGTGATTTTCAAAAGTTTTCTATCCTTCTTTGTTATCCCCTGTACGTAAGTACTAAAGTGGTCACAAATAATAAGATAGGAACATGAAATTTGATGTAGGGGGACTATCGTGTGCTGAGATAGGACTACATGAAAAACTGAAGAGAAAATGTCAAATGAAGATCATTAAACAGTATTTTATAAATTAAATATTTGTAGATTTCAATTCTGCATGTAATGTTACCAACCCCACCTCTCTACGATGACAAATAGCGAAGTTATTGTTAAAAATGTAATTTTGAACCCTGACTTCCTAAGAAAATGTGATGTTTATACCGGGTGAATAAAAAGTCAAGACCCCCCCCTCTAATATTTTTCTAAGTAAATATACAGAGATATCCTTTTGGTGGTCGTGCAATCTTAGCAGGAAGTTTCATTTTATGATTTTGAAAATTTTGAGTGTCCCCCAAAAATGGGGGATTTTGGGGGCGACTCAAAAATTTTAAATGTAAACCCCCTTCAAGTGACATCTCATTTTGAAGTGTTTACAAAAACTTAAAGAATGGTGAAAACCAGAGTTCGCTATCTCTTCTCTATCAAAAATGGTAGCCCGTCAAATGTTATTGAAGTCTACACAAAATTTCATCCTTATAAAACTCAGCTGGTCCATGAGTAATTGAAGATGATCCAGACCGTCGTCTTCAATTTTGTGAGGAAATAGAAGCTCTAATTTTAGCTCATCCATTGTTTTTCAATTGAAGACGACGGTCTGGATCATCTTCAATCAACTCATGGACCAGCTGAATTTTATAAGGATGAAATTTTGTGTAGACTTCAATAACATTTGACGGGCTACCCATTTTTGATAGAGAAGAGATAGCGAACTCTGGTTTTCACCATTCTTTAAGTTTTTGTAAACACTTCAAAATGAGGTGTCACTTGAAGGGGGTTTACATTAAAAAATTTTGAGTTGCTCCCAAAATCCTCCATTTTTGGGGGACACTCAAAATTTTCAAAATCATAAAATGAAACTTCCTGCTAAGATTGCACGACCACCAAAAGGATATCACTGTATATTTACTTGGAAAAATATTAGAAGGGGGGTCTTTTTATTCACCCGGTATAGTTACGAAATCCAGCTGCGATATGTGACAGAGATGAGCGTAGCAAGTGAAGGTTACTATGTATAGCTTCAAGGCCCCACTGGGTAGAGACACTGACATGAGCGAAGCGAGTGGAGACTTTACAATACATTGACATCTCCGTTAGGTTCTAGCCAATGTTAAGAAACTTGTGTAACAGCTGTTTTAGTAAAACTTTGCCCTACTGAGTAAAACTGCTTATACAATTTAACATTTACTACAAAGCCCAGGGAACGTTGGTGTGTTTGGGTAAGTACTTTGATGGCACCTATAACGTTTAGTTATCTTCTAATTTTATAAATTGGAGTTTTTATCAAATATGTATCCAAAAATAAGATCTTAAATGGTTCCTCATGTTTGTCTAGACAGTCTAACACAGGCCGCCATTTTGTTTTGTTGTTTTAGATACTTCACCTCTGACAAACCACTTTCAAAGAGAGGTTTTCAGAATAAATTAACTCGGGAAATTTTCATCTGTTATGTTTATTCATGGTTGCCAACTGTTGGAACGTAATCGTGTTTGCATGCGTAAAACTTGATGTTGGTTACCTGATACTGGAGTAGGGTAGGTGTGGTATAATTAATATCTTAGGTGAAGGTGGGTTTTGGAAATTATCCTTTGAGAATATTAACCCTAAATGTGGATGGATGTAGCGTAATTGTAGTTTTGCAAAGTTTTGTAATCAAGGGTTAGAAATTTGTTTTTTTTTAAATATCTAAACGGAATTTTATTCAAGAATTTACTTATTCCAATTCGTTTTTAGAAAAACATCCCTAACTTTTTTACACTTTAAATATATTAAGATAAAAGAATGAACTGATTTTAATCACATTTTTTAAAAACTTCATGGACCTAAACAAAGGTCTTTATTAAGATACGTCAGAGCTTTACCGATCTCGTCGAAATTTTAGTGAAATGTGAAAATTAATGACTCTTAGCCGTTGGAAAAAAATAGCAAACAAAATATATATTGCGGTGAATAATAATAGGAAAAACAAACCTTGACATAGTCTAGGGTTCAAATTTATTTTCATTGTTGAAGATCTCAATAAGTAAAATGTAAACAAATTAAGTAAAGTTTGTTAATAGTCAACGCTGATCAGTCCCCAACAAAATCTTACAAAAAAAAGACAATTTGTTTCATGGAAAAGTCGGCAGAATAACATCCTCAACAAAGGTTGTCAAAAGCTGTAGCAGAAGTGTGTACTAATGAACAATGGCGTTGTTTTTAATTGAAAGAGCAACCCTTAATAAAAAAATTAAAAGCCCTGAAGCGAGAGTAGCGAGAGACAATATCTTGGTCAAGTGGCAGCTTTGTCTGTATCCTACATCCTGTGACTGTATGTCCATAATCTGTAAGACTTGCTAATTGTAAGAGTTTAACATCTTATTTATCCTTTTGCAATATTTGCACAGTGTAATTGGATGACTTTTTGTTGGAAAGAATTTTATATTGGTAATTGAAAACTTGTAACATTGCTTCTCTGAAGTTTGGTGCATTCATCTTATGAATATCTTAACATAACCTCGAATATGCTAATTATGAATTTATAACAGCTGATTAGAATCATCATTTTGCTCTAGCCTCTAGGCAGTATTATGCTGATCCCTATGGTAATTCTGTAATTAATTGTTTATAGCTGTATTTCCTTACCCAGTATAGGGTAAGTTTTGTGATGGCAAAGAATGTTGACTTCACCTTTCATGGCATCGGAAAATCGAAAAAGTAAATTTTGTAACGCCATCGTTTTTGAGTAAACACCAAAGCAACTACAAAAATTGAGTTAAGAAGATGAAATGTGGAGTAGGAGAATATATTGTGAACATATAAAACCCTATTGAAATTCCGAAAATCGAATTGAAAATGTCAAAATTGTGGCAATTTTAAACAGTTTTTTGTTCATATATTCTAGATAGAAAAAGAACTCGAACACAAGATCTTACAGAAATTACGTTTACTTAATTAAAACGCGTTTCAACGACAAAGTCGCCATTCTCAGTGATACATGAGTTACAATACCAAAACTATAAATTAATATAAAAATTAATGTAATTTATTGTGAGATCTTGTGTATTTTCAATCTAATATTATCTCACAAGTCAAACTCAATATTTATTTACATATATTCTAGGTTTGTATTAATGTTAATGTTTCTCTCTTGTATGATTTTAGTAACCTAGAATTGCTTTCTAGTTAATTTTTTGTCAATTTTGAAATACACCTATTAATGAAATGAACATAGTGCTTCCTACAAAGTTACGCCAGAGATGATCACCACTAAAACACACATCTCTGTTGCTCGTAAAACCCCGCACCCGTCCCCTACCTTCATATGCTAATCACGCAGTGTATTTTTTAACGACGCTCAAGTCCATTACAGGTAAAACGAAACTTGGGATGCGATGCAGTATAGATTAGAATTAATTTTAAATTGTAACAACATTAAAAACCGTAATATCTTTGTTGTACATTAAAACTGACTGATAGTTTAGTTGCCCTGTACAGTTGGCATTCCTGCGCGACACACCTTAATATACAGAGTGTCTTACAAGTCCTGCTCTATTGTCTCTAGTATTATTTTAAACACTTGATTAGCTCTGCGCAATGTGAGAAAAATCAAGTTGTTGGGGGAAAACGTAGTACATGCTCAGCCCAATGAAATACGAGGAGATATTCTAAATTAAATGTTCAAAAGTATGTTAGATCAAGTGGTTTTATACATTAAATTTGTTGAAAACAGCTGTTACACAAGTTTTCTGAACCTCGTTCATATATATATATATATATATATATATATATATATATATATATATATATATATATATAAGTGAAAACCCACTGACTGATCACGAAATCTTTGGATCCAAGAAGCCTAGAGGTATTAATTTTTTAACATGGTTTGGGGTAGGTCTGTAGACGCGAATTAAGAAAGAGTTTTGAAAATGTTCCACTCCATGGGTGTGGAAATCTCTCCATGGAAATCACTCCATGGGTGTGGGTTGCAAATCTCTGAATGCAAGAAGCCTAGAGCTATGAATTTTTTAACATGGTTAGGGGTAGGTCTGTAGACGCGTACTAAGAAAGGGTTTTGAAAATGTTCCACTCCAAGGGTGTTTTTACCCCTAAACCATATTTCTAGATCCAACAAGCCTAGAGCTATGAATTTTTTAACATGGTTAGGGGTAGGTCTGTAGACGCGTACTAAGAAAGGGTTTTGAAAATGTTCCGCTCCAAGGGTGTTTTTACCCCTAAACCATGTTTTTGGTTCCAACAAGCCTAGAGCTATGATTTTTTAACATGGTTAGGGGTAGATCTGTAGACGAGTACTAAGAAAGGGTTTTGAAAATGTTCCGCTCCAAGGGTGTTTTTTACCACTAAACCATATTTCTGGATCCAAGAAACCTAGAGCTATTACATTTTTAACATGTTTAGGGGTAGGTCTGTAGACGCATATTAAGAAAGGGTTTTGAAAGTGTTCCACTCCAAGGGTGTTTTTACTCCTAAACCATATTTCTGGATCGAACAAGCCTAGAGCTATGAATTTTTTTAACATGGTTAGGAGTAGGTCTGTAGACGCGAATTAAGAATGAGTTTTGAAAATGTTCCACTCCAAGGGTGTTTTAGCCTCTAAAAGCACATCTTGGGATCCTGAAACCTAGAGCTATTAGTTTTTTAACATTATTTGAGGTCGGTCTATAGATGCGTATTAAGAAAGGGTTTTTGATGATGTTCCACTCCAAGGGTGTTTTTTACCCCTAAACCATATTTCTGGAACCAAGAAGCCTAGAGCTATGAATTTTGTAACATCGTTTGGGTTAGGTCTGTAAGGTTGTGCTAAAAATTTTGAATCTGAAATATTGGCTTGCGAAGCCGCTGGTAACAGCTAGTTGTGTATATCACAAGCGTCGTATATGTGTACATGTTAAACAGACTACACTCTCTTCTTATATACATTTTTTTCGGACGGCAGCGTTTGATACTACAATTTTGATAATAACTTCGCTATTTGTCATCATTGAGAGATATGGACTGATCCCATTACATGCAGAATCGATAAATTCAAGTTTTTATCTAATTTAGTGTTGATTTAGTGTTTTTATCTCGTGTAGATCATATACACGAGATATGATCAAATAGACTACTGTTTTGAAAAAATTTGCCATTTTCAATTCTACTTTTCTATATGAGCATACTTTTACCAAATTTCATGTTCCTATCTTAATTGTTATCGTGCTTACGACAATGACAAAGACGGTCGGACGGCATGTCAAAATTTATTTTCTCGGTTTCTTGAGGTTATAAAACGTTAAGATCTAACCTAACCTAACCTAACCTAAACTAAAGTAAACTAACCTAACCTAAACTAACCTAACCTAACCTAACCTAACCTAAACTAACCTAACCCAACCTAACCTAACCTAACCTAACCTAACCTAACCTAAACTAACCTAACCTAACCTAAACTAACCTAACCTAACCCAACCTAACCTAACCTAACCTAAACTAACCTAACCTAACCTAACCTAAACTAAACTAACCTAACCTAACCTAAACTAACCTAACCTAACCTAAACTAACCTAACCTAACCTAACCTAACCTAAACTAAACTAACCTAACCTAACCTAACCTAACCTAACCTAAACTAACCTAACCTAACCTAACCTAAACTAAAATAACCTAACCTAACCTAACCTAAACTAACCTAACCTAACCTAAACTAACCTAACCTAACCTAACCTAACCTAACCTAACCTAACCTAAACTAACCTAACCTAAACTAAACTAACCTAACCTAACCTAACCTAACCTAACCTAAACTAAACTAACCTAAACTAAACTAACCTAACCTAACCTAACCTAACCTAACCTAAACTAAACTAACCTAACCTAAACTAAAATAACCTAACCTAAACTAACCTAACCTAAACTAACCTAACCTAACCTAAACTAACCTAACCTAACCCAACCTAAACTAAAATAACTTAACCTAACCTAACATAAACTAAACTAACCTAACCTAACGTAACTAAACATACCCTATAGTTCGTATACTGTGTAAGTAAATACAGCTATTAACATTCATAGGGATCAGTATAATACTGCCTAGAGGCTAGAGCAAAATGTTTATTCTGATCAGCTGTTATAAATTCATTATTAGCATATTCGAGGTTACGTTTACATCTTTTTAAAATAAATGCGCCAAACTTCAGAGAAGCAATGCTACAAGTTTTCAATTAGCAATGTACAATTTCTTCCCTACAAAAAAAGTCACCCAATTACACTGTGCAAAGATTGCTAAAGGATAAATAAGATGTTAAACTCTTACAATTAGCAAGTCTTACAGATTATGGAAATACAGTCACAGGATGTAGGATACAGACAAAGCTGCCACTTGACCAAGATATTGTCTCTCGCTAGGCTCGCTGCAGGGCTTTTAATTTTTTTATTAAGGGTTGCTCTTTCAATTAAAAACAACGCCATTGTTCATTAGTACGCACTTCTGCCACGGCTTTGTTTAGCGCTGTTGACAAGTCTTGTTATAAGGATGTTTTCTTTTGTAATATTTTTAAAAAAATATATATGGAAGTTTCTTGTCGACTTTTTTCTTGAAAGAAATATTTTGTATTTTCTTTTGGGGGTGGAATGGACACGTTTTCTTTGCAGTCTTTGTTGACATCTAACACAATTTGATTTCGAGACTATCTATTGCAATCATCCCGCATGGAAGATCTTACAATGAATCTACTGCTTTGAATTTTGGGTTAATAGTCTCGAATGGTCTCAAAGGCTCTTCGCCTTTTATTGTATGAAACATAATGTTTTACGAAGCGAGGTCCAGGACACGAAAAAGTTTTCAAAAATAATAGATTAAATGTTCGTCTAGACAGTCTAACATAGCCCGCCATATTGTTTTGCTGTTTTAAACCCTTTACATCATATTTCACCTCTGACAAACCACGTTCAAAGAGAGTTTTTTAGAATAAATTAACTCAGAAATTTTCATCTGTTATGTTTATTCATGGTTGCCAACTGTTGGAACGTAATTGTGTTTGCATGCGTAAAAACTTGATGTTATCATCTGCTACAGGAGAGGAAGGCAGTGTGGTGTCAATTAATATCTTAGGTGAGGGTAGGTTTTGGAAATTATCCTTTGGGAATGTTAAAACTATAACTGCAGATAAGGTTTCTAGAAACAGTAACTCATTTCAGGTATTATTAATTACAATTCTGCTTTCATATACCTATTGCTACTTTTCCATTATAGGGTGAGATTGGTATAAAAAAATTGAGCTTCGTTTTTTGACTTTCATACCCTCAGGGGATCGAAAAAGTGAATTTAAAAATATGGTGTCCTGTGTCGTTTGTACGTAAGCATGATAGCAGCCTCAAAAAATATGATGAGAACTGTAGTGGGGTTATATAGAACTCTATTAAAATTCAGAAAAATACAAAATGTTAAAATGGATGTCATTTAACAGTTTGTTTGATCATATCTTGTGTGCTATTAAACTTATACACTAAATTAGATATAAATTTGCAGATTTCAATTCTGCATGTAATGGAACCAACCCCACATCTCTACGATGACAAATAGTGGAGCTATGTAATTGTGAACACTGACTATTTGTAGATAATGTGATGTTTGAATAATTATGAGATCCTGGAAGGCCGAGATCCTGGAAGCGTAACGAGTGGACGCTTCTTTAACTGTGTACAATTACGAGACTCGCCACTGATAGGAGCGAAGCGAGTGTAAACATTTATATATTTAGCCTAACCTAACCTAACCTAACCTAACCTAACCTAACCTTAACCTAACCTAACCTAACCTAACCTAACCATATATAAAGATCTACGAGGCTCGGTAGGGCTTTAGCCGACGTCAAAAAAGTAGTTAAGAGGTTCAGAAAACCCGTGTAACAAATGTTTAAATCTTACTAACCTTTTTTATTATTATACATTTTCCGGACATTTGCCATCATTCGTGTGGTGTTAAAAATCAAAACACGACGTTTCGGGGATAAGAATCAATTCCCTTTATCAAGTGACTAAAAATTAAAGAAACATGAAACTAGAAACTAAGCCTATGTAAGAAGTAAAATAAGAATACCACCAAACTTAATATCTAAGCATGCATCTCATAGTTAAAACTGAGAAGTAAAAAAAACACAATCACGGTAACACACAACTAATGTCAAATACGTGTTAGATTACTTATCTTACTGGGTGAAACACTTTGATCTACAGTTTAACATTTCCGACAAAGCCTAAGATACCAACGTTTTACCTTTAAAGGATTTGCTTGCGTTACGTTTTATGATGGGGCTGGGTAAATACCATGATGGTTTCCATCTTTTCTTACTTTGCAAATATAGAGCAAGTTTTTATCTGTTATTGTGGATAGATACGTTTTGGACTCCTTTAAAGTGGAAAGGATTTTAAATTGTTTTAAAATCTTTAAATTTAAAGTTTACCGCTTGTGATTTTCTCGAGCTAATAATATAAAATTTACGTCACTTAAAATTCAAAATGGTGGCCAAAATTTTCAACTTTTATATTCTCTTATGTTCGTGGTGCAAAGAAAGTTATGCGATGGATGCAAACATTTACGACAAATTGCGGAAATATTAGTTTTGAGGTCCCCTAATTAAAAAAAAAATCATTTTTGAATTATGTTTTTGTTTTTAAGTATTGTAGTGCTCTAAAATCCAAACGAGCGGACCGATTTTAATGAAATTAGGTATGTGAGCATATTTTGGTCATATATTTTTCCAATGTTTTCAAAATTTAAAATTGCACGATCCAAATATTGTCCATAACGATTTTCATCAAATTTTAACTCGATAGTTTTGCCCTTTAACTAGTCCATGTTATTTTATTTGTTTATATTTTTCCTATATGTAATATATTTTGTCTACAGTTGTTGACAAAGTGGCATTTTGTTCATTTAAATTAGTTTGCAAAACAGCTGATTTCTCAACAGTTTCACTTTGCCCACTACTTTGCTCACTCCGAATGGCAACCGATCAAAACGAAATTTAGGTTGGGTTTATTTGAATTGATTTATAATATACAGGAAATGTCCCGTATGTAGGTTAGATTAATTCTTACATGTAAAATAACATAAATAAACAACAAAACAACGTTTTAAAGTTGAAAAAGGAAGTAATTATTCAATGAAGACAGTGTATGTACACGGAGAGTATTTTTCGTTTGCCGAGTTTTGAAGTTGGCAATCCCGTTTCCTCAACAATACACCTAAGTTATTTGTAATATTCATAAATAACCGCAGTTTTGACATGAATATAGAGGTTATATTTATTTTAACCTCTATATTATATATATATATATATATATATATATATATATATATATATATATATATATATATATATATATATATATATATATATATATATATATATATATATATATATATATATATATATTTTCAACAACTGTAGACAAAGTATAATGTGCAATTCGTGAGCAAAGTGTCTTTTTTAAACTCGATAAAATTGACGTGCGTAAACATTTTTCTCTCGTTTAAAAAAGTGCTACTTTGCTCACTAGTTGCACAAATAACTATTTCCAATGGAATGAATATATTTGTAAAGTTTTAAATACTGTAGCCTATATAGGATTTAACGTTTTGTCTTTGTAGACTGGTGGCGACTTACAGACAGACGGACTTACAGCGCGTTAAATAATAAGTCTTTATTTTTTATGTACGGGCCCTACACAATTTTGACCGTGTACAATTCAACTTTTTTATTAAATCTGGATTGATTTCGATGAAACTAGTCTTAAATATTTATTTGATACTTAAACATTATGTCAATAGTTTTGGTATAACTTCAGGTATAATTAAAACTAAAAAACTTGCTAATTTTTATTTTATTTAATACAGATCGGTTTTAATTAAATTCATTCGGTTTTTGGGTCTAATCTATAACCAGCACTAAATTTATACAGCACTAAATTTATACAGCACTAAATTTATACAGCACTAAATTCATACAGCACTTAATTCATACAGCACTTAATTTATACAGCACTAAATTTATACAGCACTTAATTTATACAGCACTTAATTTATACAGCACTAAATTTATACAGCACTAAATTTATACAGCACTTAATTTATACAGCACTTAATTTATACAGCACTAAATTTATACAGCACTAAATTTATACAGCACTAAATTTATACAGCACTAAATTTATACAGCACTAAATTTATACAGCACTTAATTTATACAGCACTTAATTTATACAGCACTAAATTTATACAGCACTAAATTTATACAGCACTTAATTTATACAGCACTAAATTTTACAGCACTAAATTTATACAGCACTAAATTTATACAGCACTAAATTTATACAGCACTAAATTTATACAGCACTAAATTTATACAGCACTAAATTTATACAGCACTTAATTTATACAGCACTAAATTTATACAGCACTTAATTTATACAGCACTAAATTTATACAGCACTAAATTTATACAGCACTAAATTTATACAGCACTTAATTTATACAGCACTAAATTTATACAGCACTAAATTTATACAGCACTTAATTTGAACCTAAAATTTTCCCCATGAAATAGACTTTATATAGTTGCAATGTTTTCACCAGAATCAATTGACTAATATCTTTGATCAAAGTAATGTTTTTAGGAAGGTCTCTATTTACCACACTTTACCCTAAGGAATTCCAGTGGTTTTAACCAACCCTTATCCTACACAGATATTTTATATTTATTTAGAGGACATTTAAAGTCCTCATGTAGATTATTATGTTTTAGAATGTTACTAATTATAGATATACATACTGAATATACATTTTTTTATATACAGCGTGTTAAATAAGTCCCGGGACGGCTTAATATTTTTTTAACCAATACCAATTAGACCTACAAAGCTTTGCACATTGTTAATGGACACCAAAACATATTTTAGTACGTATTCAATGGACCGCTATCTTTCCAGAGGGACGGCCCACAAGGAGTAAGTAGGAAATCTTAAATGAGAGCATAGGTCTAGTTGTTGGTCTAATTAAAGTCCTTTAAGAGTAGAACACAATGCCGCAAACACGACCTCAAAAGGTTCACCCTAGCTAAATGCTCATATTAAAATAGATTTATTAATAAGTTCAGTCATGAAAGCACCTCTGGGTGATAGTTTACTATTTAATATTTTCAATAATTTATTTACTTTGACCTGCTGCCTTAAAGTTTAAAAGATTTTTGGATTGTACACGCCGGCTGTAACATTTATATTGTAATATCCAGAAACAATATCTTGTTTTGGTATTAAAATAGTAGATGGGGGTGTAAGGTGTAAAACGGTCACTGTTAAATTATGTCATTTTATTGGAATTCCCATTAAAAATTTCGCACTCATATTGGATTTCTTGATTGGAGAGCTCATTTCTGGATGGACACAAATATTTGGAATGTCGCCGCAGACTATAACAGGCCGTTTAGACTCAGTGGGAGGATTTCCCCTCGAACCTCCCTGTCCACTCTTCCCCACAAATAATGATATACCTTGATATTTAATAACGTACACTAGTAACAACGATGTTAATAAGTAAAATGCCGTGACGATAAATGCCTGTATTTAAGTGTAAAGGAGAGGACAGTGTAATGAATTTATTGACAAACATCTGACAGTTTTCTAGGAAGGGAGGGTTTGGTCACAATTAACTCGATGGTCAATATCAAATTAAGAAAAACGTTCTTATAAACATCTGTCTGTCATTATGTGTTTTTGAAAATTACTAATAGTTTTTGAAATTATTAAGATTTGAGTCGAAATTTGGTGTACACGTATTTTTCATACTACATTATTATCAGTGTATCATGAATCAAACTTTGATCTTATAAATTGTCGAAACGGTGACTTTGAAATTTTTAATATTGAATTTATCTAAAACTATTGAATAATGTAAACCGCCGCCATTTTGAAAATTTATGAGATAAAGTTTTGATTCTTGTTATATTGGTAAACCGTTGCAAATAAAATGTTGTACAGTAAATTTCGTAAAATAGTAATTACTCAATTGTGAGAATTTAAAAAGTCTGTCAATTTTGAATTGATAAAAAGTACTCTTTGTTGCATCTAGATGATTGACGCTCGCTTCACGACCCTTACAGATGTTAGGACCTACCTTAACATAGAACCTGAACGAGAGGGTGGAAGTGTAGTGGAGGGGTGGGAAGGAAGGGTTTGTCATGATGAGGGTGTCTTGTATCAAACATATAAGGGATGTCGCGTTGAAGAATGTTATTGATGGTAAATTGTCAGACTATGGTTGAATAGATTGTATTGACATTTTGTATAATTTGAATGTTTCTAGATTTATTTTTATAATTTAGAATTTTTTTATCTCGGTAAATCCATTTTAAATTTATATTGTTATAATTGATAAGGACTTTGTTACACCTTACGTTATTGGACCTCCTATGCACTCTTCTATTATAAAATCCATGCGTAAAAACTAAGGAATTACTTTAATTTAATGCTGTTATACAGAGTGTCCCACTGAGTAACGAGAAACTTTATTCCACTGGTGAAAATTAAAGAAAAAACTAAAGTGAACGTATGTCCTAAAATGGTTAATTGTTTAGCCGCCATTTTGTATTTTGAACAACAAATGATACGGTGTACAAGTTACTTAGTGCTATAAAGACACAAATTGAGAAAAATTATCAACTTTACACATTTCAAAATGGCGGCAATTGAAAATGTTCATTATCGAATATCTCGTAAACTGTTAATTTTACAAAAAATGTAATAGAAACAATTTAATGTTTTTTTTTTCTTTCCAAATATGACATCCATAGTTCTTCACTTTTTGACTGACAACTACCGAACTGATTGTTTTAGTAGTGAATAGATTTGGGTGGTGTTTATTTGATTTTAACTGAGAAAGTTTGTGCAATTTGTTAGAACAGCTGTAAAAACAGCTGCAATATAGGCCGGCTGTAAAAAAATTAAGTGCAACAATGTATGCATCCTTTTTCAACGATTAAATAACATTCCACGTTAACTGTCGCCATTACCAACTTAACAAATAAACTAACGACACTACAATGTGGGTTTTAATTACAAAAATGGCGGACACACTTTGAGAAAATATTATTTACGAACACTACGTAGCGAAATAATGATGGATAATAAAAATATTTAGCAATAAAATGTAATAAAAAAAAACTAGCGACGTCCAGTTTTGCGTAGTTTATTGCTGATTAAAATAAAATTATGTGCCGTCATTAAAAACTGCTTCAAGAGGACAATAAAAACCATCGTAATGCAAGTTTGTGTCCTTTAAGATGCAACTGAGTGGAGAATTATATTACTTAGAGGTTGTAGGACTTTGTGCGACCTCAGTCGAGATTATGAAATGTTATCTTGAGTAGGGATTGGCTGAAATCTGGTCTTTGATTAACTCTATCTCGGTGATGACCTTGGAAAACGTGTTGCCCTAAATCCCTTAACCTCGTCAGAGCCAACACTACGCTTAATGAGTTAACTACACTAAAATTAACGTAACAGTATAAAACCAATAACTACAACGAAAAAACAGCACATTGCAGATGATTATAAGTCAATTTTGAACTCTGAATGAAAATAAATAATTTAATAGTCCAACATAAGTTGTCCGGCCTTTTCGACAAGTCGCAAAACGGACTCAACACAATTTCAACTAACCGTTATAATTTGGAAAAGTAATATATGTTAAATAAATACATGGTCGGTAGACTCGGCAATTAAGATGTAGTTTAATTTGGCGGGCACACTTTAACTGCTCACGATAAATTATACCCACCTCAGCAGTCTCACCTACCAAAAAGGTTGCAGACAACCCAATTCCGTTATTTTGGCGTGATCTGTCGAGCCCGATTGGCAAACCAAGGCGACTGTGTCTCAAACCCGTCACATATAGGTTAAGGTTAGGTTAGGTTAGGTTGTCACATATAGGTTAAGATACTCATTACAATGTATGTATATTATATTAGAATTTTGTTGTCTTTAGCTACCTGATTATTCTAGGAACTTAGGGGCTTACTTACAGTGTTAAAGGGTTAGGTTAGGTTAGGTTGTCACATACAGGTTAAGATACTCATTACAATGTATGTATATATTAGAATTTTGTTGTCTTTAGCTACCTGATTATTCTAGGAACTTAGGGGCTTACTTACAGTGTTAAAGGGTTAGGTTAGATTAGGTTGTCACATATAGGTTAAGATACTCATTACAATGTATGAATATATTAGAATTTTGTTGTCTTTAGCTACCTGATTATTCTTTAGGAACTTACTTACTTACTTACAGTGTTAAAGGGTTAGGTTAGGTTAGGTTGTTACATATAGGTTAAGATACTCATTACAATGTATGTATATATTAGGATTTTGTTGTCTTTAGCTACCTGATTATTCTTTAGGAACTTAGGAGCTTACGAACAGTGTTAGAGGGTTAGGTTAGGTTAGGTTGTCACATATTATAGGTTAAGATACTCATTACAATGTATGTATGTATTAGAATTTTGTTGTCTTTAGCTACCTGATTATTCTTTAGGAACTTAGGGGCTTACTTACAGTGTTAAAGGGTTTAGAATTTTGTTGTCTTTAGCTACCTGATTATTCTTTAGGAACTTAGGAGCTTACGAACAGTGTTAGAGGGTTAGGTTAGGTTAGGTTGTCACATATAGGTTAAGATACTCATTACAATGTATGTATGTATTAGAATTTTGTTGTCTTTAGCTACCTGATTATTCTTTAGGAACTTAGGGGCTTACTTACAGTGTTAAAGGGTTTAGAATTTTGTTGTCTTTAGCTACCTGATTATTCTTTAGGAACTTAGGAGCTTACGAACAGTGTTAGAGGGTGTGGAAATCCCGATCTAGCTCAGTGTTAGATCCCGAGAACTTGTATGATAAATTCGAGTTATAAGTTTAGTTATTGTAACTCATGTATCACTGAGGATGACGACTTTGTCGTTGAAACGCGTTTGATTAAATAAACGTAATTTTTGTGTGAGATCTTGTGTTCAAGTTTTATTCTATCTTTTAGTGTATTGAATGTAAAAAATAAGTCTAATAATAATAATCTCCATAATCGTAACATAGTTATGACAGAGTACAGTATATCATAATCGGCTCTACAGAATCGTACGCATTTTAGTGAAAAGTTAATATTATTCATACAAACCCGAGTGTCTCTCACTTTTCCTGTCAAGGTCTCTCCTGAGCACCTCTAGACGCTATTAGAATATTCGAGGACTGAGGATTTTTATTTTACAGTATTTTCTATATATATATATTTTTTATAAAGTGATCTCTACATCACCATTTACAGTCACTCGCTCCGTCCATAATGATTTCTATTCTCATCGCATATTGTACTCCCTCAAACCCCATCCCTTCTCTTTTTGTTAATCATTTCTAATTATCGTCCTTCTACCCCTCTCTTCTCTTCTCATTTGCATAAGTAATTACAATGACAAGGCAACCCCCCCCTTCTCCTCACAACCCCCCTGAAAACCTCCAATTTCATCCACTCGTGTTTTTAGGGTGTTTTCATCATTAACGACGAGACAATTGGTTATTGTGTTTGAAATATATTTTTAAAAAATGTATAATATATTTTAGAATGTATAAATTTAAATGATTTTTATGTTAGTATTTTTGTAGGAAACGAAATAATTTTCCCCGCGTTAAGTTGATTTCAAGTTTCTGTTTCCGAAATTCAGTTTAAATTAATTTATTGAGATAAATTCAGCGCATTTTAATGAAGGATAAAAACTCTATTTCTAACAGGACGAGAATATATCTCTAGTCCAGAATCTCCATACAAGTAAAAAATTTTCTTATTGTGCAAAAAACGTTGCACAAACTTTCTTTTTATGTTTAAATAGGGCGTAAAAAATCTTGAGAAAGATATAAAGAGGAATATAGTAAGCTTCTGAGTGGTGAATTGTTGAAAACGTTAAACCAAAACAAAAGACAAAGTGTTATTGGTTTATTTGCTCGATCAATCTAACACCATCTACTTTATGGAGTAGATTTTCGATGAAAACATAAATGTTTGTAATTTTCCCAAAACTCTTGCATTTCTGAAACGCAATGTACTAGTTTTTATTTTGCTAAAGCCTATTGTGTGTGTTTTTTTCCCCATCATGATGAAACTCTTCCGGTGCTCTGCTTCGTCTCGTACCCAAAACATAACCGCGCACATAAAACTATCACTTTCGCTACTGGTAATGAAATATACTATTTCTTCAACATTGGATTTACCTGTGTTTTTATTCTTATCCCTCTTTTATATTTTTTACCAAATATTTTTCTAACCCCTTTATCTTCACCATTTTTTCTCCTTATGATTGTAAATTCATCGTCAAACGAACAAGTATATTAATTTATTGATTTTTGAACAAATACACATTAAAACATACTAAAACGCGGCAGACGACAGCTGTTCAGCGAATAAAGAACAATCAGCTGTAGTGATTACTGAACTCTATTGATGATGTAATTGATAAAGGAGAACTCAGTGATGGAATATAAATATTAAGGAGTGGTCGATTAAGTCAAGTAAAGGAACAATTAAGGGTCTCTTAAGGAAGTCCTAAGCAATGTTGTATACGGGATCAGGACTTAGTCCTCAATACAAACACAGTTGTTATTTTAATTTTATATTTAATAAATAATTTTGAATGTGATTGTATTTATTTTTTTGTTCGTAAAGTAACTAATTTTTTTTTTTTCAGAATCCTAATGATGACACCGTGTAGTCGAAAAGAAATTTTGGAATCAGAGGCAGGATCGCCAAATATGTAGGTAAAATAACAAAAGACTGTTTTATATTTAAATTCTAAATCTTTTAATTTTAGTTGGTATATTATTAACTTGACTCGTTTCGTCCCTATCATTGTGTCAGGCCTCGAAGATATACATGTATGAAGGAGCTTCTACTCAGTATCCTTGCGTCGTTGATGTCAAATATCCCACTTCTTGTGAGGTCAGAGTTACAATAACTGTTTTACGATTTTTATCAAATTTGAATCAACCTTTAAGAAAGCAAACAGAGCGTATTGGTAATCATTTCTTCAAAAATTTTAATTCGTGCTTATCACTAAAAAAAATTTTAAAAACTGTTATGAAGATGTAATTTTTTCAAAATCTATTTCATTTTGTTTAGATATGTGTAGATTAACAATGCTATACCTTGTGTAAAATCATAAGTTCAAAATATTAGAAATTCAGGAATAATTAATTGGTAGGCCTACAATAAAAATAAAAAAAATTTTATCCGAAGAGGGGGGAAATGCGCATCCGCACCATCAGTGTCCCAGCGAGACCGACTGGTGTGTGGGGCTGTACCACCTGTACGACCCACTAAAACACTTCCTCTTTTATTTAAACCTCGTTGAGATTTCCATCCTGGACCCGCGTTAGCATTACTCAAGATGGCTGTTCTTCGCCAGACTGGCGGCTCCCATAATAATAATAATAAACTGCCTCCATTAAATGCTTGATTTGAACTGATGTCTCGATTTCGTACAAGGGATTCGTAACAAATCTTGGCGTTATTTTAAAACCGGCGTCCATTGTTATTTTTACAACTACCGACCTGATAATTTTGGTGACAAATAGTTTTGTTTGGTTCTTAATGTTTAGTCAAATCACTTATGTTGGCGGGGGAAAAATAGTTTTGTTGGCAATTTTTAAGGGTTGATTAAAAAATAAATTACCAATGTAATTTACCCTGACACCCTCTTTGTGTTAGTGATTACCTTCACGTGAGAGAAGTTCTGAGTTCAACCCTTAGTAGGGACTTGAATTTTACGGAGTTAACCGAGCTTTGTGAGGAAAATTGGGAAGATACAGTAGCGAACTCTGGTTGTGAAAGTTGGAACAACGAGGACGGGAAGTTCGATGTGCTAACCACACACATTACCCAACCTGCTCTTCAAGGGATGTTGTGTTGCAGTTCTTCACTCTGTATATAATGTTTACAAAAATAGAGAAGAGTCTAAAACCCTATATTCCCTCTATTAAAAAGAGAGAAAAAGGATCGAACCTGCACACGTCTACTTTCACACTAAATAAAAACCGTCAAAGATTCCATAACTCGCAACTTTAAATCAAGACTAATAACAGAACGTTCCCTAACAATACTAAAACATTAACTCGGTATTACGGCGGACATGTGGAGCCACACTGTTACGTTTAGGTTACATTGTCAATGGCAATTTATTTCACAGAATAATGCAGAAATATTGCCCCCCCCCCAACCCCTACAACACTGGGGGTTACTTTGCGTTATCAAAAATCCACAATGCTTTTCATTCCAAATATAATTATTTTATTGGGTTTTTTTCCCCACTTTAGTTATAAAAAAAAAGTATAAATGCGTTGGTACTTTTGTAATTATTTAGCACTGCAATAAGCTACCCTCTCTGCTCTGATCAATGATTGCTCTTACAATTTATATTTGAAAGTTATTGTTTTTGTAAAAAAGCCAATATCAAAGTAGATAATACTGCTTTAAAACACAATATTTAAGGTTATTATTTTCTCAGAATAGCGATTCTGCAGTTTTAAAAGGAGACATGAATCATGAGCGCTGTTGTAAGAATTGGAATATCTCAAAAACAGCTGATAATGAGAAGATTTAAAACACAAATACAAGAAAACTGCGCGGTCCTGAGTACAAAAAACAAACAAGAATTTGACAAAGTTTAGGATTTTTTGATATATTACAAACAATTTAATAAGGGAAACGAGTATATTCCAAATATAATTAATTATTTTATTGGGGTTTTTTTATAGTGGTTATAAAATATGTATAAATGCAATGCTACCTATAGACACGGAGAGACAAATAAAATACTATCTGTGTGTAAACTTACCACCTCTCTACTAGAGATTACTTAGTACTTGTAATGTGTGTGACATTCCCGAGGTAACTAAGCTGGGTCTACGTCTTACATCAACCTATAGTCATCTAATAAGACAAAGGTTCGTGTTTTTAATTTGAATCAGACACCAAGAAGAGAAGAGGTCAAAAGTGCAAAGTTTTTAAGTTTTTTGTATTGACAATAAGTTGACTTGGGTTAATCACGTAGCATATACTTGTGCAAAAATTAATAAAGGGATATTTATACTAAGAAATTTGAAATTATACTGCAATCCTACTATTTTATTAACAGTTTACTATGGTTTTGAATATCCATATCTAAACTATGGAATTCTTCTTTGGGGGAGATTCATCAGTTCGGAATATGCAAAGAGTTTTTGTCTTGTAAAAAAAGCTATAAGGCAGGTCTAAAAAAGGCCGAGTCATGTAGGGTTGCTTTTAAAGATCTTGGATTTCTTACACTTGAGGTGATATTCTACTTTAAATTTAAATGTGATCTTATCCATTTACTTTTAAACCATTTAAAAGATGTACACAGTTATAGTACCAGATCGAATCTGCACTGCAAACTTCCTTCCCAAGTTGATAAACAAGCTCCCACAGAGCATTAAAAACTTGCAGGATATTTTACCTTTTAAAACCAACCTTAGACAGCTACCGTTGTGTAGATCTTTCTACTCTGTGGAAGAGTTCTGTGTACTGTAGCCGGCCTTGTGATCATTAAAATCTCCAATTTTAATACGAGTTAAACATATTGTTATGTTTTGTGTGATTATTTTAAATTGTTTGTTTGAATTGTATGTTGTTAAATTGTTCAAATTTTGAATCTATCTTGTATATGTTATATTTGTTTTAAAATTGTTTTGTATGTTGTAGGATTTTTCAATAATTATTGTAGAATTTAAATTTTAATTGCATTTTAAATGCTTGTTCCACCCACCCCTTAATATATCTTTGTTCAAATTGTATTGTGTTTGGGTTATTTTTATTTTAAGTTTTATTGGACGCGTATGTCTTTTGACTGTAACGAATATATAAATAAATAAATATATCCATAACTTAAAAATACAGTTGGGGGAGGGTGTAATTAATATAACTCCTGTAATTATTATTGAAGAAACAATTTGTACGAATGTTTTTAAACAAGAGTAGGTTGGAACGTTCAGGACCTTTATTCCTTTCTTTGCAAATATTGCCTTTAAGATACTTGTACCTTTACAAAATACGTAAATTATATTTTATTAAGCATGAAAACCGGTTTGGAGCGATAGATGGAGAGTACGGTTAAAAAGTGAAGGAAATTTTACAGTTCCCAAAGACTTATAAAACTTACTTTATGAAGACTTTCAAAATTGTTTAATGGTCCTGAGCACATAAAATATGTAATTTCACTGCCGCTAAATTTGCGAAAATTGAGAAATTGGCTCCTTAACCAGGAGGATGTTGAACGGTTGTTCATGTTAAATATTTAATTAATAGTGGTGATCTCTACCATCATCTTAATACTGATCTAAAATGTGTGCGTCTGTTTAAAAACTTTCGTGATTAGTTGGAATGTTCGAAATATTGTTTAGAATGCACGCAATTTTTTGGGAAAAAACTCTTTGTTATTTGTATTTTTTGTTATAGAAGCTTTATATTATTGTCGTAATATTATTAAATTTACTAGTGTTTACCCCCAAACCATGAATTTAGGGGTGCTATGTGTTTTTTGTTCTTGTTTACCTTCATCGTTAAATAATAGTAATAAAATTTTATGAGTGTATATTTTGAATGTTTGTACTGTATTATTTTTGTTTTGCTTTTTTTTTTTTTGTTGAAGTAAATTTTATATTGAAGTTTTATTTTAAGATAGGCTACTATTTTGGTATTAGTTTAATGTATAGGTGTATACATACATTTAGAAGTGAGTAGCCCTTATAATTTATTTAGTTTATAAAATAAACATATATTCTATTTTTGATTATTATGTCTGTATTGCTTTTTGGAGGGAAATAAAGTATTTAAAAATTTTAAAAAACAACTCTATACAGTGAATGTAATGTCAAGAGGAGAGATTACTGTTTCTCCAGGAAAGAGTCTTAATAACCCTAACATGTAAGAATTTGGCTTAATTTTAAGTTTAAATTTCAAACTTAAATCTCATGTAAGTCTCATTAAATCTCGTTTAATTCCAAAGGAATTATGTGTTTTAATTTAAAGAAATAAATTAAAGTCAGCTAAAGTTTTAACTTACTTTTGAAAGATCCTGTATGTATGTAACAAAATTATAATATATTTTACGTACAAAAACCAAATTCTTATTGTGATCTTTAACCAGCAAACTTCTCACCTAACAAACCACCTTCAAAACAGAGTTATCATTTCAGAATAAATTAAGTCTGATATTTTCCTCTGTTATGTTTATTCATGGTTGCCAACTGTTGGAACGTAATCGTGTTTGCATGCGTAAAACTTGATGTTGGTTACCTGATACAGGAGGAGGGTAGTGTGGTATAATTAATATCTTAGGTGAGGGTGGGTTTTGGAAATTATCCTTTCAGAATATTAATCCTAAATAATGCAGATAAGATTCCTAGAAACAGTAACTCATTTCAGATGCGATTAATTTAAAATCTGTATAGGGGAAGTCTGTTTTCATGCTGTCCGTCTGTTGATATTGTCTTCTCTATGAGTTATGTTAGCGGTCACATGAACTTGAAAACTAGGTATATGGACTACAGTGTTAAGTAACTATATTGAAATTCAATAAAATTGAATTAAAAAATCGTTCCCAAAAAATGGTTTTGTGCTCCATTTTTCCAGAATTTTCCTGACAAGGTGTTAAGAGATTGTCTGTCCCTCAAAAAAAAGATAACGGTCTCAGTTTTTGAGACAGTCACATGCGAATGTGCCATCAAAAACTATAAGAAAAAAATCTGTAGATCCAGTTAAAGTGGCCCGGGATTTGCTACACCCGAACTCACTATAGAGGTTTAAATTATTATTATTCACACGATATACGACGTACAGTGTAAGTTTGGTACAAAATTTTTCGAATATCGGTTTTTGATTGATTTTCAAATTTCATATCGCCAGGAAACTAAAAAAATAATATATTTTCAACGTGCCTTCCGTCTGTCGTCATTGTCTTTTGTACGTAACAATTACAGCGGTTTAAACATTAAGATAGCAACATTTGGTATATGGTTATATACATTTGGTTACTACATTTGGTTATATGGTAACTACATTTGGTTACGGGGTTATAGTTTCTTTATGAAATTTAAAAAACAATTTAAAATCGCTTACAAAGATGGTTTTATTCTCCTAGACATCCCGATGAAGACAATTAGCTCCACTATCTTCAAAATATTCCAAAAATTTTGTTTTGAAAGTTTGTATAAGATGAACAATCTCAATTCTTGAGGCAGTCACATCCCTCTACAGTTTTCCTCCTATTTTATTTGTACATTAGTGTTAACACCAAACATGATTTATTGAGGATAATAAACAAACGTGAACACAATTCCGCCCAAGTATCAGACGCGTTACAACGACAAGGTCGTCCTCTTCAGTGATACATCAGCTACACTAATCAAACTATAACTTATATGAATTTTTTTGTGAGAATTGTGTTCACGTTTGTTTTATTATCCGGTATAATTGTTCTCATAAGTCAAACTCAACATTTAATATGATTTATTGACTTGTCATTATTACATCTAAAATAAATGCTAATGCGAACAAAATAATATAAAACTATATATTCTGAAAAGGAAAAACTAAATTGTTTAAACTGTATTGTACATTAAACATTACTCTACTGCATTTAAAACAGGATTTCTTAAAATATTGAGACAGACAAAAAACTGATGTAAATCAACAGTAGGGTTAGTTGTAGTGGGCGTTACAATACTGAGGACCTCAAACTAGATCCAAAAAATTTTCATGTATCCTTGGGTTAGATGCCTCTCTTTAGTCTTTCATAACATGTCTTTACACTCTGGATATCGTCCAAACTTTACACTATTAGAGTATTCGAGTGTCTTTATTTTTTGATTTTAACTGACTTTTTTTATATAAGGAGTTGTTTTTGCCTTTAACCAAGAAATTAAAAAAATAATAAGAATAACCGAGGCATACAATAAATACATTTGTGTCTCACACAAAGCTCTTTAGACACAATTTTCCATCCTCTCACTGATCCCTCAACAACAAATATTCCAACCCTTCAACAAAATTAATAATTCCACAAAACACACTTGAGCTGTTGCTCAAACTATCAACGCCGGAGCTCATTACATCGCTCTACTTTTTTTCCAATTATTTTGTCAGATTACTTTTCAACGGCCACGTTTACCATTATGCATAATAATAATGGGGCGGTGGGGGGGAGGGGGAGGGGGAAGGGGTGTTATCGTGTCACGCGAAATTAAAAACTAAATTTGATAATTTAAAAAGATGCTGACATGAAATTGGAATGATGGGCAAAGTGTGTTGATCAATAGATGAATGGTGGGGCAGGACAAGTAATAGTAGGGAGGTGGATGCTTTCATTTCCTGATGAATTACGGTGTTTAATGAACAAGAGAGAGAGAGTGAAATAAAATTTAGTCATCTAATGTTTAGAAGCTGCCGAATAAATGAACCAAAGCATTATAATGTAAATTTGTCGTATTGTTTGGGCTATTTTTATTTAGAATATTATTTTTAATCGTTCGCAAAGAATGACCGGAAGATCTTACTCATGCACGAGCTACATCGGCTCACACTTTTAAGTGATTGGTTCTGCTGCCAACTGTAGGGATTCGTTATGAGAAGGGCAAGTGGAAGTCTAACTTCGACACCACGTTTTCATATGCAGGTTCGCGTACAACTTATCTTTAACCCAGTCAAAGCAACCAGCACAGCAGTAAACCAGCTTTGATGATGGGATTTATAAAATAACTTACCAAATTCATTACACATTACCTTAACTAATTTCTGTCGTCATTTCAGAATCATTAGAACACGACTGAGAATAACCCAGAACGGCATGGACCTTGTTAATGTAGTCGTACCTATTAATATTTCAACACACAAACTTAAAAAGAGGTTGGAACGCAGGTTAGCCATCTTCGTCGGGTCCTATACTGCACTCCCTTCTTCACTTCCATTCTGCGACGTAGGGGGTTTCCATCTGACATGCAGAACAAAGATCTGTACTGCCTTACCAATGATGTTCTGTCTGAATCCCGGTTGTGATCGCGGTTACCCTGCTCACACTCAAGATTTCACTGGCTACCTAAATCGCAACCAAAGATTCAACAATGGAAATCCCAGATTCTGTACGCGGTTACCTGAAACGTTTCGGTCCGATATAGAAGTTTTAATGGAACGTGTGCAAGAAAACACGAGACTTGGTTGGAAGGATAAGAATACAGAGAGTCCTTTGCATTGTCAATTCTCTATGTTCCAGGGTATGAATAGGCAGACATACTGGCTGAATAGCAGCGGAACCCGTAGACCTGAACTGTACAGTGGTATATCTAAGAGGAGGTTTATCAGTCCTTGTACTCGGAGAAAGTATGACAGACGTTGGAGGAGCATATCTTGTCTAAAGATTAGTATACTCTCATTTCGTAACACCACTAAATAAATGTCCCTCGTTAGATAAGGTGGTATAGTTGGCTACTGTGCACACTTTGTAAGAAGTGATCTTCGATTAGGAAAGGGAGGAGTTTGAAATAGATAATTCCACACACACACACACACACACACACACACTATGGCACCCATGTCATTATAGTGAGGTTTAGAAGCATCAAACTATCTTTCATATATTTGGTATCACAAGTTAACGCTCACACTAAGAAGAAGAACCACAACAATTTCTACTCAAGCCAACCACCGTGTGAGTCCTCCCTCTGTACTACCATGATATACAGATAGTATTTTATCGCAATACAGCTCGTGTCTCTTCGTCTCTAAGTTAGCATTGCATTTATAACCAGAGCTTCGAAAGTATAAAATTCCCAATAAAATAACTATATTTGGAATGAAAAGCATTGTGAATTTTTGATAACATCGATTTTTAACGTATAAACAATGTTTAACGTTTATATTCCTAACTAACGATAAGTAGTAATATACATAATAATTACTAGATTCACAAATGCTGTGTAACAATTGTTTTAAACAAACTTACCCTTACAGGTTCTAAAAGTACAATTTAACATTTCCTAGAAGGTCCACGAAACCAATTTTGTACCATTACGTACCATGATGGGTCCATCAACTTTTTTATTATTATTTTTCGATACTATGTTTTTTTTTGTCAGTTCGGGCGGTTTGGTGAAATGTTTCACAAAATGTACTCTCTAAAGACTACACGAGATGTGAAGGTCGTATTGTCACCCATAGTATCAGTTCTTACGTTATCAGTTTAAAAGAACGCCGACGGGAAAGTTGGAATATCTCAAAATCGACTGAACCTATTTTGATGAAATGTCACGGAAACCAATATTTTCTAACCGGAATTAAAATCAAATTGTCCTTATTCAGTATTTGCGAATGACCAAGGATCACTGTGGTGATATTTGCAATAAGGACAAAAAAGATTCTCCGAACCACAAAATAAAATAAATAAATAAAAAGTAATAAAAATAAATAAATAAATAAGGATAAATTTCGATGACATTATCACCATCGTCGGAGATCTACAGTTGAACAGAGTTTCACAATAACTATGTTATTGAAATTACTAATAAGAGTAACTACAACTGGATTTAATACAGCCTTAGTTTTGTTTCTTCTTTGTGTGGTTCGGAAAATCCCTGTTTCCCATATTTAATTGTTTATAATAAACCAAAAAATCCTAAACTTTGTCAAATTCTTGTTTGTTTTTTATACTCAGGACCGCGCAGTTTTCTTGTATTTGTGTTTTAAATCTTCTCATTATCAGCTGTTTTTGAGATATTCCAATTCTTACAACAGCGCTCATGATTCATATCTCCTTTTAAAACTGCAGAATCGCTATTCTGAGACAATAAGAACCTTAAATATTGTGTTTTAAAGCAGTATTATCTACTTTGATATTGGCTTTTTACAAAAAAACAATAACTTTCAAATATATAATTGTAAGAGCAATCATTGATCAGAGCAGAGAGGGTAGCTTATTGCAGTGCTAAATAATTACAAAAGTACCACCGCATTTATACTTTTTTTTATAACTAAAGTGGGGAAAAAACCCCAATAAAATAATTATATTTGGAATGAAAAGCATTGTGAATTTTTGATAACGCAAAGTAACCCCCAGTGTTGTAGGGGTTGGGGGGTGGTAATATTTCTGCATTATTCTGTGAAATAAATTGCCATTGACAATGTAACCTAAACGTAACAGTGTGGCTCCACATGTCCGCCGTAATACCGAGTTAATGTTTTAGTATTGTTAGGGAACGTTCTGTTATTAGTCTTGATTTAAAGTTGCCAGTTATGGAATCTTTGATGGTTTTTATTTAGTGTGAAAGTAGACGTGTGCAGGTTCGATTCCAGAAAGACTGATTTTTTTTTTTACAGTGAAAACTTCTATTGGCTCGTTGGGTACTTGTTTTGGTTGGATGTTTTAATGAAATCTCTCGTCACTCACATATTACTTCATCGTATCTCACTCGAATCAAGTGACATCAAATGATAGCATGGAGAGAGAATGAGCGATGATTCAGTGCATACATATACAATAGCAGCTCTCGCATAAATATTGCACAAACTTTCTCACATACCAATACATATTAAAACTACAAATGGACGAGAAATGTTGCACTAACTTTCTCAGACTTCCATACATAGTTAAACTAAAAAAATGAACCATTAAATGTAATTAATAATTTTATTACATTTATTAAAAGTTTAAAATTGTATTAATTTTTAAGATTGATAGTTAAAGTTTTCACTTCTGTCTACCGTCCCTAGACGGTAACTTTTTCTTTTACACTCTCCCATATAGTTGAGTTTTTAAAAATCAATGTTGAGTTTATGTCGCTATTTCCTGCGTGTAATAATTTCATCCTATGTATATTAGTTACCTTTATTAGTAGTCAGAGCAATTCTTCTTTTTTTTGTAGAAACACTACAGCGCTGTTTCGGTTTCACAGCCGGCTTCGTCAGGTGTACACGAACGAAGCCGGCTGTGAACGGCGAAACAGCGCTGTAGTATTTTACAAAAAAAAAGAATTGTTCTCACTACTAATAAAGGTAACAAATATATATATGATATATATATATATATATATATATATATATATATCAGCAATTCGTAAAAAGCGAATGACTTTATAATTTTACATAAGATTATAAAGAATATATTATTCATCCTATGATTTCTTTACAAATAAATACATCCTTTTTTACTACTCTCTATTTAAGCCTACAAAAATATTTAAATAAAATTAAGTTATGCCTAAAATTTTTGTAAACGTTCCGATATTAGTGAAGAATAGGAAATTTTTTAACAAATATTAACAAAGAAATTGTCTTTTATACAAATTATAGTTGGATATTTATTTTTAAATATTCCCGCCTAGATCGGTTTATCTTTGCATTTCAATAAGAAAGTGGTAATTTGAAGACAGGTCAGTATCATCCTGGTCCTAAACATCTTTTATAATTTATAGTTCATACCTGGACCTACGTTTGTAATTTTTATTATTTAGAAGATTTTCTATTGAAACCTACAAATATATGTAAATAAAATCAAATAAGGCTTAAAATTTCCAAACAGTTTGATAAAAGTTAAGAATAGTGAAATGTTGAGAAATATTTAAAACAAAATTGTGTTTTCTACGTACGATATTTTGTATATTTATTTTAAAAAATCCCGTCTAGATCAGTTTATCTTTGCATTACGATAAGATGGCTGTTTTATTTTGAAATTGTGTTGAAAATGAAACAATGAGGGGACACTGAGTACTGTTTAAATGGTGATTTATCAGATTACCATCGGATTGGCTAATTGATTTGATAGCTGTGGGCATTATAATAACACGCAACGAAGCTTTAATGAGATGTATGTACATGATGTCAACAATTACACCGGATAAATACGAGTCGCCCAGTAAAGTTACAGAGCGGCATCGCCGCGACGAATTGAAAGATAAACTGATGCCGGTTGTAAACATACAAACTGTACAGTAAAATTTTAATTTGTTGATATTACCTAATGATATTTATATATGAACACGTGGGAAAGGTTAGGTTAGGTTTGGTTAGGTTAGTTAGGTTAGGTTAGGTTAGGTTAGGTTTGTCAATATTACCTAATGGTATTTATATATGGACAGGAGGGAAAGGTTAGGTTAGGTTTGTTTAGGTTAGGTTAGGTTAGTTGAGTTAGGTTAGGTTAGGTTAGGTTTGTCAATATTACCTAATGATGTTTATATATGAACAGTTAGTGTAAGGTTAGGTTAGGTTTGGTTAGGTTAGGTTAGGTTAGGTTAGGTTAGGTTTGTCAATATTACCTAATGATATTTATATATGGACAGGAGGGAAAGGTTAGGTTAGGTTAGGTTAGGTTAGGTTAGGTTAGTTAGGTTAGGTTAGGTTAGGTTAGGTTTGTCAATATTACCTAATGATATTTATATATGAAAAGGAGGGAAAACACTACTTCAAAGCTGAAGTAGTAAAAATAAAAAGGAGATTGTCAGATCTTATGTTTGAATGAGAGGTAATGTACAAGTTTGGATTTTAGGTTGCTCAATATCAGGTCCTGATATGGGGCTAAAATCTCGGGAAAGTTAACCTCTCTAGGGTGACTGGAAAGTTTCGGAGCGGGCAACTTTTCTTAAACAAATTTGTAAAATAAGCACCCACTTAAAATATGTTCACACCGTTTATCCCTTTCTCTGTATTTTAATTTATACTAGCAGAGTACCCGTCCTTCGTACGGGGTTGATGTATATTTGTATCGAGTATTGAGGGAGTTTTCAAGGCCAGTGGGGCGGTGCCCTGATGGAATTTCTAAATAAAAATAGGACTTTGTGTTAACCAGGGACCCTAAGAATGTCCATGTACAATTTCAGCTTAATGGGTCAAGTAGTTTTTACGTGATTGAGTAACACACACATACACAGACAAGACAGCGTTAGATATTTATATAATATTATAGATATCAATTATTAGATGGTAATTTTATTTTATTTTTTTTTTGTTATTTTCTATATTATTTAATTAGTTTAGGTTGATAGAAAATTATTCTTGGAAATCTGTTAGTTTTTATTCTATATTTTCGTTTACCTCTTATTATTATTGTTGTAAAATTTTAGTTGATTTGTACAGTTTCATCTGAGATAAGTTACAATTTAAGGTTAATTTAGGATTTAAAGTTAAGGTAGAATGGAATAGACAAATATTCTAAGTTCATTCGATAGACATCAGATCACAAACAATTATTACGACAGAGTACAGGAACTTAGGTAATTATCTGACTTGCAACCTTATAAACATACAAACTGTACAGGAAAATTTTAATTTGTTGATATTACCTATTGATATGAACAGAAGGAAAAACACTATTTTAAGCTGAAGTAGTTGGAAACAATAGTTGTAATCATAAATTGGGAGTTCTTATTTTCATAATTTCCGCTACATTCTTGGCTGAAGAAATTTAAAGAACCAGAATTCGTAATGATTTATTGTGTTTTTTTTATAATTATAAATGAGTATTTTATTCAGAATTTTTCTGTTGCATACACGTGTTTCAATCGTTCTGTTGATATTTCAACTTTACAAGACGACAGGGTTACCATTAGAACGGAAATTTTGAAGAAAATTAAATCTATTCTGTTCTGTTAGGTTTTGATTTCAAGTCAGTACAGTGTGTGGTAGCGCAGAACATTTTCCAGTCTTCCATTACTATCTGTCATAATAATTGTAAAAAAAATACCGTTTGTTAAAAAACCCAACGTGTCATTGTAGTCGATCGTTTGAAAGACGGATCGGCTCTGTTAATCAACGTTATAGAAATAATCTTTTTTCAGTAACATAAAGCAGATTCATTACTTGGCTACTGTTACTATAGTAACGAGAAAAACCAGCTTATCAGAGTTCCGTGTGGAGGGGTGATATCGATATCATTGCAGTTGGGATTGTACGCTGGAGTTGTACGATAAAATTAGGCTTACCTGCGTACTGTGCACATATCCATTCATGTGACACAGAGGTTTGTTGAGGGCGTGAAATAACCAGAGAAACAGCCGTCTGAAATCTCATCACTTATCGAAATCAGATACAACTAATGCGAGGTGGGAATTTGTTTCTAACGTTCAAAGCGTCATTTCTAGAAAATAAAAATCTATTCGAGATTATTACCAAACTGGTCGATATTTTATGCCTAACAATTTTATTTAAATGTCTTTGTAGTCTTGCGCAGAAAGTCTTCTAACAGTATAAGTCTTCTGCATAGGATCAGGTATAATTTTATAATTTAGTATGTTTAAGGATAAGACGATACATTTTATCATTTTCTTATCAAAATGTAAAGATAAATTGTTGTAGGGGGGGGGGAAGTTGTTTAAAAACACTCTTAATTTAAATTAAATATGTTTGTTGTAGGCTTAAATAGAGTTTTTGTAGTCTTCTAAGAGTTTTAGTAATCAAAATTATACGCGTAGTCACCGGTATAATGTTATAATTAAGGGATGCTTAAGGGTAAGACGATATTGCCCAGTCTGCATCTCACCACTTGCTTATCTCAACTGATGCAGACGGGAATTTGTTCATATACATTCATTTGTAGAAAAAACAAATTTTAAATCGTCAATATTAATGAAAAGGAGGGAAAACACTACTTTAAGCTGAAGTAGTGAGTTGACGGAAGTAAGATTTTCCAGTCGCGGTAACATGGTCACGGCGTTGCACGAGCCACAACTCCTAATGAGTTGATCTCTACGACAGACGGAAAGTAGTATTGACCCTAGCTGTTTGTTTTATTTTAAAACGACTGCTGTTTAACAAATCCATTTGTTCAGTGTTGAAATATTTATTCACTTTATCCAAGAATATCGTTATGTCTCGTAAAATACTGAAAACGTTTTTGGGTTTAAAGGTTGTAGGATTATGTTCCTGGAAGTCTCGGGTATGACCATCACCCCGCTAACATCCCAGAAGTGGCCATAGCTGTTAAAGGTGCTGACACACGGAGAGGAAAACAGTTCTAAATGGAGCTAACGTCCCGGAAGGGATGCCCCAAAAGTTGCTTAAGTGTCAGAAGCGACCATCGGTCCCAAAGATGCCAACTTTCTGAAAGGTATAATGTCCTAAAATAGTCAACGTCCTGAAAAATTCCAACGACCTGAAAAGGACAGATGTGATTAAAAAAACGTCCTGAAACAGACCAACACCCTAAAAAGGACCAACGTCCTGAAAAGGACAGATGTCATGATAAAAAACAACGTCCTGAAACAGACCATCACCCTAAAAAGGACCAACGTCCTGAAAAGAACAGATGTGATAGAAAACAACGTCCTGAAACAGACCAACACCCTAAAAAGGACCAACGTCCTGAAAAGAACAGATGTGATAGAAAACAACGTCCTGAAACAGACCATCACCCTAAAAAGGACCAACGTCCTGAAAAGAACAGATGTGATAAAAAACAACGTCCTGAAACAGACCATCACCCTAAAAAGGACCAACGTCCTGAAAAGAACAGATGTGATAAAAAACAACGTCCTGAAACAGTCCAACACCCTAAAAAGGATAGATATGATAAAAAACAACGTCCTGAAACAGACCAACACCCTAAAAAGGTACAATGTCCTGTAAAGGACCAACGTTCTGAAAAGAACTAACAACCTGAAAAGGACCTACGTCTTGGAAATATCTAATGTCTTAAGATTGACATTGTCCAGAGAGAGTTAAATTACTTGAAAGGGACCTCTCGAGACGTTATTCCTTACCAGGCCGAGAGCTCCTTTTTGGGGGAAATTTTGACAAACAAACTCCACTAATTACGTTAGTCCCTTTCGAGGCAATTGTAGTTCTGGTATTACGCACCCTTAAAATACAAAGTTGTTTAATACTTTACGGAACAGGCCGGTGTTATCGGAAAAATAAATAAACATTTCAATTTATTATTGTTTGTTGCCATACCGACTACAGTTAATTATAATTTATTAAATTACTCACCGTCCAGTAGTTGTTATGTAGAAATTGAACTTTGACGCAAACTCATTATTTGACACAATAATAGAATGTTAAGACACAACTGATAAGCTTCCAAGATTCACTTGAGGAACTAGTCCAGATACAGATAGTGTACCTACAAAATGTGTTTTATTGTGTCTTCTATGTGTATGTGTATTGCGTGTATAACTGTGTGTTGTGAACTTTTATGTTATAACGAGGAATAGTAAATGTCCTGAAACTGAACACTTGAAAATGGCTGAATAGCCGAAACGGCCGTCGTTGAGAAAAAACGCAAAAAACTACTGGACGGTGAGTAATTTAATAAATTAAAACATTTCAAGTCAGACGAACGTTGTTACATTATATACAGTTAAAGTTTATAGTTAATAAGACTTCACACAAGTATACCGGGTGGTTATAAAGTCCCTTCCTCCCTACTTTCTTTCTACAGTTTATATTTAAAGTGTTTTTCAATGATAACATTCATTATATAGGTAGAAACTCTAACTTTTGAGGTAGGCTACTCTAAAATATTGGGAGTTACCTGAAGTCTAAGATAAAGGAGTCAACTCCCGGATTTTTTAAGAAGACGGTGTTAATCGACATGTCGGATGACCATGTCAACTCAAGCATCTTTGACCTACAGATTTTTTGGAAACGGTACTACCCTTTGAAATTAATTTTAATCTTACTTACTCTGACTCCTATATCTTAGACCTCTAATATTTTAGAATACCTAAAAAATTAAAGTTTCTACATATTTATAATGAATGTCATCATTGAAAAAATTTTAAATATAAATTGTAGAAAAAAAGTAGGGAGGAAGGGACTTTATAAGCATTCTGTATTAACCATTCTGTATATAACTTTAAAATTTAAAAGTAATAAAGATCAAACTTTATAATTTTTTTTGTTTAAAAATTCTATATTTTCGTAAAGTCAATCCACCCCCAAAATGGGGTATATGGGGAGGGAGGAGGGCAACTAAAAATTGTCAAATGTAAAGACCCATCCAGTAACACCTCATTTTAAAGGTCCTCGTTTAATAGAAAATAACAGTGCAAACTAGAGGTTGCTGACTACAGTTCAAAGTGGCGTCCTGTCAATATTTAAAAATCCAAAATCTACTCTAAGGAAAATAATGAGACAAAATTATAATAGGAAAAACTTTACTGTCATTTTGTTCAAGTTTAACCAGGAAATTCCCTACAATTTAAATTCAAAATTAATTTTTTTTAATTATAATATCGAAATTGAATATTTGACTTGTCGCCATTTTGAATTGCAGTAAAATAGGGACCTCTAGTTTGCGCAGTTGTTTTCTATTAAACACTTTTAAATTGAGGTAATACTAGATGGGGTTTTAAATTTGAAAATGTTGAGTTTCCCTCCAAAAACCCTACTTTGGGATTTGATTGAATTTACCTTATAATGATAAAATATAGTGTTCACAAAAAAGTTTGTCTAAAATTGGAGCTTTTTAACATTTGAAAGTGTAAAATCTACTTAACCGTTTCGGGAGTTTTTTGACACCCTGTAAATACAGTGGGAATTTGCTAACTTAATCCTCAGGATAAATTGTTTGCCATTCTATAGTGTATAAACAAAAACGCAAATAGCACATTTATTCCAGTATAAATCTACTTTTTTAAATTAACAATATTCTACGTTTTCTAAACATATAAATCCCCCCCTCCCCCTCCAACAAATATTCCACCTCACATTTATTTATCACGTAGTAATTTAATTTGACCAAAGTGTTTCATTAAAAAATCCGGTGGAGTGTGTTGGCAAGACGCAAAGGGTTACAAAACTTTAATAATTTGTCTAATTAACATTTTAATACTAATAATGGAACTTGTCCAGAGGCGGGATGAAACAAAGGCTGTGATTGGTTGAGGGGGAGGGGGGGACAAAGGGGATTTTTTAATGTATATAGCTTTTGCTTACGTGTAATGAATTAATGAAATGTAAATGAGTTTTGTGGAGAAGTTGTATCGCTCAGCTCCGCCGTCATGTTAACGACGGAACGATTATGTAGCTACGCTAACTTTTGTGTGACAGATAGTGAATTTATAATAGATATATTGTAGTTTTTATAATCTAATGTCGCCACTTTAGGTTGATGAAATGTTCACAGGAGTACTTAGCCACTCATATTTTTTTTACTCACTTATGAAATTGATTGCTTCTAAAAAGACTTTACAATTTTATAAATTCATATGAATTTATTCAAACTACTTACAGAGTTGTTTAGGTTAGGTTAGGTTAGGTTAGTTATAAATTTATTCAAACTACTTACATAATTGGTTAGGTTAGTTTAAATTTATTCAAACTACTTACAGAATTGGTTAGGTTAGTTATAAATTTATTCAAACTACTTACATAATTGGTTAGGTTAGTTTAAATTTATTCAAACTACTTACAGAGCTGGTTAGGTTAGTTATAAACTTATTCAAACTATTACAGAGGTGGTTAGGTTTGGTTAGTTATAAATTTATTCAAACTACTTACAGAGCTGGTTAGGTTAGTTAACTTATTCAAACTACTTACAGAGGTGGTTAGGTTTGGTTAGTTTAAATTTATTCAAACTACTTACAGAGCTGGTTAGGTTAGTTATAAACTTATTCAAACTACTTACAGAATTGGTTGGGTTAGTTAACTTATTCAAACTACTTACAGAGCTGGTTAGGTTAGTTAACTTATTCAAACTACTTACAGAGGTGGTTAGGTTTGGTTAATTATAAACTTATTCAAACTACTTACAGAGCTGGTTAGGTTAGTTATAAATTTATTCAAACTACTTATAGAGGTGGTTAGGTTTGGTTAGTTATAAACTTATTCAAACTACTTACAGAGCTGGTTAGGTTAGTTATAAATTTATTCAAACTACTTACATAATTGGTTAGGTTATTTTAAATTTATTCAAACTACTTACAGAGCTGGTTAGGTTAGTTATATACTTATTCAAACTACTTACAGAATTGGTTGGGTTAGTTAACTTATTCAAACTACTTACAGAGGTGGTTAGGTTTGGTTAGTTATAAATTTATTCAAACTACTTACAGAGCTGGTTAGGTTAGTTATAAACTTATTCAAACTACTTACAGAGCTGGTTAGGTTAGTTAACTTATTCAAACTACTTACAGAATTGGTTGGGTTAGTTAACTTATTCAAACTACTTACAGAGCTGGTTAGGTTAGTTATAAACTTATTCAAACTACTTACAGAGCTGGTTAGGTTAGTTAACTTATTCAAACTACTTACAGAGGTGGTTAGGTTTGGTTAGTTATAAATTTATTCAAACTACTTACAGAGCTGGTTAGGTTAGTTATAAATTTATTCAAACTACCTACAGAGGTGGTTAGGTTTGGTTAATTATAAACTTATTCAAACTACTTACAGAGCTGGTTAGGTTAGTTATAAACTTATTCAAACTACTTACAGAGGTGGTTAGGTTTGGTTAATTATAAACTTATTCAAACTACTTACAGAGCTGGTTAGGTTAGTTAACTTATTCAAACTACTTACAGAGGTGGTTAGGTTTGGTTAGTTATAAATTTATTCAAACTACTTACAGAGCTGGTTAGGTTAGTTATAAACTTATTCAAACTACTTCCAGAGCTGGTTAGGTTAGTTATAAATTTATTCAAACTACATACAGAGGTGGTTAGGTTTGGTTAATTATAAACTTATTCAAACTACTTACAGAGCTGGTTAGGTTAGTTATAAACTTATTTAAACTACTTACAGAGCTGGTTAGGTTAGTTATAAATTTATTCAAACTACCTACAGAGGTGGTTAGGTTTGGTTAATTATAAACTTATTCAAACTACTTACAGAGCTGGTTAGGTTAGTTATAAACTTATTCAAACTACTTACAGAGGTGGTTAGGTTTGGTTAATTATAAACTTATTCAAACTACTTACAGAGCTGGTTAGGTTAGTTAACTTATTCAAACTACTTACAGAGGTGGTTAGGTTTGGTTAGTTATAAATTTATTCAAACTACTTACAGAGCTGGTTAGGTTAGTTATAAACTTATTCAAACTACTTCCAGAGCTGGTTAGGTTAGTTATAAATTTATTCAAACTACATACAGAGGTGGTTAGGTTTGGTTAATTATAAACTTATTCAAACTACTTACAGAGCTGGTTAGGTTAGTTATAAACTTATTTAAACTACTTACAGAGGTCGTTAGGTTTGGTTAATTATAAACTTATTCAAACTACTTACAGAGCTGGTTAGGTTAGTTATAAACTTATTCAAACTACCTACAGAGGTGGTTAAGTAAGTTTAGTTATAAATTTATTCAAACTACTTACAGAACTAGTTTGGTTAGTTATAAATTTATTCAAACTACTTACAGAGGTGGTTAGGTTTGGTTAGTTATAAACTTATTCAAACTACTTACAGAGCTGGTTAGGTTAGTTATAAATTTATTCAAACTACTTACATAATTGGTTAGGTTATTTTAAATTTATTCAAACTACTTACAGAGCTGGTTAGGTTAGTTATATACTTATTCAAACTACTTACAGAGCTGGTTAGATTAGTTATAAACTTATTCAAACTACTTACAGAGCTGGTTAGGTTAGTTATAAACTTATTCAAACTACTTACAGAGCTGGTTAGGTTAGTTATAAATTTATTCAAACTACTTACAGAGGTGGTTAGGTTTGGTTAATTATAAACTTATTGAAACTACTTACAGAGCTGGTTAGGTTAGTTATAAACTTATTCAAACTACTTACAGAGCTGGTTAGGTTAGTTATAAACTTATTCAAACTACTTACAGAGCTGGTTAGGTTAGTTATAAACTTATTCAAACTACTTACAGAGCTGGTTAGGTTAGTTATAAACCTATTCAAACTACTTACAGAATTGGTTGGGTTAGTTAACTTATTCAAACTACTTACAGAGCTGGTTAGATTAGTTATAAACTTATTCAAACTACCTACAGAGGTGGTTAAGTAAGGTTAGTTATAAATTTATTCAAACTACTTACAGAACTAGTTTGGTTAGTTATAAATTTATTCAAACTACTTACAGAGCTGGTTAGATTAGTTATAAACTTATTCAAATTACTTACAGAGGTGGTTAAGTAAGGTTAGTTATAAATTTATTCAAACTACTTACAGAACTAGTTTGGTTAGTTATAAATTTATTCAAACTACTTACAGAGCTGGTTAGATTAGTTATAAACTTATTCAAACTACTTACAGAGGTGGTTAGGTTTGGTTAGTTATAAATTTATTCAAACTACTTACAGAACTAGTTTGGTTAGTTATAAACTTATTCAAACTACTTACAGAATTGGTTAGGTTAGTTATAAATTTATTCAAACTACTTACATAATTTTATTGGTTAGGTTAGTTTAAATTTATTCAAACTACTTACAGAGCTGGTTAGGTTAGTTATAAACTTATTCAAACTACTTACAGAATTGGTTGGGTTAGTTAACTTATTCAAACTACTTACAGAGGTGGTTAGGTTTGGTTAGTTATAAATTTATTCAAACTACTTACAGAGCTGGTTAGGTTAGTTATAAACTTATTCAAACTACTTACAGAATTGGTTGGGTTAGTTAACTTATTCAAACTACTTACAGAGGTGGTTAGGTTTGGTTAGTTATAAATTTATTCAAACTACTTACAGAGGTGGTTAGGTTAGTTATAAACTTATTCAAACTACTTACAGAGCTGGTTAGGTTAGTTATAAATTTATTCAAACTACTTACAGAGGTGGTTAGGTTTGGTTAATTATAAACTTATTCAAACTACTTACAGAGCTGGTTAGGTTAATTATAAACTTATTCAAACTACTTACAGAGCTGGTTAGGTTAGTTATAAACTTATTCAAACTACTTACAGAGGTGGTTAGGTTAGGTTAATTATAAACTTATTCAAACTACTTACAGAGGTGGTTAGGTTTGGTTAGTTATAAACTTATTCAAACTACTTACAGAGCTGGTTAGGTTAGTTATAAACTTATTCAAACTACTTACAGAGCTGGTTATGTTGCGTTAGGTTAGTTATAAACTTATTCAAACTACTTACAGAGCTGGATAGGTTAGGTTACGTTAGGTTAGTTATAAATTTATTCAAACTATTTACAGAGGTGGTTAGGTTTGGTTAGTTATAAATTTATTCAAACTACTTACAAAGCTGGATAGGTTAGGTTAGTTATAAATTTATTCAAACCTACTCATAGACCTGATTTTGGTGTTTTACTTATAGTTAGTTAGGTTCAATGTAACTTCCATTGGTCAGTTTGCAGACATCTCATTTGAAGTTGATTACCTGCCGCAGCAGCATGTCTGGAGTAACTTCTTCAACTGCGACGTAGCTCTTGCTCTGAGCTCAACGAGAGAATCCTGTAAGGGTGATTTGTAAACTTTAACCTTGATAAGTCCCCAGAAGTAAAAATCAAGAGGTGGACATGCAATCGGCCTACCTTGACCAATTGCTTGGAAAGCGGTGCGGTGTTTTTGTTCGTCCTCATCAATCTGTGGGATTGTAAAGTTGTCCAGAATTTCTCCGTTGATAGTTTGCTCTTGATTGAGACACAAAATACGACAACCATTGGACTATCACGAACATGTACCAAAGATTGTCGTGCATTTTAACTGCCCCAAATCCGACAGTTGTGTGTATTCACTTTACCACTTACATGGACTCATCACTGAAGATTATGTTTGCAATGAAATCCTGGTCTTCGTCCAATCTATGTAACATTTCCGCACAAAACTCTTTACGATCAACCCTATCAGTGCACCATTGATAATCTGTACGGTTTGAGATACAAATGTTTCTCTCAACACAAACCAAACAGTAGGAACACCCAGCTCTTTGCGATATTATGACGTCCAACAACTTTTATTAGTAAATTAATGCTTACCACACTGTAAAGACAATTATAATTTGTAAACACCCTTTTGTTGTTAGTTTTAATTTACATTAGGAGTGTGGAATTCAAACTGGGGAAGCAACATATTCATTTCATTCACTTTTTTCTACAGGTTGACAATTCCTAATGAGGATGCTATTTTTAATAGAGACAGAGTCTTGAAGACATCGTAAGAACTTTACAACATGGGTAAGTGTACAAATTTAAATTTATAAATTATTATAATCGTTACGTTGTTAGGTTAGGTTAGGTTAGGTTAGGTTAGGTTGGGAGTGAGATGAACATAACTGGAATTTTGTCTCGCTCTTGTCATGTTCAAAACGGAACTTTGCCGCGTTCCAAAACAGAGCCCTTTAACAGTCTTGACGGTTTTTATTTATTTGTTATCTTTGACTTACCGCCAGCAATCCTTGATTAGTTCTTTTTTCATATATCTCATTACACTACACGTGTTTCGGACATTGTCGTCCATCGTCGGGTGATAATACTTAATTAAAACATTCAACACAAACTACAATGTATCCACGCAGAAGAAACACGATATTTTATTTTACACTGATGTCACCGCGTTCTATCAATATGATGTTCTTATTTATATAAGCCACTGCTCCATTCGGCAGGCTATTGTTTCCCCCCCCCCCTTTGGTTAAAAGCGAAAAACCCCCTCTGTCATCATCGCTTTATAAATAGGGTAGAAAAGAACATGAAATAAAATTGCTAGCCCTCAAATAATGCAATGTCGTCATGTTTGGAAGAAAACAAGACCTAATAGGAAGATGAAAGAGAGGGATCTAACTCAATGAAAAAGGTGTAGATCCAGCTAGGATACCTCGGGATTATTAGTTCCTTACTTACTTTGAGAGTTCAAGGTTCATTTCGTTCATTACGCTCGTTCTATAAATTTTATTTACACCTCGTTGTTTTGGGTTTAAAAAATCATTACATGTTGGTGTTGTTTAACTGGTTATGAAAATTGACATCAACTGACTGTCTTAAAGACTTTGGAATGTATTTTCCTGCAAAAATGTTTTATCAATATCGTTGAGGCTACATTTGAGCAAAGTTTGATTAAAATCGTTAGGGCGTTATGAATATTAAAACTAAAAGGTTCAAGCGAGTGTTAAAACCACACGACCTAAGGTCCGTTGCATAGAGGGGACAGTTATTTTTAAAATGTTGAAGTCTTTTAAGCTACAATTTAAATTGTACAGACGCTCGCGTGAAATTGTAAGGGTCCTTTGTGCATGATATCTGACACATTCAATTTAACCTAGATTTAACTTATTACGATTTTTTCGACAAATAAACATACATATTCGTAATCAGTGTAACTTCTAATTTTATCTGATACCCCCACACACATCATATTTCCACAAAAACATTTTCAACTAGACTTAACTACTTGCCCCTTAACTACCCCAAGGTCATTTATTGTTACCGATATACTTTTCCTATATGTGGGACAATACAAAGAATATAAATGCAAAGTTTGAAATATGTAGGATTCTCTGTTTAGACTTGTTACGACTTACAGACAGACAGACAGAGAGAGACGTGAAATTATAAAGGTTCCTGGTTGTACCCACGGACCCTAAAAATTATTTATTAAATGTCCAAAATATGTTGATATGCTAAAAATAAGCGAATAGACGAACGCAGTGAATTAGAACTTGCACTGATTTCGCTTGCCCTAATCGTTTTGCCTTGTTGTTTTAAAAGGCGAAAAAAATTCTTTATAATTATCTCCTTATAAAAAGGGAACATAAAATAAAGACCTGTAGCTATCGTATACATTAATATCGTGTGAAGGTTCGTAACAGAACAAGAGTTGGTCAAGAGAGATCTGTCACGAAAGAGAGCCTAGCTAACTCTACATGAATCCAGTTAGGATCCCTCTGGTTTGCTAAGACCGTGCTCATTGTAAGCCCTGAGGGTTTGGAAATAGGGGTAACCCAGTGACCTGCATTTTCTACTTCTGATCCTACAGCGGGACAACGCTTTTCGATGACCTTCATTTACTCTGCTTTGGGTTAAATGACCTTTACATGTTGGTGAAACTTGAGGTTTGGCATCAACCGACAGTTCTAAAGGGTTTGGGATGTTTTCCCCTGATTTGTTTGAAATCTGTTGACTAATATGTTTTATTAATATAGTTGAGCTAAGTTTGATTAAAATCGTTAGGACGCAATGTATATTTAAAAAAAAATACTATTTAGGAAATGTTCAAAATAATGTCCACACGTTAAGAAATAATTTCAAGTATTTAGTTTAAAGGTGAGAGATAAATTCTCCAATATAGTTAAGAATATTTCCTTGAACCGTGGGTGCCGTCGTTGAAAATTTAGTGCATAATACACCTTAATTTACCTTAATACACCTTAAGATACCTTAATACACCTTAAGGTATCTTAATACCCCTTAAGGTACCTTAATACGCCTTGAGGGATACAGCTTTACACAAATTGCATTTACAATTGAAAAAAGTCTAAGTGCACTATATCCTAATATACAATCTATTATAAGTAATGTAGTGTTTTACGGCTGTTTTGATAGGTCGCCATATTGAAACCGAAATTAGGCTGTCGATAAATCTTTTAAATACACCGCAAGTTTTGGTGAAGTCACAGCCTATATCCAAAATATCCCTTAAGAAATGCATTTGACAACCGTACTCAATTCTTTATTTATTAAATCTTGTAAAATTACTAAAAATACTTGAAAAATAAATTAACTCTGCAAAGATATAGCACAAACTTATTCATTTACCCATCCTCAAACATCATTTCAGTTGTTGTAGAATGAAAATGAACCTTTTACTCTGTCTTTGTTTACAATTCCTATGGGTTTTTTGAATAATTGGAATTTCGTGAGAGATATAAAAAAAAAATAATAAAAAAATTATACCACTGAACTCAGGTTTGAACAACGATGTCATTTAAATATAGACTCAAATACAATATGGTGGTTTCAAGATGGCGGCCGAAAATGTTAAACCCATATAAAAATGTAGTATGAATAAAAAAGTAATAGCTACTTTATGCCACTACGTATGAAACAAAAACTGTTTCCCCTCGCATATAAAACATGCGCAGTTCTTTTTTCTTCTTCTTTTTTTTTCTTTTCAATACTCGGAAATATGTTTTAAATTTAAAAATTTTCATAGTGAAAATATCTAAACCCGATTATTAGGTTATACTTTAAATATATGCGCGCGCACACTCAGTTCTTCGTTTCCTGGAACTGTAATAAACGGTATAATTTCATTTTATATAAAAACCTGTGCACGTTAGGTTGTTTAATATAGATTTGTATAATGGAAATGAGTTCTGAGAAGAAGTTAAATCTGTACAAAATGACATTTTCTTTAGTAGAATGTTATGTGATGGTTAAAAAAAAAAAAATTAAAATAGTTGTTTTTGGGGGATGATCCGTTTCAAGGTCAGTTATAATAACATTAATGTCAGAGTTCAATAATCGTGTTTTGGGATTATTTCTGTCACTGTCGTATGTGCACACTACAGCCCAAATGTTTGGAACGATTCTAATCAAATTTTAAACACTACTTTTTAAGACTTTTTTTTTTCATTTATAACTTAAAATTTGAGGCAAGTTGGCGTAAAAAACACAATATTACACTTTTCTCAAAACCGGCTCTATCGATCTTGACCAAATTTTACTCAAATGCAGCCACTAACGGTTCAAATAAAACGAATTGGTCGTCATCTCATCTAAAATTCTTCTTCATGACTTATCGTTTAAAAAAAATAAAAAAATAATTGCTATGGGAGTTACGATAAAAATTGTAAAGATGGGTGACTAAAACCCACTTTTCAGTAATATTTGACAAAAATATAAACTGCCGTTACTCTTGGCACTATCTGGGTTTATGGCGCTATCACAGTAAGTTTAGGTGCTGCGAATTGTAGGGACTCCCCCTTTTTTGTACATTGAACAGGAACTAAATGAATGAAACTATAATTTTAGTGTTATATAAATATATATATATATATATATATATATGACAATCTAACCTAACCTATTTGTGGTAATTCATGCTACCACAAATCTAAAATACATTGTAGTTCACCAAAAACTCGAATAGATTAGGTTAGATAAGGTTATGTTATATTTATTATATATATTATGATAAGCAAAATATCAACACAAACCGCTATTAAATACAAACGATGATTCTCGTAAGAGTGTTTGTAGCACTGACCTCGTAGTGGCGCTGTCAAAACCGGGTGAACTTGAAAGGATTGCAGTGGGGGGGGGGGGACAAAAGTAGCAGTTATTTTATTTTTGTTGGTTATGGCAATAGACAGATGACAAAATCTAAAAATATTGCCAAAAATATGTTTCGAGTTTTGAACTTATAAAAAGGGTCAGTAAGTACAATTTTCTGTAAGATAGAATTAGAGAGCGAGAAGAAGAAATACAGGCGGAGTACGGGAGTATGAGAGAGATAAAAAAGCAGCGATTGAGAGTAACGAGAATGATAAAGAAGAGAGAGAGTGACAGAAAGAGGGATCATGGAAAAGAGAGACAGTTGAGATGTAAGGAGTATTCCTCAAGGGCAAAATTTAGAAAGCGGAAGGAGTAAAGTTCATTCGAGAGGGAGAGATAGAGAATGAGGAATATAAGGACGAAGTGAAGAGACAGAAACTGAGTGTTAAACGTGAAAATGAGAGTGGGATAAATAAAGTGGAAACGGCAGAAAATGGAGAGAAACATTTAAGAAAGAAAACTGCAATTAAATATAAACGATGATTCTCGTAAGAGAGTTGCAGGAGCACTGACCTCGTAGTGGCGCTGTCTAGATCGGGTGAATGGGCGAACTTGTAGTGGGGCGAACAAAAGTAGCAGTTATTTTATGACAAAATCTAAAAATATTGCCAAAAGTATGTTTCGAGTTTTGAACTTATAAAAAGGGTCAGTATAATATGTAAGTACCATTTTCTGTAAGATAGAATTAGAGAGTGAAAAGAAGATATACAGGCGCAGTACGGGAGTATGAGAGATAAAAAAGCAGCGATTGAGAGTAACGAGAAGGATAAGGAAGAGAGAGAGTGACAGAAAGAGGGATCAAGGAAAAGGGAGACAGTTGAGATGTAAAGAGTAACTGTAATACCTCAAGGACAAAATTCAGAAAGCGGAAGGAGTAAAGTTCATTCGAGAGGGAGAGATAGAGAATGAGGAATATAAGGACGAAGTGAAGAGACAGAAACTGAATGTAAAACGTGAAAAAAGAGAGTGGGATAAATAAAGTGAAAACGGCAGAAAATGGAGAGAAATATTTAAGAAAGAAAACTGCAATTAAATATAAACGATGATTCTCGTAAGAGAGTTGCAGGAGCACTGACCTCGTAGTGGCGCTGTCTAGATCTTGAAAATATTACGGTGAGGAAAACGCAAGTCGCAGTTACTGTATGTTGTTTTTGTTTGTTATCAATAAGGATAGACGGAACCTATTTTCATTGACAACTACCGAACTGATATTTTACTTTTTGTTCTTTTTGGGAGGGGGGGTGTGTGTGTGAGAAAGTTTGAACAGTTTATTTAAGTTACAAGAAAAATGTTAACATCACTTCTTCTGAGACACCCTGTATCACGAAACCAAGTTGGCCAACGCGACAACAAAAGAAATTCGTTTCAACCAATCTCGGCCGGTATTTAAATTCTCGATACTGTTTTTTTTCCTAACTCTGCCACATCAATTCATAATTCTCCATTAGCCGCAAAGTAATACAAGTCCGCACAGTAACGGTTGTACAATATTTATAGCGTTGGAAAAAAAAACCCCTCTCTACCGCATCACGAATGACAGAGGTCATCTACTGTCTCGTACATCAAGCACAAAAAACACAAAAAATAAATGGTATTTTGATGAATTTATTAGAGTCAGTTCACATATTAGTATTTACGATCGCCTCCCTCCTCCTCCTCCCGTGTACATTGGCACTGACGGGTAAGGCTTTCCATTAAATAAAAAATATCACAGTACGGGAGTTGTAGGGGGTGGGGGTGGTAGGGCATTATAAATGTTTATACATTATCCGGTTCTTCCTCGTATCGGAGTTTTTTTTTTTTTTTTATGTATGCGCGCAATTTCTAATTCTCCCTAATCCTGATCAATACGCGGGGTATTTAATAACATTGCATCCCCCCCCCCCACAAAGATAATGCAAACAGTGAGATTTTGGCTTTTGTATGAAATGGAAATAACACGGAGTTAAGTATGGCGTACAGACTGTTGAATTAAATATCTATTCTTTCTTCATTATGTTAGTTTTCTTCTGTATCTAAATTTGTACAATTTTATTTATTCTTCTTTTTTTTTACATTTCGTACCCATTTCCGTATTATTCCCAACTAATGACGTATTTGAGAAGACTCAAAGTATCTTTTTGCGGATATTTTCATTTTGACGTCTCCTGAATCCGAAATAGTGAAAAGACCGTCTGTCGTATGTGCAGTCTAAACGCGTGAACCGATTTTAATCAAATTTAATATCTGCTGAGTCTCTAAAAATGTCAATTCTTGAGTTATAATATGTAAAAAAACAAAAATTAGCCATTATACTCTTATAAATTACTTAAGTTCTCAAAATCGGATCTACCGATTTCAGTCAAATGTGAAGATTAATGAGTCAAACCCGTGTGCAAAACCGCAATGAAAACATATTTTAGTTGAGGAATAATTGACAAAAAAACAAAAATAAACCTTATGCTGAGGACGCGTTTATAACACAATCGAAGCAAGTTTACGATTTATTTAATTTTTGTTTTCTATTTCTTCCCCTTCATATCTTTTTCTACATGTTGTTCCGTCTTTATACCTCTCTTATACTCTTCACTTTATGTTCTATCCCACTTCTTCCCTCTTTCCACTCTTATCATTCCAACTTTCGTCTCACTCTACTATTAATATTTCTATCTCTCTTCCTTGTTCTTTAATCCTTTCTGTTCTTTCTCTCAATCTTTCTTATTGTATAAAGCTATGTGTCACTCTAATTATACCCAATCACTCTTTTGTAGATCTTTTTCTCTTTCCACATTCTCTCGTGGTTTTCCACTTTTTCTTTATCCTTCACATTCTCTCGTTTTTATATTTAACTCTTCCTCTCGATCAATCGTACTTTGTCTTTTACCTCTTGCCTTTCATTCATATTTGCACTTTTATACTCTTTACTCCGTCTGTATTCCTCCCTCTAGACCTTAGGCTTTCTTCTCTATTCATCTTTAACACACAATCTTTCACTAGTATTTATGGTTTGAAATTTTCTCCCATAGCTCTAAGGTGAAATTTAGTGAAAACTATGTTGAAGATTACAAACTTTAGTTATCATTGTGGTTTCTCATTATCATTAGTGTTAGGAGACATGGAATATAAATAATAAATCTCTCTTCTTACTTTCACCTCCTTGCTCTCTCCTCTCTCAAAATTTGTTAACTCTCTACTCTACCTACACTCCTTCTCTTTATTTCTAACCTTTCACTCTTCAATACAGGTTATTCAGAATATTTGCACTTTTCTACAGATATGAAAGTCAACAGATTACCAGGATTTTGAACAACGATTGGATAAATCTCAAAAATGGGCGTTTTAAAAAATTTCTCACATATCTACTGAGTCGGAAAAAGTGGTTTGGGTGTGTCCGTGGTTTCTCTAAATGGTTTCATTTTTTCTTGTGCTGTCACCAACTCCACATCTCTCTACGGTTGTAATTTTGAACACTGACCTCTCAAGAAAATATGTTTAATAACCTAACCTAACCTAACCTAACCAAAACTAACCAAAACTAACCTAACCTAACCTAACCTAACCTAACCTAAACTAACCTAACCTAACCTAACCAAAACTAACCTAACCTAACCTAAACTAACCTAACCTAACCTAACCTAAACTAACCTAACCTAAAATAACCTAACCTAACCTAAAATAACCTAACCTAACCTAACCTAACCTAACCTAACCTAAACTAACCTAACCTAACCTAACCTAACCTAACCTAACCTAACCTAAAATAACCTAACCTAACCTAACCTAACCTAACCTAACCTAAACTAACCTAACCTAACCTAACCTAACCTAACCTAACCTAACCTAACCTAACCTAAACTAAACTAACCTAACCTAACCTAACCAAAACTAACCTAACCTAACCTAACCTAACCTAACCTAACCTAAAATAACCTAACCTAACCTAACCTAACCTAACCTAACCTAAACTAACCTAACCTAACCTAACCTAACCTAACCTAACCTAACCTAACCTAACCTAAACTAAACTAACCTAACCTAACCTAACCAAAACTAACCTAACCTAACCTAACCTAACCTAACCTAACCTAACCTAAACTAACCTAACCTAAAATAACCTAACCTAACCTAACCTAACCTAACCTAACCTAAAATAACCTAACCTAACCTAACCTAACCTAACCTAACCTAACCTAACCTAACCTAAACTAACGTAACCTAAAATAATCTAACCTAACTTAACTAACCTAACCTAACCTAACCAAAACTAACCTAAACTAACCTAACCTAAAATAACCTAACCTAACCTAACCTAACCTAAATTAACCTAACCTAAAATAACCTAACCTAACCTAACTTAACTAACCTAAACTAACCTAACCTAAAATAACCTAACCTAACCTAACCTAAACTAACCTAACCTAAAATAACCTAACCTAACCTAACTTAACTAACCTAACCTAAACTAACCTAACCTAAAATAACCTAACCTAACTTAACTTAACTAACCTAACCTAACCTAACCTAACCTAACCTAACCTAACCTAACCTAACCTAACCTAACCTAACCTGATCCTGTAAGACCGAGACACTGTAGCGAGTGGAGACTTGTAACCAAGAAACTAATGATAAACAAAACTTTTGTAACAACTGTGTTATGTATTGTGAGAGGGAAGTGGGGTCTTTATAGCACGAGAGATAAAGTTTCCCCACAATAAAGACACTTTACACTCGACAAACAAAGTTTTTCCTACAACTGCAGTATACATAATATTTCATACTATTTTTTAGTTTATGTGAGAGCTATACAAAATATAGATAGGCATGTACGTTGGTTGTTGACTGATTCCATAGGATCTTTTGAGATGTTGCGTTCTTATTTTGTGATGAGCTCTCGGCCACAGTTGTCCTCTTTCGCCCATCGCGACGTTTTACCAACAACGTAGCCGATGTTCGCCTGATATATTCTGTAGGTTGTGAACATACTGCAGTGTGGACCTCTACTGTATTTCAAATATAAACAAGTGTAGTTTTTGAGACCTTAAATTAAAATATTTCCTGCACATGGGTGCTACTTGATTATCATTTTTTGTGGTTGTGAAAATTTGGCTCTTTTAGAGTTTGTATTTTCAATAATAATAGAATCTTTATCTTTAGTTGTTAGTTTTACTAAATCTCCCTACGGCAAGCTTCAGTAATACCAAAAATCAGAGTCACTTTTTTCAACAGAAACTCACTACCGGGACCTTCAAGTAGGGATTTAGTTGCTTCTTTTTGAAACAAAGTTTTAAACTTTTTCAGGTTGGAGTTTCAAAAACCCTGTGAAATTATAATAATCTTTAATATGATTTTATACTTTAAGATTACGAAGACAAGGTGGTTTTATTGCCTTGACATTTTGAAAAGAAAAATACGTTCTCCGACACTTTTGCTGTAAAACCACAACATTATCTCTTCATATTTCCTTTCATTTTGTTGATTTTCTAAGCAACAAGTCTAAAGCTACTTCTTTAGCTAAAGCAGTTGTATCAGGTGTAGTGTTTGACTAGTGTTCCGACATTGTATTGAACAACTAGGCCTATAAATAAATTTGAGGTTAGTTGAGGCTGTAGAATGAGCGAAGCGACATTTGAATCAGATGGTTTGTTCAGCGAAAGATAAAGAATCGTCAGGCGTGTGATAATGTGAGTCGTAATCAGTTGTTTTAGAACCTGTTCTTAGATTGTAAATGAACACTTTAGACACATTCTGCTTGTATTACATT